>JAJPUD010002885.1:13798-78488 GCA_023553655.1 Myrmecobius fasciatus
ACAGAGAGAGACAGACCGACAAAGAGACAGAGAAAGAGAGAGACAGACAGAGAAAGGAAGAGACTGAGAGAGACAGACTGACAAAGAGACAGAGACAGACAGAGAGAGGAAGAGACAGAGAGAGAAAAAGAAAGAGAGAGAGGAAGAGACAGAGACAGACCGACAAAGAGACAGAGACAGAGAAAGAGACAGAGAGACAGAGAGAGGAAGAGACAGAGACAGACCGACAAAGAGACAGAGACAGAGAGAGAGAGAGAGAGAGAGAGAGAGAGAGAGAGAGAGCGAGAGCGAGCACAAGTGAGAGCATATCCTGCCCTCCTGCCCCAGGACTCTAGTCTCCACTCTGCCTTCGTCACTCTCTCCCTTAACTCACCCTTCTCGTAGGATGCTATAGATGATAGCTTTAGCATGATCAGCACTGCCAGGGGTCGTGGCTTCCTGCTGGTCCCGCAGAAGGTCTGGGGTTGACTTGAACTGTAAAGAGCAAAGAGAGCAAGACAAGGAGTCACGGAAGGAGAGATCCAAGGTGGCAGGAACAGAGATGAGGAAGGTGGGAGCCCTGCCAAACAAGGATAGAAAGCAGATAAGCCAGCTTAGACTTAAGATAATGAGGGATTGCTACTGGGAACTTGAGGAAGAGGCTTGAGAGCAATGTCTGGACAAGCTCTGTTATCCTAACCCAAGGTAAACTATTTATGGATGAGTAAAATATTTAAATTCTCTACTGTGGACAGGCTGCTCTGCTCTCTACAGGCTTGATAAAAAAGCTCTCAGCAGAGGAGCAGGGACGGAGGTCAGGAAGGAGGAGCCAGGGGCACAGATGCACTGGAATCAGGGGAAAGGAGGCAGAGTAATAGGAAGGTTTTAAATGTTTCCAGGAGGACCTTTGATAGTGAAAGTTTTAAGGATGTGAAGCCCAGAAACCCTGTTCCCTAACAATAACATGAGGCAAAAGGTTCCTGCTGGTATCCCGGCTTGATGGGAGGAACCTGGGAGAAGACGAGGGCTGGCTGGTGATAGGTGGGGACCTCACCTGCATTAGGGTCGGGTCCCGGGCCCTCCCCCGTGGCTCCTCAAAGCTCTGCAACACCCATTCTTGGGTCTGCCGGGATCGGCTGACGGCATTTGTTGGAGCCTGACCCTGATTTAGACCACTCATCACACTGGGCGGCTTGGAGTTAGGGGAGGAGGAGTTGCTGAAGTTGCGCTCCTGGTTCCGGTCCCGCTCCTCTGCCGTGTCTCGAGGTGCACGACTATCTAAGCTCTGACTCCGCTTTCGATGCTCAGAGGACAGTCGAACACGGTGGCCGGTCCGGCCCCTCGTTTGGGACCCTCGGCTGTCAAACTTGTTGATGAGCGAATCCACCGAGGAGAGGGGGGCCGTATCGATGGCGCTCCCAGGAGGGCCTTCCGGAGAGGTGAGTTCTAGCAGGCTGCCGGTCAGCACACCTGGGCCCCCTGGAGCCGAATCCAGCAGAGAGGCGTGGGAGCGGGAGCGCTGAAGCTGCTTCTTCTGCTCACCTCCAGGCTCCTCATCAGAGGTGCTGCCCTGGGAATAGGAGCCAAAAAACCTCCGAGGGGAGCCGTAGGGATTCTCAGGAAGCTCCGAGTCTGAGCTCAGTGAATCAGGGGCTCCTCTGCTGCCATTCCCCCTGATCTGCACCCCAAAGGAATCACCCCCCTTCTCCCCGCTGTTGAGCACCACAAAGGGCTGTCCGGCAATGCCTTGCACCCTCACTGCCACCCCATAAGAACTGGCTCTGGAGTCCTTGGCGGGGCGACGGCCACCCCGGCGGAAGGCGGCTGCCTGTGTATTATCGGCCGGCTCTGTAATGAATCGGATTTGCACACCATGGTCCACTGGCGCCCGGGGCTCGGCTATGGCTGTTGCCCGCTCCATGTACATGAGGGGATCCTGGAGAACAGAAAACAAGCAAATATTAAATAAACCACATCATCCCGTTTCTATGCCTTTTTATGATTTGTCCGAGCCAGTAGAATTGAAAATCAAACTCAGAAGTCTTCATCTTTTCATCCCCCACTCTCCCAATCTGAGTTATTACTTTAGCTCTAATGTTTCATTGGCCTCCAATAGCTGGGTTAGGGAAGAACAGCACAGTATAATGAATAGAAAAAGTAAGGGAGGGGCAACTAGGTGGTGCAGGGGATAGAGCACCAGCCCTGGAGTCAGGAGGACCTGAGTTCAAATGTGGCCTCAGACACTTAATTACCTCCTAGCTGTGTGACCCTGGGCAAGTCACAACCCCAATTGCTTCAGAAAAAAAAAAGAAAGAAAAAAGAAAATAAGGGAGACTCAGATAGAAGTCCCACCTATGTCAGAACACATTTTAACTTTGCAAAGTCACTTGACCTCCAAGTAACTCCCTAAGACTTTGTTACAGAAAAATTCCTTTCACCAAAAGCTATAAAACTGAGATCTTTCTTTCTCTCTCTCTCTCTCTCTCTCTCTCTCTCTCTCTTTCTGAGAGAGAAAGCTGAGAGAAAGAGGTAAAATATAAAAGGAAAACAAAGGCAAGCAAACTGAATACCCCAATTTATTAATTCAGTTCTCCAGAGGAGCACCATCACTGGGTCAAAATATAAAGAAGATAATATATCTTCTTTCCTAAAGTATTCCCTTCTTAGATGAAGGCCCTCTTCCCCCAACAGCACCTCATTTGGCGGCCCTGGCTCGCCGTCTCTTAGGACTATATTTACCTATATATTCAATCAATTAGCATCTCCTTATTGAACATATAAACGTACAAAGAACTACACTAACAATAAGAGCTTTTAGAGTTCTTTAAAGCCTTACAAAGCACTTTATACACATTCATGCTTGGAAGGGCTCAGAGAGCCAGGGTGACCAGCCTGTGGTTACATAAGTAATTTTCAGAGGGAGGATCAGAATGGAGGTCTCTTCAGCCTTCTCCAGATCCACCAATGCTGCCTTTCCAAGCAGGTCCCTCCCAGAGCCAATGGGAGAGATACAATTTATGTACAATAACCACAGTGCAAGAGAGACTCTAATGTTGGGGTCCACAGCAGGCCAACAAATCGGCAGCTAAGAGGTCCACTCCCTGGGACTGAGAGTGATCCCTTCTTTCCTTTAAGGCAGTAAGAGGAACATTCCTGGTATGTGCTGGCACAGGGAGTCTGGGGGAGGGAGGGAGAAAAGAAGGGAGTTTCTTTTCTAGGTATACAAAGAAATCCAGCTCTTCCAGCTCTTATGTTAATCTCCACCGTGGACCAGAACCAAGCTGGAGGAGAAACACTAATGTGCCAGACCCAAATGCAAAAACAAACACCCATTAAACTCTCCTAGCTTGGAACCCAGCTCTGGGGGGACTTGGCACGAGCCCCCAACCAAACTCATGTCAAGAGCCTTCAGAATAGGGTGGGGTCAAAGCTCGGTCAGAGAAAGTGAGGAGGGGGCTCAGCTCTGGAGAGGAATTAGGGTAAGAACAACTACCATCCGAAAATGGTAGAAAGGGAGTCTCCTTACACTTCTGCTAGTCTAACAAGCTTAGATTTGAGGGCAAACTCAAACTAGGGGGAAAACTAAAAAACATCATTGATTTACCCCATTACTAACCAAGCTCATTACTTGCACTAGCCAACCAAAGATCTCTGTGTATGTTTTTGGTGGGAAGGGAAGAAATGCTTAATGATCAGAAGTTGAACTAAGAGTGAGGGTCTTTCCCCAGTAGTTATACAGGAAACTGAGGAGTACATGGCTTTTGCTTTTATTCTCATATGCTGAGAATGAGCAGTGGAACAAGAGAAAAAGCTGAGAGAGTAAGAGGTAAAATATAAAAGGAAAACCAAGGCGAGCAAACTGAACACCCCAATTTATTAATTCACTTCTCCAAAGGAGCACCACCACTGGGTCAAAATCTCATCTTGAACACACACACACACACACACACACACACACAATGTATATACAATGTATACTAGAATACTAGTGATTACCATATATACTACTTGCTGAGAATACAAAGAAAGGCAAAAGCAGAATCCTTGCCCCAAAAGAGCTTATATACCATTAGAAGCCACAACACACCAAAAACTATGTACATAGATAAGGGCAATTAGCTGGCACTGCAGACAGCCTGGAGTCAGAAAGCCCTAAGTTCAAATCCAGCCTCGATTATGAGCTATGTGATCCCGGGCAAGTGACTTTACCCTGTGCTTCAGTTTCCTTATCTGCAAAATGATCAAGAGAAGGAAATGGCAAATCACTCTTATATCTTTGCCAAGAAAACCCCAAACGAAGTCACAAAAAGCCAGACACAAGTAAATATATGTGGAAGAGATGGAAAGCATAAATTGGAAGTATCTCAGACACCAGCAATGAGAGGGATGGGAAAGATGGACTGCAAAGGGTGGGATTTGAGTCATGGCTCGAAGGCAGTTAGGAGGTGGAGGTGAGAGCATTCTAGGTATGGGATGAGAACCCATGAAAAGGTGAAGCATCCAGAATGAGGCCTGTGTCCGGAGCAAGATGGTCAGTATTGCCAGATCAGAGACTAAATGGAAGGAAATCTTGTAAGACCAGAAAGATAGGAGGGGGACCTAGTTGTAAAGGGCTTTGAAAATCAAACAAGATTTTGAATTTGATCATGGAGGTAGCAGAGCCACTGGAGTTTATTGAATATGGGGGTGGGGTGACACTATTAGATCTGCTCTTTAGGAAGATCGTGTTGGCAGCTGAGTGGAGAGGGACTTGAGGCAGGGAAGTCAATCAAAAGGCTACTAGATTGTGCATGTATAAAGTGATGAGGGCTCCCATTAGGGCAGCAGTGATGTCGGAGAAGGGGTGATATCTACAGGAGAGATCCCCGAGGCAGAACAAATAGGACTCAAATTGGGCATAAGGGAAAGTGAGGGCAAAGAGTTGAAGATGTTCTCATCCGGCTGGCAAGAGGGTGGTGCCCTCCATGGTCATAGCAAAGTTGGAAAGAGGGGAGGATTTGGGGGGACTAAGGCTACTGATTTAAGTTTTTCCTAGCTTGGTCTGTCACTGCTCCTCTCACTCACATCTTTGGATCTAGCAGAAGCAAAGTATACCCATACTTCAAAAATGGCTTGACTTATTATAAGGGCTGCTTTGCATTAATAAGGCAGCTCCCAATCACCCAGAAATTAGGACTGGGCAAGAAAAGGTGGTCAGCACCTCACCCATAGACCACCCCACTTTCCGGGAGGTCATAGCAAGCCCATCCCCTCTATTTCAGTCGTCTGGTTGTCAGTCGGGGGACAGGAGGACTGGAGGGACAGTTCAGAGGAGGTCAGAAAGAAAGGCTTTAAATCATTCAAGGTGGAAAACCCGAAACCTACACGCCTACAGTTACACAGCCGTGAGGGCGGAGGGGCCGACGACCAGGGCAGACTCTGGGGCCTTGTGCAATCCCCAGCACCAAGTAAACAGCCCATCGACCCAGAACGTGGGATCCAGACGCTCCCTACCCTAGATCCCACCCCCTCGTTCTTCCCCTGCTTAGACTTCTCCAAGACAAAAGGTCTCTCCCCAAGAGCTACATTCTCTCCAGGAACAAGTCTCAAAGTCAATCTCACCTCTGTCATTCCTGCCTACAAGGAAGGGGAGTAAATGAAACTGCCTTAGACTACTTCTTCCATAGTTACTCATTAGCTTGCCCTGCCCCAATTCCTTCACCCCAGCCCAGTGGCAGGAGTCCAGTACCCAGGAGGGAGGGACAGTGTCCCTGGACTCTAGGCAGGAAGGCCTGGTTTATAGGAAAATTAAAGGTAAGGTGAAGCCCACAGAAAGCAAGCTTCTGGGCCTGATGGATAAAGAGATTGAGATGTCAAAGAATGAATGATATGTGTGATTCTGACCTTTTGGGACCTTGAGACACAAGAAGCCATAGGGACATGAAGATTCCCCACATTTAGGCCAAATGCCAAAACCTCATAAAATGTGAGTGGCCTGTGACAGAATGTGACAGAAAATGTTGAAACTGGAGAGCCAGGTTAGAATTGCTTGGCCACTAGGTAAGGAAAAAAAAACACACAATGAGGAACTGGGCCCCTGCAAACTTGATGAACTGGTTTGGAAAACAAGATAAAGGGGGAGGGACATGGGGAATACATAGGAAACTGGGGAAGCAAAAGAGAGAAAGTCCAGACAACATGCAGACTAAGGGGGGAAGGACCATGGGCAAGCGCTGTCTAGCTGACATATAAGGCCGGAAGTAAAGTGAGAATAAGGCCGGAAAGGGTCAAGACCGATGAATTTAGTATTATTGTATTTGACAAGAGATCGATTCCTTTCCCAATCCTTTAATGTGACCCTAAATTGCCTTCCTACTCCATCAGTGAGCTGGACGATATAATATTCCTTCAGGCAGAATCACAGAATTGTTGAATTTTCAGTTGGAGTAGCATTTAGAGCTCTCCTAATCCAATCACTCCTGTTTTACAGATAAGGAAACCCAGGCCAGGGATACAAAATGATTTGTCCAAGATCATATAAATGTCGAGTAGCAAGAATGAGATTCTGACGCAGAATCTGGATTGTCCCCAGTCATTTCTTTTCTTCTAGACCACAATGCCTCCATTAAGTCAAAGATGTTGTAAGATTGCTCAGGCCAGAAAACAGAGGTAGACATAAACCTGACCTGGGTTAAAAACTCTCACCTGCCAGGTAATTCTCTGGGCCACAGACATCACCAGGATCCATGGTGAAATAGAAGAGGCAAGAGTGTTGGCAGCTTGACTACAAAATAGCGGTTGCTAATTACTTTCAAATTAAAGCAACTTTCCTGAGGCAAGGCATCAAAGGAACCAAGCTGAGGCTGAATCTGAGTTTTCTTGCTCATCACTTCATAAAATTAAACTTGGTACTGTTCAGCAGCTCATCAAAGATATTAGATTTCTCTTATCCTCACAATTTATGATTTATAAAACTCCTGACTGTTTTTCAGTTCTATTAATGTATAATATATCCAACCAAGCAGCACAGTTAGATAAATAACAATGCTTGAAATCAGGAATCTCAGAAATGGGGGAATGTAAATAATTTCCTGCAAATCACAGGGTACCCTAATACCAAGAGTTTTACCTAACCGATGAACCCAGAAACAAAAAGTGTAATAAAGGAAAAATCCCCCAACCTCTGCCATAAAGATCACACACTGGAGGCCACCTAATAGGTGTTCACCATGACATGTTCCCAGGGAAAACTCCCCCAAAAGGAACAGCCCAGGATCTAGAATCAAAAGAGCTGAGTTCTTCCACATTACCAGTGTGACTGTGAGAAAGTCAATTTACCTCTGTGGACCTCAGTTTCCTCATCTGTGAAAGGAAAGGGTTATACTAGATTAAAGATTTTTATTCTTTTTTTTGCCTCATGTCTGGTTTTTAGCAATCTAGTAAAACCCATGGACCATTTCTCAGAACCGGTGTTTTTTAAAGCACAGGAAAAATATATAGGATTACAAAGGAAATCAATCAATATTAAAATACAGTTATCAATGTTTTTAAAGTTCCTAGACCCTATGTTAAGAATCCCCAGACCAGAAGATCTCAAATGTCCTATCTAGAACAAATTCTATGATCTATAAAACGATCAAGGCTCCTCTCATATTATATTTCCCAATGATGGGAGGAAAAGCTCCACTTGACCGGAAAACAAAGCTGAGGCAGATTTGGACGGATCGGACTGGAAAGGGGCAAGACTAGAGACTTTAGCCTGACAGCGAATGACAACGTATGGCTTCCTTTTCTGACATCCCTTAATAGGACCCTAATTTGCCTTCCTATCCTACCAGTGACCTTGACGACATCCCTTCTGACTGAAGGAATCACAAAAATCACTGAATTTTCTGCTAGAAGAGTTCTTAGAGTCCAATCATCTTTAATTTACAGATGAGAAAACTTAAGACAGAAACTCAAAATTTTAAACGGCTTTACTCCCAGATAGGGACGGGAGATTAAAAGGACATCATTCCCTTGTTTGATGTCTCAGGGTCCCCTATTTGCATCGATATAGACGGTACATATTTCTGAGTGGCCGGGGGAGGGGGAAATACCCGGGCCATCGCACCGGAAAAAGGGAAGAACGAACCAGCAGCCACATCCAGGGGAAAGGCTGGGGCCAGTTCTGCCCGGAGGTTGAGACAGGACTGCAGGAGAGACACAGAGCTGTCTTCAGGTCCTCTCCACTCTTAACTTCCCGTCTTCGTTTCTCAATTCCCAGAGTTCCTCTACCAGCTCCCAAAGTCAAGAGAAATCTAGTCCCTAGGAGACTCTTCCATGCCTGAGGCGTATCCTGCTCCTCAGGCGCCCTTACCTGGCACCTGCCCAAGGCCCTGCCCCGGTCACCTCACGCAGGGGGACTCTAGTTAGTGCATTTCCCCAGGTTCTAGCTCGGAACCCTAATCCCAGAGAATAACATCGCCAGCGCACCTGCCCAGACCTTGCCCAGTCCTCCACAACCTGCCTTCCTCCGCACCTGAGTGTCCCCCGCAGGGATAGGATCAGATTACCGGTGCTGCCCGCTTCTGGGCTCTCCCTGGTCACTCACCTCCGGCCCTGCCCGGCCTGGCTCTGATCGTCTGCTGGACGCTTTCGCTCGGGCTGGCCTGGCCTGGGCTGGGCTGGGCTGGGCTGGGCTGGGCTGCAGGATGGCACGCGCGGCTCCACTGCTCTCCCCCTTCTTCCTCCCTCCACCCCCCTCCCCTACCTCTCCAACCTGTTACTCCCTTCCCCCGAACTCCGCCCCTTCCCCGCCTCCATTGGCCCATCACCGCCCCGCCCCGCCCTGCGCTTCCGATGATTGGCCCGTGAATCCCACGCTAGGCGGGCCTGCAGTAGACCTGGAATGATACCCGGGGTCTGGTATGGGGGTCGGAGAGGGAGGGTGGGGGAGGTCACGTGGTGCCAGACGGTTGGGAAAGGGGAGGGGGTGGTGCGGCTACTTACTAGGAGGCCATTTTGGGGGAGTAGCTGAAAGCTTCCCAATATACCCCCCCCACCTCCGCCCCCTTTTCCTTAGCCAGATGAACCTGCAGGTTAGAGCATCTTTCTAATTGTAGGAGGAAAAAAGGCTTCACCTTGAGCCACGGATTCTAGTTTTATCCCAGCTAGAAAAATCTACATTAATCTCTAGCAGAATTTCTTTCCTCCTCTGACTTCGGTTAACCTTAACTAAAAATAAATAAATACAAAACAAAAGCCCCAAACAAACCCAAAAGACAAACCAAAAAACCCCCAATTCTTCCAAAATGTCCTTTATGAAAACCTAAATACTTCATTTTCACCTCAAGCAGAAAATCTCCACCTCCTCCTCCGCTTTTCCTTAAGCCCAAACCACCCATCCAAGCCTACCTGAGATAAGAAATAGGACAACAAAAAGCTCATCCTGGGAAGGGTCCAAGACCCGACTAAAAACCCGACTAAGCTCGTATTCCTACTTAACCTGCTTTGGACAGTGTTGCTTTTATTCCATAGAGAAGAAAAGGAAACGTGGAAGAACGAGTTTACATTGAGTACGACACAATAGAAACAATAAGTGCTGGGGGGGAGGGGAGGGGAAGGGGGACACCGGCAATGTCAGGAACAATTTACTGGCCTACTTCAAAATCATCCTTCCTCTCCCCCCTCCCCCTCCAAGAGTCCAAGAAATGCTCTGAATGATCCTAACAATAATAATAGCTAGCATTTATATAGCGCTTTGAATGTAAAGCGCTTTAAATATATTAATTTATTTGAGACTCCACGAAGGACAAAGCTATCGCTCTGGGCACATGGAGAAATTAAGAGCAAAGGAAATAAATGTTGACAAATGCTGCTGTTAAAAACAGCATGATTTCCTAGATCTAAAAAATGAGCAAGTAAATCAACCAATAATCAACAAGCATTTATTAAGCACCTACACTGGGCCAGGCATTGTATTAGACAGGCACCGGGAATAACAGGGCAGGAGTGAAACAAACAGCTCCCCCCATGAAATCAAGATGCAAGAATCGATATGTCTAAATCTCGGATATAAGGAGCTCGAAGAGGAATATATAGGAAGAGCCAGCTCAGAAACCAAGACTTCACTGAACATTCTAACTCCCTCCCATCCCCCAGCTTTCCTCTCAGGTGAGTAAGGTGTGTCCAAATAACTAGAAGACTAAAGTCCTTTCCTTTCCTAGGCTGGGACAAAAACAAAGCCTCTGCATTCCAGGGGAAGCTTTATACCACACTTAGGGCCATCAGCCTAGGGCTTTGCCCCACGTGGTGACAGAAGGAAAGCTTTGCTTTTGGTTTTAAGGTGAGGTCTAGTCCTGGGGCAGGTTTCTCCCGAGAAGATAAGACCAAAGGTTATAGAGACAAAGCAATTTTTAAAGCATATGACACTGTAGAATTAACTCAGATTAGAAAAGGGGAAACTCCTAGATTAATGACCAATTATAAATATAAACACATATTTATAGTTGAGTATATAATATCCTCCAGAGCCTCACTATATAGATATATAACTTATGGGGTACACATATTATACAATATATAACACCTTAATTAACATTTAATACATATGCAAGACAAGCCAGAAGAAACCCCACCCTTTACCCTTTGGCCTGAGACTAGGAAAAAAACTGAGCAATAGTGAGTCACTATCATGTTCAAGTATGTACTTTATATTGGATTTGAGGTCATCAAACTGAGGCTGCACCACTTTTACAACTTTTTTGGTTTTTTGTTTAGCAATGGGTGTTAAAGAATTTGCCCAGGGTCACACAAATAGTGTCAAGTGTCAGAGGCTGGATTTGAACTCAGGTCTTCCTGACTCTGGGACTCCCATCAATTATACCACCCAACTGCCCCAACTTTTAAAGTAGAAGGGGACCTGCCCCTTAAAGAGATTAAAAATATAAGAGAGCTGGGAAAATAGATAAATACAAATTTCGAAATTTGGGAGGGGGTAGGTGGGGTACAGATAGAGATTGAGTCACAGAGTTCAACAATCTATCTATATACTCTTATTAAGTGGCTACCCCAGCAGTAGCCTGGAGACATAAGAGGCAGTCCCTGCCCTCTGGAAGCTTAAAATCTAAAGGCAAAACAAACAAAACAAATGTCTACAAAGCAAACATTATAATGCATTAATAGGAAATATTTAACTGAGAGAAGATGATGCAATTAGGAAAAGTTGGGAAAGGCTTTTAGTTGGGATTTTAATTGGGACTTGAAAGAAGCCAAATGAAGAGAGAGAGCTTTCTATGGATAATAATAAGAGAAAATTCCCAGAACTGGAAAATAAAGTGGTTTTGCACAATAAAATTAGTGAAACGAAGAAAAAGGTAAAGAATTAGGGGGAAAAAAACTTCCAACATTGATTAAAACAAAAAGTCTGAATATGGTACAGTAAAAATACAAATCAGCTCTAGAATCAAAGAACACAGTTCAAATCCCACCTTTGGCACCAACCTGTGTGGTTTTTGGCAAATAACAATGTTCTTGGGCAGTCTTTTTCTCATCTCCTTAGACTTAAATAGGCTTTGAGGTTCTTTCCAGCTCTAAATTTATGATATTGTGATGCCTTGACCTTCTTCTGAAAGAGAATGCCACCTTCATTGTCGTTCAACAAATGTTTAATTATTTTTAATATGTAATTGGGAAAATATAAAATATTATTCAGCATATATATTTATTGAGCCTATCTCTGAAAGTCACCATTCAGAGCATAAAGTTGTATGAAATAGTTTCTACCCTTAAAGAAGTTAAAATCTAGGAGGCAAGATGAAATTCAAATGCAAATATATATATTAAAATATATACATATAAACATGTATATTTTTAAAATGTAGGACAAACTGATCCAACGAATCCAATAAACATTAAGTACTTAATAGGTGCAAGATTTTAAGGTGCTATAGATTTGGGGCCAGATCTGAAGGCAAGACTACCAAGTTTTAGTTCTTCTAACACTCCTGCTGTGGACCTTTAGTCAAGTCACTTAATTCAAATATTCTAAATTACAGGACAAAAGCCAATCTGCCTAAACTTCCCCTTGGGAAACTCCCTACACTTTGAACCCAAGAAATGTGTAATACACTGCTCCTGGGTGGTGGCAGGGGGCTATAAAGATAAAAACCACCGCAGCTCTGACTTTAAAGAAATTCCGTTCTACTGAGGTGTATGTAAGGGAAGGCAAAGGAAAGAGAGGAGCCCTATAAGTAAATGTCAAGTAATTTGAGGAGGCAGAGCACTAAAGCTTGGGGGAGAAGGAATGTTGGGGGCAATAATCAAGTTTTTACAAAACCTTAAGAGCTTAAGAAGCAGAGACTAGATAATATGTGAGGAATGACACAGAGATGGTGAGATAGAATGTCGAATTTATTTGGCAGGAATTAAGTGTAGATTCCAATAAACTTGTGATGGAGAGAGCCATCTGCATTCAGAGAGAGGACTACTGGTACTGAATATAGAGCACAACATTGTATTTTCACCTTTTGTTCTTGTCCTTTGCTTGTTTGTTTTTTCTTTCTCATTCCCCCCTCCTCCCCTTTTATCTGGTTTTTCTTGTGCAGCATGATAAATGTGGAAATATCTTTAAAAGAATCGCACATGTTGCAAGAATGTTTGTGGCAGCCCTTTTTGTAGTGGTTAGAAACTGGAAACTGACTGGATGCCCATCAATTGGAGAATGGCTGAACAAATTATGGTATATGAATGTTATGGAATATTATTGTTCTATAAGAAACGACCAGCAGGATGATTTCAGAGAGGCCTGGAGAGACTTGCATGAACTGATGCTGAGTGAAATCAGCAGAACCAGGAGATCATTATACACGGCAACAACAGTACTATATGATGATCAATTCTGATGGACATGACTCTCTTCAACAATGAAATGTTTCAAACCATTTCCAATTGTTCAGTGAAGAAAGCCATATACATCCAGAGAGAGGGATGTGAAATGTGGACCACAACATAACATTTTCATGCTCTCTATTGATGTTTGCTTGAATTGTGTTTCCTTTTTCTGATTTTTTTTTCTTGTAGATACGATTTTTCTTGCACAGCAAGATAAGTGTGGAAATATGTATACATATATTCGATTTGTCAAGTATTTTAATATAGTTAACATGTAGTGGATCCTGCCATCTAGGGGAGCAGTGGGGACTGGGGGGGGGAAATTTGTAACAGAAAGCTTTGTAAGGGTCACTGTTGAAGAATTACCCATACATATTTTTGCAAATAAAAAGCTTTAATAAAGAAAAAAAACTTGCACATGTTTAACCTATATTGGATTACTTGCTATGTAGGGGAGGAGTGGATAGGGAGTGAGGGAGAAAAATTTGGGTGAATGTTGCATATCTTTGCATATATTTTGAAAAATAAAAAGCTATTATTAAGGAGGTAAAAAAAGGATTAAGTGCAAAAGAAGAAGGCATCTTTTTATCTAGGAAAAGCAACTTAAAGAACCATTTTAAATTAGTCCATAATGATTTGCTAAGATTCTGGCAGGTGAAGATGCTGAGGATAGGGGTGGTAAAGCCTTGCCGAGCAGAGGCAGGAAAATTCAGTTTGTATTGTAGCATGGTAAATTGAGCAGCCTTGTTTCATGGTTTAGTCATGTCCAACTCTTCATGGACCACAGTACATTAATACTGTGTGTGGGATTTTCTTGACAACGATACTAGAGTGATTCCCTATTCCCTTCTCCAGTGGATTCAGATAAACAGATTAAGTAGTTTGCCCAGGGTCACACAGCTAGTAGGTATCTGAGGAAAGATTTGAATTCAGGTCTGCCTAATTTCCCATCTGGCATTCTATCCACTAAGCCACTTAGTTGTCAGTTTCTGGTGGGGAGCCCCAGTGGGAGATAAGGCAGATGGGACCAGATACTAACAGACTCCAAATAAGTTTGGAATAGGGAAGCATTGAATATTCTTGAGTGGGAACATACTATAATCATTACAAATCTTTTATGAGAATTAATCTGAGGCTTGGTGCAATCAGATTAAAGGAAAGAATCTAGACAGAAGACAAATTATGAATCTTTTTCATTCTTATGGGCATATTGTACTGTGTTAAGAGCTTAAGGATGATGAAGATGATAAAAAGAAATAGTCTGAGGGAATGGAACAATTTGCCCTGACCTCTTCCTAACATATAATTTATGATTTATCTTTTGATTTGTTGTTTACAAATACATTATTCTTTAATAACAATAATGACCTATCATTAGCCAAAAGCCTTAGGCTTGTCTGCCAGAGTAAAATTTTCTGTCCTGGACATACCCTGGGGAAATGATTTCAGAAAGTTACTTAACTTCCATTCTCTAGCCCTTCATTCTAAAAATCTCAGTAAGCTTTCAAGTCAATTAGTTTTCCTGATCTACCCATTCCTCTATCTCCATTTCTTCTTTAGTTTGATTTAAAAAAAACAAAAAAAAGTAATCATTAAGAGATGCAGGTGTTTAATCTAGCTGTCCAAAATTGTTTAATCCTGAGTAAATCACCCTAATGCTCTGTGACTCAGTTTTCTACTGAGAAGAAAAATAATGAAAATAATCTCCAATCCTTTTTGCCTACCTTTTATTATTTATTGCCAATGTAGCATTTTTGTGTTTTTTTTCTTTTATTTTGTCTGGGCTTCCTCTTAAGGGAAATCTGCCGTGTTATCTCCAAGTTTCTACTCCTTTTCAATTATCAGCTGACAATATGAACAACTGTAACGATATCTGGAACAAACCATGGAGCTGTCTAGAACAAAGAATTCTCAGCAGCCTTTCCCAGATTAATTATGGTCACTCCCTGGGAAAAGGACAAAGCTTGATCTCAAAGCTCACTGCATTTCCCTCCCCTACCCTAAAACTTCACTCCTTGGGTTGTAGGCCCAGCCCACATGTTCCAACTCCACATGTAGAGGAGATGGCTCTATTGGAAATAATACTGGGAGAAAAAGGAAATATTAGCAAACATTTATGATAGAATTACAGGAGAACAGATTCTTTCTACACAATACTTCCTTCCATGATGTCAAAACACATTTCTTTCACATACCCAGACAGCTGATGTTATTTCACTCCCTTCCTAGGAAGAAAGGAGATAGAACTTTAGTGATTTGATATATGCGTGTGTGTTTATGTCTTGTGATTTAGTGACTTCAGGTCTCAAATATGGAAAAGCCATTACTATCTTTCCTTATGCCTTTCAAGGACCCTTCATGGAAGTAGGAGGGGAGCAAACTTTCCTTGCTTTGAGTTCCTGGATCAGATTCTTGTAGCTCACAAAGTAAATATGGGCTTAATTCAGGGAGTGAGAGGGATTGCCCTCTGACCTTTTGGGATTTCAAGTCAAAGGAAAAGCAACCTATCTTTTAACCTTTATTATCCACAGTTCCAGCACTACTCAGTTTTTAATCAATCAGTCAACCACTATTGATTACTTTTCTGTTGTATGCCCAACACTTAGTAGAGGGCTTGGCACATAGTTAACAAATGTTCTGTGCCAGACAATGTGTGCTAAGCATTAGGGATACAAAAAAAAAAATAGAGCTTAAATAGTTCTTGTCCTCAAAAAGATTACATTTTAATGGGGGAGACACATAAATACAAATAGGTATATTCAAGATAGTAGGGAAGGAACCAGGAGCTGGGGAGATAGGAAAAGACTTCCTACAAAGATGTTTGAGTTGAATCTTTTTAAAAATAAATTGTTATTGGGAAAACTGGACATTAATGCATTATTGAAGTTGTGAACTGATCCAACCCATTCTGGAGAACAATCTGGAACTATGCCCAAAGATCTATAAAACCTTTGATCCAACAGTGCCATTACTGGATCTGTATCCCAAAGAAATCATAAAGGAGGGAAAAGGACCCACATGTGCAAAAATGTTTGTGGCAGCCCTTTTTGTGGTGGCAAAGAATTGGAAAAAGAGTAAGATGCCCATCAGCTGGGTAATAGCCAAATAAGTTATGGTCTGTGAAATATTATTGTTATATAAAAATTGATGAACAAGCTGATTATAGAAAGGCCTGGAAAGATTTACATGAACTGATGCTGAGCAAAGCAAGCAGAACCAGGAATACACTGTACATATTAACAGCAAGAACATGCAGTGAATCAACTATGAAAGGCTTGGCTCTTCTCAGCGGTTCATTCAAACCAATCCCAATAGACTTTAGACAGAAAATGCCATCTGCATCCAGAAAAAGATCTAAGACTGAATGTAAATCAACACATGCTGTGTTCACTCCTTTTTTTCTGGGTTTTTTTTTTTGTCTCTTCCATGGTTTCCCCTTTTGCTCTGGTTTTTCTCTCCCAACATGATTCATAAAGCAATGTAGATTAAAAATAAATAAACTCACTACAATAAAAAAATAAATTGTTATTGATATATTGTTTCTTAAATCACCAATATTTCTCTATTTTTTTCTACTCCTTCAAGAGCGTCTACCCCATTTTTTAAATTAATTGTTTCAAGCCATAAAAATCTATCTTTTCTCCTTCTTGCCCCTCTCCTCACTGAAAAAAAAGAGAACTTTATCCAAATATGTATAGTCAAGCAAAACATTTGGCCATGTCCAAAACAGCATTATCTCAGTATACACCTTGAATCCATCACCTTTTTGTCAGGAGATAGGCACTATATTTTATGAAGGATCTTCTGGAATTGTAGTGGTCATTATGTTGATCAGTTACCTTTTTTCTTCATAAAGAAGGTGATAAGAGAGAAGGAATGGAATGGGCTCAGCATCACTGATCTAGGTTCATTGCCTTCTGATTCTGCTCCCTGCTTCTCTTTTGCTTTTCCAGAATTCTCCTTTCTTGTTTGTTGGTTTGTTTGTTTCCTTTTAAATCTCTTGAAATTCTACTTGCTGACTGTCATTAGAGTTTATTTTGCTTAGGAATAGTTAACCTCCTACCCTTCTTCTTATCTCTTTCTCTCTTATATTTCCCTATTGAGTGAAATGTATTTCTGTACCCAACTCTGTGTGGATGAATTATGATCAGCAAAGTTCTAACTTCACTTAGATGAGAATGAGGTTTGAGTGTCACCCACCCCCATCATCCTTTCCTCCTTGTTTATATATTTTTCTACCTGTACAATCAAATTATGAAAACTTAATTTCCTCAATCCTCCCTTTACATTTTTACTCTTAAGGTATTCTTTCTCCCTTCTCTTTCCTTTTTTTTCTAATAAGATCATCAAAATATGAAAACTATTCCCAAACCCTATATATTACTAGATTCCCTTTATGACCCCTAATGATTATAAGATTCTTTGAGGGGATACATGTACTATCTATCTATTCAAATATAAACACTTTATTTTTATTTGGTCCATTATGATTGTTTATAGTTAACCTTTTTACTCTTTTACCTTTTTTCTTGCCCTGTATTTATATTGGAAAGTTTCTACTAAACTGTTTTTTATCAAGAATTCTTGAAAGTCTTCTATTTTATTAAAGATCCATAATCCTCCTGTAGGATTATAATGTTTTGTTGGGTATTTGGGGATATTTGGTAGAATATAAGGTACTCAAGAGGACTAGAACCTTTGATGTGAAGGCTTAGCAAGCCCTTTTCAGGGCTGCTCATCCAACTCTGGATTTTTCCAACTCTTACTGGTGGTTTCAAAAAGCTCCAGCATACACAGTGGCTACACTCTGCTAAACTTGGTGAGCTGACCAGCTGACAGACCTCATACTCATTGGTGATTTAGAAAGGTGTCTATACTAAGCATGTGAAGACTTTCTCAGGTGGAAAGGATGGATGAAAACAATTTATTCCCACGGCTGTGAAGGTGGCTGAAGCAGGCAGTGTGGAGCACTTATAGCTTGGTCAGACATGGAGGACACCAAAGTCATCCACTGCATCCCAGGCCATTGCCACTGTCCTTGATCTTTGTCTTGCCATTGGATTTTGATAATTCTGGAAGACAACGTGAGGCTGCCAACTTTGTATGATTCTGTCTCACTTAAATCTGATTCACAAGCAAGTCAAAATATCACCTGTGATGTCATTGTTTCTCTTTGAAAACAAGGGGCAAACAACAAATGTTTTGATGGATAAGCTATTCTTGGTTGTATCTTTGGTCTACATCCTTTGTCTTATAGACTATTCTTTTTTTTATTAAAGCTTTTTATTTGCAAAACATATTTTTGGGTAATCTTCAACACTGACTCTTACAAAGCTTTCCATTACAAATTTTTCCCCCCTAGTCCCCACCCTTCCCCTAAATGGCAGGAAATCCACTACATGTTAATTATATTAAACTACTTGACAAATCAAATATATGTATACATATTTCCACACTTAACTTGTTGTGTAAGAAAAATCACATATACAAGAAAAAAAATCTGAGAAAGGAAACACAATGCAAGCAAACATCAATAGAGAGCATGAAAATGTTGTTGTGGTTTATAGAATATTCTGATTAAAAATCTCCATTCTTTTAAAATAATGACTACAAAGTCTTACATGATTCCTACTGTGTCTCCTTGATACTTCTTTCTTTCTTCTTGCTGCAAGCAAGTATTTTTTCTTTCACCTGAGAGCTCTGGATTTTGATTATAATAGTCATGGGATGTTTCATATTGGTGTGTAAGGAGAAAGACTAAAAGAGATAGATCCTTTCTATTTTCATCTTGTCTTCTGACTCTAAGAGATCTGAGCAGTTTCTTTTATGATTTCTTGAAATCATTGGATCACCTGAAAGCCATTATTTGGGGGGGAGGCCATGGTTTTTAAATGATTCTTAAATTATTTCTCCTCAATCTTCTTCCGAGGCTAGTTATTTTTGCATTTTTCTTCTTTTTTTAATCTTTTGTTTTTAATATTTCTTGTCTTATACAGTCATTAACATCTATTTAGTTAATGACTAATCAAATTCTAATTTGCAAAGATTCTGTTCTTTGTATGTTTTTTAACCTTCTTTTTCCAGACTGTTAATTCTCTTTCCAATTCTTTCTTCCAAAGGTCCCATTTATTTTCCAATTCTTTCTTCTAGCAATGTTGTTTCTTTTCCATTTGTTTCCTTTAGCATTCTCATTTCATTTATAAAACAATTCTTTTGGCTTTTTAAAAAACGATTGCTCCATTTCTTCCAAACCCCTAATTGAGCTTGTTTTTCTTTTTTCTCTTTGTCTTCTGACTCTAAGAGACACTAACAAAAAAAAATGCTTTAACTGGGATCAACCTCTGAGGGAGCTATGCTGTACCAAAACATTGAGTTATTTGTGGGTCTTTTTTTTTAATATAAAGTTTTTTATTTACAAAGCATATGAGTGATTTTTCAACATTGACCTTTGCAAAAAAATTTTTTTCCCAAGCTTTTCCCCTCCTTCCCCCCGCCCCCCACCCCTAGATGACAGGTAATCTAATACATGCTAAATAGGATAAATTATATGACAAATACAATACATGTATACATATCTATACAGTTATCTTACTGCATAAGAAACATCAGATCTAGAAAGAGAAGAAGAAAAAAACAACCTAAGAAGGAAAACAAAATGCATGGAAATATTCATAGAAAGCGTTAAAATGCTGTGTTGTGGTTCACACTCAGTTCCCACAGGCCTTTCTCTGGATGTATATGACTATCTTCATCACTGAACAACTGGTTTGAATCACATCATTGTTGAAGAGAACCATGTCCATCAAAATTGATCATCGTATAGTCTTGTTGTTGTGTATAATGTTCTCCTGGTTCTGCTGATTTCACTCAGCATCAGTTCATGCAAGTCTCTCCAGGCCTCTCTGAAATCCTCCTGTTGGTCGTTTCTTACAGAGCAATAATATTCCATAACATTCATATACCATAATTTATTCAGCCACTCTCCAATTGATGGGCATCCCTTCAGTTTCCAGTTTCTAGCCACTACAAAAAGGGCTGCCACAAACATTCTTGCACATGTGGGTCCCTTTCCCTCCTCTAAGATCTCTTTGGGATATAGGCCCAGTAGAAACACTGCTGGGTCAAAGGGTATGCACAGTTTGACAACTTTTTGAGCATAGCTCCAAATTGCTCACCATATTTGTGGGTCTTAATGGTTTTGAAGAAAAGTTGATTTGAGAATCATCTACAAGGAGATAATTGAATCCATAGGAACTAATATCACCAAGTGAAATGTTAAAGCACCTTAGAAAAAACCACTTTTAGTAGGTGTGACCTAATCTGGTCTAAATTCCAACAAAGGAGCAGTGGTCAGACAGGCAGAAGGAAAACCGGGATGGAATTGTGTCATAATAGCCTTAGCAGCTAGGTGGCACAGTGAATAGAGCAGGCAGGGAATCAGAAAGGTTCATGTTCCTTAGTTCAAATCTGGCCTCAGACACTGTGTAACCTGGTAACAAGTCACTCAATCTCATTTGCCTCTTGGACAAGACAATGGCCAGGTAAACCCCAAAGGGGGTCACAAAGAGTCAGACCTGCCTGAACTGACAAAATAATGACACAGAAATCTAGAGAAGAGAGTGATCCATAGCATCAAAAGATAGGATTGAGGATTGAGAAAAGGTCAGTAGAATAGGAATTAAGAGTTCACATATAACTTTGGAGAGATTTTCAGTTAAACAATGAGGTTGGAAGCTGTAGAAAGGGGAAGAGAGAGGAAAGAAAGTGGAGACCATCAGCTTTGTACTTTTACCATTACACAGCCTAGGTCCATGATTACTCCTTGCCCTATATTATCCCCATAGATCCAGCTTCTTGTCTTAGTCATTTCTGGATCTATGACTGGCACTTGGTGCCAGTTTTGGAATCTCTTCTTTATTTAGTGTATAGCTTCCCTTATTCATTTTCTGGCACTGGAGTGCTCAGCACAACTATTCCTAACCAGATCTCATCCTGGTTTGTGGATCTCTCTACATTTCCTTGTGCTTATCTGGGAAAGATGACTCATTGTTGATTTTCTGAATGAAAATTTTCTTTCTTTTTTTTAATTAAAACTTTTTATTTGCAAAACATATGTATGGGTAATTCTTCAACATTTCAACCCTTACAAAGCTTTCTGTTACAAATTTTCACACACACCCCCTACTCCCCATTCCTCCCCTAGATGACAGGGTATCCACTACATGTTAATTATGTTAAAATACTTGACAAATCGAATATATGTAAACATATTTCCACACATCATTTTTGGGCAAGAAAAATCGTATCTACAAGAAAGAAAAATCAGAAAAAGGAAATGCAATGCAAGCAAACTTGATTGAATTTTTTCAACCAGAATTTAAATTGCTTTGTTTTTTAGATCTTTGTGAAGTTCAGAGAAATCACAGTTGTACTTCTTTCTGCTACTTCACTAAGTACATAGTTATGTTTAAATGGAAAAAAGAAAAAAGAAGCAAAATGATTAATATACAAAAAAGTGAAAACATATGCAAGGTAATATAACCATGTACCTTCCACCCCTTGTTCATTTCTAAAGAGGACCAATGACATCATGGGTGATGACTTGTACATGAATTTGATTTAAATAAGGCAGAGTTGTGTAAAATTGCCAGCCTTGCTCTTCCAGAGTTAGCAAAGTCCAGTGGCAAGGCAAAAATCAAAATGACTGCCTGGGATGCAATGGATGCTTTTCTACATTCATAATAGTCATCCTTTTTTTTATTAAAACTTTTTATTTGCAAAATATATGTATGGGTAATTCTTCAACAATAACCCTTACAAAGCTTTCTGTTACAAATTTTTTCCCCCGTACTCCCCACCCGGGACCCCTAGATGGCAGGACATCTACTACATGTTAATTATGTTAAAATACTTGATAGTCATCATTTTTTATGGCATAGTTATAGTCCATTAAATTTGTGTATCTATCTTCCTCTCTAACATTGACTGTTTTCATCTTTTGTCATCTTTGAATTGTTTTAAAGACCAGGGAATCTAAGAAGTAAGGAAGGGGTACATTCGGGCATTAAGGGACAAGTAGTACAAAATCAAAAAAATGGGGATGAAATAAATATTGTGTGTGAGGAAGAGCAAATAGCTCAGTGTGTTTTTGCCACTCCTCACAAGGGGAAATAGTGTGTAAGAAATTTTGAAATATAGGAAGAACTTTGAATGCCAAACAGAGGATCCTAAAAACAATGGGAAATCACTGTGCTTATTGAATGAGATGGAGACTTGAAATGGTCAGATCTAAGGTTTGGGAGATCAGGCTGCTTTGTGGACGTTGGAGGAGGAGATAATTGAGGCAAGGAGAATAATTATGAAGGTACTGCAATAGTCTAAGTGAGAGGTGATAAGGTGGTGGCATTAAGTGGAGGGGAAACAGAGGAGAGATGTGGAAGCAGAAACAAAAGTTGGAAAATTAATAGAAAGAGGGATGAATGAGACTGTAGTCTTAGATGAAGCCAAAGTTTTGAAACTGAGTGCCTTCAATAGGATTGGGGAACTTTAAAAGGAAAAGGAAAAAGGAAAGGAGGATAATTATAATTTCTTTTTTGGACATATTGAGTTTGAAATGTTCTATCCAGTGTGAAATACCCCAATAAGCGGTTGATGATGTGGCATCAGGAGGGAGATAAGGGAAAGTCATCTGCATAGATATGATAGTTAAATATATGGAAACTGAGAAATCAACAAGTAAGAAAGGAGAGGGAGGAAAAAAATAGATAGATATACCAAGAAAAAGTGCTAGTTGACATTCAAAGTTAGTGGATCTGACATGAAAGAAGATCCAGCAAAGGAGACTGAGAAAAAGTGCTCAGCCTAGAATGTGGAAAACTGAGTGATAGTAATGTCATGAAGACCCAGAAAGGAGAGCCTAGGAAAAGAAGGTGGTTAAGAGGGCCAGATGGTGCAGAGAGAACATAAAAAGTCATTAGATTGGTTGATAAATTATCACTAGTTACTTTGGAAAGTGACTTTTCAATTTTGAAGTCAGAAGCCAGATTGCAGAGGGTTTAGAAGAAGATAAGAGGAGAAGAAATGGAAGCACCTAGTGTAGATAGTCTTTTCAAGAAGGTTAGCTGAGAAGGGAAGGAAAGATATAGGATGATGGCTGGCAAGCGATGGTAGAATCTAGTGAGGGTTTCTTAGTGATAGCAGTAGGTTGTGGAGAAAGAATATAGGAAAAAAAAGAATATAAAAATATAAAAAAAAAGAATATAGGAAACTGTGATAGAGCCAGCTACTTGATAATACAAGAGGGAATGGGATCAAGGTTACCTATAGAGAGGCAGCAAGGTGCACAGTGAAGATCTCTGGGCCTGGAGTCAGAAAGACTTCTTCCTGAGTTCAAATCTAATATCACACACTTACGTGACCAGGGACAAGTCATTTAACCCTATTTGCCTCAGTTTCCTTATCTGTCAAATGGAGAAGGAAATGGCAAACCAATTCAGTATTTTTACTAAGAAAACCTCACACAAGGTCATGAAGAGTCAAATATGACTGAAACACTTGACAGCAATGACAATGACAACCGAGGAATTGGCCTTCTAAGGAAAAGTGTCACTTCATCAGAAACTGTAATGAAGGAGTACATCAGGGAGATTTGAGATGAGGAGGAAGATCAGAACAAATAAAATATGAGGGCGAAGCTTTAGTTGAGAGGGAAGAAGTATGGGGTTCTGTGGGAGTCTTAGGAACATAAGGGAACATTTGGAACAGCTACTGCAGTGACTGGAAGAGAAAATTAATTAGAAGGGAGAAGGATTGCCTTGTTCCAGCCAAGGTTCAGATAAACTTAAATGACATAAATTTGTAGTAAACTAATCATCACTACAAATGTTAATACAAGTGAAGGAGGCAGACTGTAGGAGTAATCCAAGGTTAAAATTTGGAAGGTCATAATTGGAGATAGAATTTTTTTAAAAATCGGGAATTTAGTGTAGAAGATAGTGCAATATTGAACTAACTTACCACTGGATAGTGAATAAGAAAGAAAGAGCATGTAGTTAAAACAGAGTTGACAAGAACTCTGACAGATGCAGAGATTGAAGGACATGGTGAGGATAAAACAAACAAACAAACAAATAAACAACAACAAAAAAACCCCTTATATCCAAGAGTAGTAGAGACAAAGAAAAATAGAATAAGAAAAGATTTTGATAAGAATCGGGACATTCTTGCACATGGAAGTGTAATCTTTGTGAATGTCTCTAACTGGATGTCCCAGAGAAATCTTAAACTCAACATGTCCCAAATTGAACTTATTATTTTTCCTCTCAAAACTTCCCTTCTTCTTAACTTCCCTATTACTGTCAAAGGTACCCAATCATCCAACTTTACAACCTAAGTGTTATCTTCAACTTAACTCCATCCCTTACCCTATCCCCATAACCAATCTGTTGCCAAGACCCATTGGTTTTACCTTTGTAATATTTCTTTGTAGATGCCTCTTTCTCAGTCCTCTGATACCATCACCTTGGTACAAGTCCTCATCACTTCATGCTTAAGCTATTACAGTGGTCTTCTGACTTTCGCTTAAAGTCTCACTGTTCTTCACTTTACCTATCTGCCAAAGTGATCTTCCTAAAGCATAGATCTGAATATATCACCCCATCTCAGCCCTCCATTCAACAAACTTCCCTGGCTTCTGGGGTCTCTGGGATCAAATATAAAATCTGTTGGCTTTTGAAGCCCTTCATAAAACTTTGATCAAGCTGTAACTTCAAAGTGGACACTTCCTTTCATGGAGTAGATCACTATCTATCCATGCTTCTCTATTCTGTGTCACCTTTTCTCCCTCTAATATAAACTCTTTAATGGAGCCCATCTATCCTCTACATTATATGAGTCCTAATAGAATACATGAGCTCTTTCCCTGTTGTCTACTCACTAGTGTCTGACACATGGTTGGTGTCTAATAAATGCATACTGATTTGACTTGAGTATACTTACAGGAATGACTTATCTGTAAGAATATTATAGAATCAGGGGCAGCTAGATGGTGCAGTGTTTAGAGCACCAGCCTTGAATTCAGGAGGACTTGAGTTCAAATCTGGTCTCAGACATTTAACATTCCCTGTGTGACCTGGGCAAATCACTTAATCTCAATTGTCTCAGGAAAAAAAAAATTATGGAATCAGTTCAAACTTCTTTTCAAAAGCCAGTTTAATCCTAGCATTTATATCTCAGAAATTGGCAAGCATTAAAAAACCAAAAACTTCAGAACCTGGCTCCTTCCTACCTTTCTAGTCTTCTAATATTTTACTTCCTGATATCTATTCTTTGGCCTCCTTGCACTTCTCACATCACATTCAGTTTCCCATTTCTGTGCTTTTTCACTGAGTATCTCTGATTTCTGGACTTCTCTTTTTCTTCTTCTCTTTCTCCTGGTTTCTTTGAGTTCTTAGCTAAAATCTAAAATTCTACTTCCTACAAGAAGCCTTTTTCATTTTACCTTAATGTTAGTGCCTTGCCTCTGAGATTGCCTCCCATTAATCATATATATATTTAATGTACGTATGTATTTTAACTTTTTACTTATATTGACTTTTTAAAAATTATGCATATTCATAGTATTAAAAGATAAAATATGTTGATGCTATACAATATTATACATATATTTTATATATTTCTGAGTTTCTAAACTTTTTCTGTGTTGTCTTCTGATCTTTGTATGCTGTCTGTGGCTTCTGCAAAACTCCTCAACAATTCCTATTTAATTTCTTATGCCAACTTGCAATGTATCAAAAACACAACAAAGAAAATTGCAATGTGGAAGAGATAACTGTATGTATATCTTGTTTATACATAGTTATTTGCATGTTGTCTACACATTAGATTGGGAGCTCCTTGAGATAAAGAAGCATTTTTGTCTTTCTCTGTATCCTACAGCACTCAGCATAGGAAATCTTTAAAAAATATTGTTGAGTTGTCAACTGCTTGAGTGATAGGTAGAGGGAAAGACTAGAAGTAAAAATTGGGGGCAAGGAGTATTCCTCACCCACCTCACTCACCCACCAGGCCAGTAATTTGGGGAATATGGAAAGAATATTGGAAAGAATAGCAAGGAATGAAGTGCCATCTTGGAGGACCCAGATTTCAATGAATTCCAGAAGATAGCAGGAATAAAAAAAGGTCTAAAATAAAAGGAAATTTGTTAACTACAGAGTGGAGTTCCAGAAGGCACAGTGGAAAGGATGCGTAGATCTGTTGTAGGACATTGTGGAAGCAGAAGTGAAGGAGCTAAAAATGAAGAATCAGACACCTTAAATGGGGTGGGGAAGGGCATATTTATTCTATGGTAAACTATAGTTCAGTGTTGTTAGGATAAAAAGGAAGAGATGATAGGAGTATGTTAATCATTGGGAAACAAATTCAGGCAGAATAACTGTGGGTGAAAGGGGATACCCTGATGAAATCCATTGATTAGAAAGGTCAAGGTCACCCCTCAAGCACAAGGCCCTCATAGTCTATAACCTTCAACAATCCAGTCTCTGAGCAATCCTCCTGAGCCCAAGAGCTACAGAGCAGCTCAAGAGTAGCAGTTCTTTGTTTCCATAGCATAAGCCCTAATCCAGAACAATTTTAATCCTTGACTATTTAAATCCAATTCCCTTGAAAATTATTTCCAAAATAGTATCACAAAATGGGACTGGTTCCAATGATAAAGGGCTCTTAGCTTCAATTCCTAAGCATAATGTATTCAGTGGCCTCATAGTCCAAAGCAAAGCTTCTTAAACTGTGGGGATAGGGTTGCATAACTGAATGTGGGTGCTATAAAATTATAATTTAATAACAGTAAATGTTTGATTTGTATACCTATTTTATATACCTATATACCTGGAGTTGTATAGAAATTTCTCGGGTAAAAAAGGGTTGCAAGTGGGAAAAGTTTAAGAAGCCTCCATCTAAAGAACATTTCAAAAAGGTTAAGGACTGAGGTCTAAAGAATAACTAAGAATAAAACTAATGATACTTGATTCCTTAGCATAGATATACTTACTAGAGTATTAGAGAGAGAGGGCAGAAAGAAGGGGCTGCTAGATGACTTTGGGAGTTTATAAAAATAACTGGCTCTTCATTCCATCTATACATCAATCCTTTCTCAACTTACTTTGCACATTCATTCTGAATTTCAGACAAATAATGAGAAGGCTTGTTTCATTTTGCTAACTTAATTTGTTGATTCATTCAAAAGGTTCAGTAAACATTTCTTAGCATCTATCATGTGCTAGATAATGGGAGAGGTACAAAGGTTAAATTAGGCATGGTTAGCCCCTGTCTTCATTTAGTATGGGGACAAGGTATATACACAGATAGCTATAATATATAACACACAAAACATATTAATGATTTTCAAGACAAAGTGATATGTGAAATAAGAAAAGGAAAATCCTTACAGATGGAAGATTGGAGAAGGCTTTATATGTAGGTTATAACATTTGAGTTGGGTTTTAAAGGATGGTTAGGAATTTTATCAAGTGAAGAAAAGTATTAAAGGATATTTTTTCTTTGTCAATAGTATTTTATTTTTCCAAATACATGTAAAATTAATTTTCAACATTCATTTTTGAAAGACTTATGTTTCAATTTTTCTCCCTCTCTTCCTTATCTCCCCCTTCCCTAAAAGAGCAAGCCTTCTGATATAGGCTAAATATGCGCAATCCTTTTAAACATATTTCCATATTTGTCAGCCAAAAGGAAAAAAAAAACTATGAGAAAGAAAAAGCAGATAAACAAATAAACAAGAGTGAAAATACTATGCTTCAATCCACATTCAATCTCCATAATTCTTTCTCTGGATGTGCATGGCATTTTTCCATATCAAGTTTATTGAGGTTGCCTTGAATCAGTGCATTGTTGAGAAGAGCCAAGTCCATCACAGTTGATTATCACATAATCTTGCTATTACTGTGTACAATGGTTTTTGAGGAGACATTTCAAACAAAGGGTAATGAGGTAAGAAAGGAGAGGACATATTCTAATTTGGCTAGTTAGAGTTACCCTAACTCTAGGTCTATCACTTTCAACTATACCATTTATCTCCTCCTGCTTGATAAAGATGCAAAAGTAGGGTAAGGTCAAACTGCCTTGAATAGCAGGCAAGAATCTAAATTTGATTCTGCAGGAAGTAGGGAAAAATTGAGGATTTTTGATCAGAGGAGTGAAAAGATGTGTGTGTTTTTAAAAAATATTAATCTGGTGATAGTATGAAGTGTGGATTAGAATTGGAAGAGAATAGAAATGGAAAAACCTGTTAGCAAGGTATTTTCATAGTTCTGGCAGGTGCTAATAAGCACTGGGATGATAGCAATAGGAATAAAAAGGAGGGGACAGATGCCAAAGATGTTGCAGAGGTAAAATAAACAATTCTTGGTAATTGGTCATGAGAGCTGAAGAACATAAGAAAAAGGAAATGAGTCAAAGATAACTTCAAAGTTTTAGATGCTGGAAATTGAGCTATTGTAGTTAGAAGTTAAAAGAAGTTAGAAAGAAAAGAAGTTTAAGTGGGAAGATAATAAATCTAGTTTTGGACATGTTGAATTTGAATACTAATGAAGATTTCCTTGGGTAGTGGGAGATTCAAGTTTGGAGTTCAGAAGAAAGGTAAATACTAGAAAAAACAGGTTTAGAAGCTATCTGCAAAGAAATAAGAGTTAAAGCTGTAGGAAGGAATGCTTTATAATCCAGACCTGGGATTTGTCAGTATAGTGAGCTCCCATGGTGAGCAAATTCCCTTACCATATACTGCTATTCATGTATGTGTGTGAGGAATGATTGCTAATTTCTTTTCCACAAACCTCAGTGTCCCCTATGTAAATAAGAGATGGCAGAGTAGCTGGCATCCTGGAAGGAAAAAAAAACCCTCTTATTTCTCTCAGTTTTTCCCAATTTCGTAAATCAGGAAACTAGAGCTCTGAGAGAATGTTCACACAGTTAGTAAATGTCTGAGACAGGATTTGAGCCCAGTCCAATAATTTTAAGTTTCACATTCTTTGTATTCTACCATACTAGACTACTCTATCCAGGATAAAGAGAATATCAAAAAGCATACAAAAGAATTCCAAACAAAATTTTTTAGCTCACTCAGCCACATAACCTTGTCCTTTTGTAATCCTCCCATCTTACTGCCTAAGCCAAAATCCCTAAGAAGAGGGAGTGATTAGGAAATACTGGATGTACATGTTGAACTACATTAAAATAATCATTGAACCACAGATATACAGTAATACATTCATACATTTGTATCTTGCTTTGCTTAGCTTTGGTTACTTGATATCAGCTGAGGAATTTGCACTCTGATTACTTTTTTTTAATGTTAAAAAAGGAGGGAGAGAAAAGTTCAAACTGTTAGAAAAAGGGAAGAGGAAAACAAGTTTATCATCATTTAGCAAGAGTGGGAGAATCTCAATTTTTTAGTGTGTTTAGAAAAGGGTAGTCTTGTCATTAACCCAATTATGTCATTACATTGTCATTTCTTTCTTCTTGTTTATTCTGCCTAACTGGAATACAATAGGGACAGAAGAATTCCTAGCCTGGGTCCCATGCTGAGAACTCTGTCCCTTTACAGAAGTGGGGACGGATTTTTAGGATCAACCTTCTGACAAACTTGAATCACCACTCAATCCTTGTAACTTCTCCCAGATTTTTAGCCTACTCCAGGTTATACTTCACTGCCAATCTAATGTCTATCTATTTAGCTTTTTTTAAAACAACTTAAAAATTTTTAAACTTAAATGCAAAATAAGAAAAGAAAAAAAATTGCCATGTGCAAAGTAGGACATGAAAGGATTCAGAATACAGAGCAATAAATTTCTACTTCAAGAAAGCCTGTGTAATAAAAGCTACACATTGTGTTCAGATCTGTCCCTCTCTTCTTTCCTTCCTTGTAGATTTTCTTTTGTTCTCTGTTGTGTACTTTTAACTTTATTTTCCCCACCCACTCACCCAAGGCTATAATTAAGCACACAGATACATATGCATGGATATACATAGATGTTTATAACCATACTCACATATACACTTAGATTCATATGCATGTGTGTTTTATTTCTACTTGTCCTCTGAAGGTAGTCATAAGTCCAAGTCTTTACTTTTATTTCTAGATCCACCAGTTTGTCATTTCCCACACCACAGCAATATTCAAACCTTATACTGTCTATAACAAAATTGAATAATATAGATGACATATAGTATAGTTTCCCTATTTTTCTCTTTTGATTAAAACTATTTAAACTTTGTCTGAAATCATGACCACTACCCCTACTTATTTTACATAGTAAATTCTACTCCTGATCTTTTATTTTATGTTTGTGTATATCTCTCATTTTTATAACATTTCCTGAAAGCAACATATTGTTGAATTCAAATTTTTAATCTATTCTCTGTTTTCATTTTAGAGTGAATTCATCCAATTCATATGCTAACACAATAATTACTTATTTTCCTCCTTCCCATTTTGCTCACTATCCTTCTTTTCCTATTCCTATACCTTCTCACTTCTCTGCTTTGTTCCTACCCCTCACCATATTCATATCCCTCCTGATTCTGCTTCCTTGCCCTTTTATTACTTAACTTATCTCTCCTTCCAAGAATCTCTGTCTTACTCTCTTCTCCCTCCTATCCTTTTACCTCCTTCTTTCTATCTGAATTTAGAAGTCTTTTATACCCTTCTCATATACATATATGTTGTTCCCTCTTTATCCCATTCCCATTAATCTATATATCCTTCTATACCCTCCCCTTATCCTATTCCTTCATATACTTATTTCTTTATAAATTTAAAAACCTTTTATTCCCTTTAACCTATTCACCCTTCCAAGAATCCCTCCCTTATCCTCCCCTCTCTCCCTATCCCCTTGCCCCTTATTTCTTTCTGCATTTAGAAGACATATATATATATATGTATGTATGTATATATGTATACACATATACATACATACATATATACTCACACACACACACACACATATATATATATATATATTACAGTTGTTTAACCTGTTTTGGATTGCTTGCTGTCTTAGGGAGGAGGGAAGTGAGGGAGGAAAGGAGAAAAATTTGAAACACAGAGCCTTGCAGAAATGAATGTTAAAAATTATCTTTACATGTATTTGGAAAAATAAAATACTACTGAGAAAAAAATTCTCTCTCTCTTCATATATGTATGAGAGTAAGGCTTCAGCACTTACTCTGCCTCTCCCTACTAGTTCTTTTGTATTTATTTTTCCTTTTTTTGCCTCATTTGTAGGAGATTTGTTTTTCTTTTTTTAATCTTTCCCTACACAGCTTTTTCTCTATATGTATGTATATGCGTATATGTATGTGTGTTTTAACATCACCCCATCATAACTTAGGTCAGTTCAAGCCTTTCTTTCAAACTATCCAGATAAAAATGACTCTCATAAAAGAACTGATAATATTTTCACATATAAGAAGTAAATGATTTGACCTTATTGAGTCTCTTATAATTGGTACTTAATGTTTACTTTATATTTTTCCTGGATGATATATATAAAATTTTCCCTTTTGTCCTCCTCTTTTTGTCACAAATATCTTAAAGTCAGTTCATTAAATGTCCATTTTTAACATTGCTGGGTAAATTACCCTTGGTCATAACCCCAACTTTTTTTGCTCTATGAAATTCCAAGTATTTCAAGACCTATGATTCTTCAATGTAATAGCTGCTAGGTCTTGTGTAATCCTTACTGTAACTCTACAATACTTAAATTTATCCTGTTGCATCCAGTAATTTTTCCTTTGCAACTTAGCTATGATATTCCTGTAAGTTTTCTTCCTGGGGTCTCTTTCAGGTGGTGATTGGTAGATTTTTTTTAATTTCTGCTTCTCTTTCTTGTTTAGAACATCAGGATAATTTTCCTTGATAATTTCTTGTAATACTGTATCAAGGTTCCTTTTTTTTCAACACTCTTTTTTCCCCCTGAGGCAATTGGGGTTAAGTGACTTGCCCAGAGTTACACAGCTAAGAAATATTAAGTGTCTGAAGTTGGATTTGAACTCAGGTCCTCCTGACTTCAGGGCTGGCATTCTATTCCACTACATCATCTAGCTGCCCCCAACATTCACTTTTGTAAGACTTTGAGTTCCATCTTTTTTCTCCCTCTCTCCCTTGCCCCCTCCCTCACTCCCAAGACAGCAAGCAATCTGATATAGGTCATGCCTGTACAATCATTTTAAACATGTTTCCATATTGTGAAAAAAGAAATCAGAACAAAAAGGAAAAATTCTGAGACAGAGAAAAAAATAAACAGTATGCTTTGATCCACATTCAGTCTTTCTTGGAATGCTGATGGTATTTTCCATCAAGATTCTTTTTTTAATCATAATTTTTAGGTAAATCAGTTGTAGAATGGCTGAATAAATTATGGTATATGAATGTTATGGAATATTATTGTTCTATAAGAAATGACCAGCAGGATGATTTCAGTGACATCTGGAGAGACTTACATGAACTCTTACTAAGGATGAGCAGAACCAGGAGATCATTGTATCCGACAACAAGAAGACTATACAATGATCAATTCTTATGAACATGGCTCTCTTCAACAATGAGATGTTTCAAACCAGTTCCAATTGTTCAGTGATGAAGAAAGCCATCTATACCCAGAGAGAAGACACTCCCATGAGTGTCTATACTCAGTTAATTCCATATGCACACTATTCTGATATTATTTCTTCTTGATCTGTTCTTGAGATCTGTTTTTCTGATGAAATATTTCACATTCTCTTCTGTTTTTTCATTCTTTTGATTTTCTTTTATTATTTCATTGTGTTTTAGAATATCTTTGGCTTCTCTTTGTCCAATTCTAGTTTTCAAGAAATTATTTTCTTAAGTTTTTGGTTCTCTATTTCTAGTTAGTTAATTGTCTTTTCATAATATTCTTGGATTGCTCTTTTTTTCGCTAATTATTCCTCAATTTCTCTTATTTGATTTTTAAAGTCCTTTATAAGTTCTTCTAAACAAATGTTCTGTGTTTGGGACCATTTGACATTTCTTACTGAAAAAGGAACACAGCTCCATTTTCTTCCTCTGAAGATGAACTTTGATCTTTTCAATCCCCATAATAGCTTTCTGTGGTTGGGTTCTTTCTTCTTTGTTTGTTCATTTTTTATTTATTTGTTTGTTTTGTTTTATTTTTAGCAGTTCTTAGTGTGATCAAATCCAAGCCTTGGGGAATTATGCCCCAACACTCAGGTACTTTTTATTGTTGTTTCTTTGGTCTGTTCCAGGACCTAATCTCAGTCTCTCAATTCTACTCCTAAACCACTTTAAAGACCCCCAGCCACACTGTCCCACAAATGATCTTACTCCCTGTGGTCCCTGTGGGGACTGTAACTACAGTTATCCCTTCTTCCCTGGAACTGATACCAGAGACTCTGCTCACTTCCAGATGTGTGGTAACTTATTTTGGAAGGAAGTAGCAGCCCAGTCCAGATGTATCTGGTCGACACAGTTGTGCTTGGAGTCCCTCAACAGTAGAAGAATCTTCAATCTTCTACTTAGCAGTCAGACTCCCTCACTAGCTCAGAGATGAAAGTTTCTAAAACTGAGGCCTCCCAACCCCAACTGCTTCCAGGACTTGTTTATTTGGAGGAGCTGTTCTGGAGCTATTTGCACTTCATTCAATCTGTACCCATGCCTGGGGAGGTCAGGTCTTCCCTGGGGTCTTTTTAGGTTGTCTTAAGAGAACAATTGCTTTGGTGGGCTTTGGCTCTACATTCCCTCTGAGGAAATTCTGTCTTTCTGTGACTGTGGAGAGTGCAATTTTCTGATCTCCTTCATCATCTTCTCAGGATCCTCTCCCTATTCTCTATTTAGTTTTGAAAGCCCTCTTCAATCTGGCCCCAGTCCACCTTTCCAGCCTCATTGGACATTATTCCTTCTCCTGCGCTTTGCAGAAAGTCTTCTCTTTATTCCACCCACGGGATGCTCTATCACCTCCTCCATGCCTGGTCTATCACGTCTGGGAAGGCTCTCCTTACTTCTGCCTTGTAATAGAGTCCATCTTCCATAAAATCCAGTGTAAGCACTATCTTCTATATGAAGCTTTTCCAGACACTAGACAACTACTAGAACTTTCTCTCCCAAATCATTTTGCCTTTCCTTACTTTGTATGTATTTGTATTTGTTTACTTTATATTGATGTTAAACAGATTTTTAATATGTACTTGACTCCCTCATTAAAATGTAAGTTCTTTATAAATATAAATTATTTAAACTTGTATCCTCAGTGCCTTGTATCCACAAGTTTTTGTCACATCGTAGGTACTTAATAGGAGGCAGCTGATGGCTCAGCTCTATCCACTGAGGAAGACTTGACTCTGGAAGTCTGGACTCAGGAAGACGAGTTAAAATCCAGGCTTAGATGTCTACAAGCTGTGTGACCCCAGAAAAGTCATTTAACTTATAATTGCCTTAAACCATTAGAGAAGGAAATGGTAAACCACTCCAGTATCTTTGCCATTCATCAAAAAGGAAAAAAATGAGAAAGAAAATAAAATGCAAGCAAACAACAAAAAGAGTGAAAATATTATGTTGTGATTCATATTCAGTTCACACAATCCTCTCTCTGGGTGCACATGGCTCCCTTCATCACAAGACCATTGGAAGACCAGAATCACCTCATTGTTGAAAAGAACCATGTCCATCAGAATTGATCATTGTACAATCTTGCTGTTGCCATGTACAGTCATCTCCTGGTTCTGCTCATTTCACTTAGCATCTGTTCATATAAGTCTCTCCAGGCCTCTCTGAAATCACCCTGCTGATCATTTCTTTCTTTTTTTTTTTTTAATTTTTATTTTATTTGCATAACATATGTGTGGGTAATTCTTCAACAATAACCCTTACATAGCTTTCCGTTACAAATTTTTCCCCTAACTCCCCACCCATCCCCTAGATGGCAGGATATCCACTACATGTTAATTATGTTAAAATATTGGCAAATCGAATATATGTATACGTATTTCCAAACTTATCATTGGTGTGCAAGAAAAATCTTATCTACACAAACGATATATCAGATAAAGGAAACACAATGTAAGCAAACATCAATCAAGGAGTATGAGAATGTTATGTTGTGGTCCACATTTCGCATCCCTCTCTCTGGGTGTATATGGCTTACTTCAGTGAACAATTGGAGGTGGTTTGAAACATTTCATTGTTGAAGAGAGCCATGTCCATCAGAATTGATCGTCATATAGTACTGTTGTTGCCGTGTATAATGATCTCCTGGTTCTGCTCATTTCACTCAGCATCAGTTCATGTAAGTCTCTCCAGGCTTCTCTGAAATCATCTTGCTGGTCATTTCTTACAGAACAATAATATTCCATAGTATTCATATACCATAATTTATTCAGCCATTCTCCAATTGAAGGGCATCTATTCAATTTCCAGTTTCTAGCCACTACAAAAAGGGCTGCCACAAACATTCTTGCACATGTGGGGCCTTTTCCTTCCTTTATGATTTCTTTGGGATATAAGCCCAATAGAAATGCTGCTGGGTCAAAGGGTATGCACAGTTTGATAACTTTTTGAGCATAGCTCCAAATTGTTCTCCAGAATGGCTGTATCCGTTCACAGCTCCACCAACAATGCATCAGTGTCCCAGCCCTCCCACAACCCCTCCAACATTCATCATTAACTTTTCCTGTCATTTTAGCCAATCTGACAGGTGTGAAGTGGTATCTCAGGGTTGTCTTGATTTGCATTTCTCTGATCAATAGTGATTTGGAGCACCTTTTCATATGACTATAAATAGTTTTAATTTCATCCTCTGAAAATTGTCTGTTCATATCCTTTGACCATTTATTGATTGGAGAATGGCTCGCATTTTTATAAATATGAGACAATTCTCTATATATTTTAGAGATGAGACCTTTATCAGAACCCTTAAATGTAAAGATGATTTCCCAATTTATTGCTTCCCTCCTAATCTTGTCTGCATTGATTTTGTTTGTACAAAAACTTTTTAACTTAATATAGTCAAAGTTATCTATCTGGTTTTCAATTAAAAGTTCCAGTTCTTCTTTGGACATAAATTTATTCCATCTCCACAGGTCTGAGAGGTAAACTACATTATGTTCCTCTAACTTGTTTACAAAATCACTCTTTATATCCAGATCATGAACCCATTTAGATCTTATCTTGGTATGTGGTGTTAGATGTGGGTCAAGCCCTAATTTCTTCCACACTAGTTTCCAGTTTTCCCAGCAGTTTTTGTCAAATAGTGAATACTTATCCCAAAAGCTGGGGTCTTTGGGTTTATCAAAAACCAAATTGCTATAGTTATTGCCTAGTTTGTCTTGTGATTCTATCCTATTCCACTGATCGACTACTCTATTTCTTAGCCAGTACCAAATGGTTTTGATGACCGCTGCTTTATAATATAGTTTTAGATCTGGTACAGCAAGTCCACCATCTTCAGCCTTTTTTTTCATTAATCCCCTTGAAATTCTAGACCTTTTGTTTTTCCAAATGAACTTTGCTACTATTTTTTCTAGATCTGTAAGATAATTTATTGGGAGTTTGATTGGTATGGCACTAAATAAGTAAATTAGTTTGGGTAGTATTGTCATTTTTATTATATTCGCTCGTCCTACCCATGAGCATTTTAAGTTTTTCCAATTGACTAGGTCTGATTTGATTTGTGTGGAAAGTGTTTTGTAATTTAGTTCATATAGTTCCTGACTATCCCTTGGCAGATAAATTCCCAAATATTTGCTGATCATTTCTTATAGAACAATAATATTCCATGACATTCATATACCATAAATTATTCAGCCATGCTCCAACTGATGGACATCCACTCCGTTTCCAGTTTCTTACCACTACAAAAAGGGCTTCCAGAAACATTTTTGCATGCACATGTTGGTTCCCTTCCCTCAATTAAGATCTCTTTGGGATATAAGCCCAGTAGAGACACTGTTGGGTCAAAGGGCATGCACAGTTTGATAGCCCTTTGGGCATAGTTCCAGACTGTTCTCCAGTTCACAACTCCCAACAATGTATTGGTGTCCCAGTTTTCCCACATCCCCTCCAACATTCATCATTATCTTTTCCTGTCATCTTAGCCAATCTGAGAGGTGTGTAGTGGTACTTCGGAGTTGTTTTAATTTGCATTTCTTTGATCAGTAGTGATTTAGAGCACCTTTTCATATGATTTTAAATGGTTTCAATTTCTTTATCTGAAAATTATCTGTTCATATCCTTTGACCATTTATCAATTGGAGAATGGCTTGAATTCTTATAAATTTAAGTCATTTCTCTCTGTGTTTTAGAAATGAAGCCCTTTTCAGAACCCTTGGCTGTAAAAAATCCCCCCCCCCCAGTCTATTGCTTCCTTTCTAATCTCGTCTGCATTGGTTGTTTATACAAAAACTTTTTAACTTAATATTATAAAAATTATCCATTTTGCATTCAATAATGTATTCCAGTTCTTCTTGGCCACAAATTCCTTTAAATAGTGAGTTCTTATCTCAAAAGCTGGAGTCTTTGGGTTTGTTAAACACTAGCTTATTATATTCATTGACTACTGTGTCTTGTGAACCTAACCTATTCCTCTGATTAACTCTGTTTCTTAGCCAGTACCAAATGGTTTTGATGACTGCTGCTTTATAATATAGTTTTAGGTCTGGTACAGCTAGGCCACCTGCATTTGTTTTTTGTTTTTGTTTTTCATTAATTCCCTTGAAATTCTTGATCTTTTGTTCTTCCAGCTGAACTTTGTTATTTTATATATATATATGTATATATATTTGTGTGTATATGTGTGTGTGTGTGTGTGCACACACACATATATATACACACATATGTATATATAAAATTTCTTGGGTGTTTGATATGACACTGAATAAGTAGATTAATTTAGGTAGTTCTGTCATTTTTATTATGTTATCTCAGCCTACCCATGAAGACTTGATATTTTTCCAATTGATTGGATCTGATTTTATTTGTGTGGAAAGCATTTTGTAATTGTGTACATATAGTTCCTGACTTTGTCTTGGCATGTAGACCCCAAAATATTTTATATCATCTACAGTTATTTTAAATGGAATTTCTCTTTGTATCTCTGGTTGCTATACTTTGTTGATAATGTATTAAAATGCTGATGATTTGTGAGGATTTATTTTGTATCCTGCAACTTTGCTAAAGTTGATGGTTTTAAATAGATGCTACTGATCATTTTAAGAAAAAATCCATTTATTCCTATACTCTCTAGTGTCTCTAATAGGGATGGGTCTTGAATTTTATCAAATGCTTTTTCTGCATCTATTGAGATAATCATATGTTTCTTGTTAATTTGGTTACTGATGTAGTCAATTATGCTAATAGTTTTCCTAATATTGAACCATCCCTGCATTCCTGGTATAAATCCTACTTGGTCATGGTGTATTATTCTGGGGATGATTTTCTGTAATCTCTTTGCTAATATTTTATTTAAGATTTTTGCATCAATATTCATTAAGGAGATTGGTCTATAATTTTCTTTCTCTGTTTTTGTTCTACCTGGTTTAGGTATCAGTACCGTGTCTGTGTCATAAAAGGAATTTGGTAGAAGACCTTCTTTCCCTATTTTTTCAAATAGTTTATATAGTATTGGAATTAATGGTTCTTTGAATGTTTGGTAGAATTCACATGTAAATCCATCTAGGCCTGGAGATTTTTTCTTAGGGAGTTGATTAATAGATTGTTCTATTTCTTTTTCTAAAATGGGGCTGTTTAAATAATTTATTCCCTCTTCTATTAACTTGGGCAATCTATATTTTTGTAGATATTCCTCCATTTCATTTAGATCATCAAATTTATTGGCATAAAGTTGGGCAAAGTAATTCCTAATTATTGCTCTAATTTCCTCTTCATTGGTGGAAAGTTCTCCCTTTTTATTTTTGAGACTAACAATTTAATTTTCTTCTTTCTTTTTTCTAATTAAATTAACTAAAGGTTTATCTATTTTGTTGGTTTTTTCATAAAACCAACTCTTAGTTTTATTTAATAATTCAATAGTTTCCTTATTTTCAATTTTATTACTCTCCCCTTTTATTTTCAGAATTTCAAATTTGGTATTTAATTGAGGGTTTTTAATTTGTTCTTTTTCTAGCTTTTTTAGTTGTAAGCCCAATTCATTGATCTTCTCTTTCTCTATTTTATGCAACTAAGCATCTAGAGATATAAAATTTCCCCTTACAACCACTTTGACTGTATCTCACAAATTTTGGTATGTTGTATCATTATTGTAATTCTCCTGGACGAAATTATTGTGTCTATGATTTGCTGTATCACCCATTCATTCTTTAAGATTAGATTATTTAATTTCCAATTAACTTTTGATCTATTTTCTCCTGGCCTTATATTGCATGTGATTTTTTATTGCATCAGTATCACTCTATTTTAAATGTGTTTCTTGTAAACAACATATTGTAGAATTTTAGTTTTTAATCTAGTCTGTTATCCACTTCCATTTTATGGGAGAGTTCATCCCATTCACATTCATAGTTAAAATTACTAATTCTGCATTTCCTGCCATCTTGTTTTCCCCAAGTTATACTTTTCTCTTTCCTTTCCCCCTTTCCTTTCTCTCATGTAATTTGCTTTTAACCACCACTTCCCTCAAACAACCTTTCCCTTTTATATAACCTCCTCCTTTCTTATACCTTTCATTTTCTATTTCTGTTCTCTCTTCTATTTGCCTCTCCCTTTCCTTTCCCCTTTCCCTTCCTATTTCCCTATAGGGTGAGACAAATTTCTCTGTAAAGCTAAATATGTCTGATATTCTTTCTTTGAGCCAAATCTAATGAGAGTAAGATTCACACAATGCTTATCCCCCTTCCTTTCCCTCCTCAATTGTAATAGGTCTTTTTTGTGTCTTCATGAGATGTAATTTACCCCATTTTAACTCCATTTCCTCTTTTTCTAGTACAATCCCCTTTCCACCTCTAGTTTCTTTTTTATATCATCAAAAAAAAAATCAAATTATACTTGCACCCTCTAAGTATACAGAGATACAGTTCTCAAGAGTTAAACATATCTTCCCATATAGTGTTGTTAACTTTTTAACTTTTAAAAGAAAGTTATCTTTTTTTCCTATTTACCTTTTTATGCTTCTCTTGAGTTCTATATTTGAAGATCAAATTTTCTGCTTAGCTCTGATCTTTTCATCAGAAACAAATCAAATTCACCTGTTCCATTGAATATCCATCTTTTTTCCTGAAAGATAATGCTTAATTTTGCCGGATAGTTGATTCTTGGCTGCAATCCAAGTGTTTTTTGCCTTTCAGAATATCAGATTCCAGGACCTTTGAAACTTTAAACTGCAAACTTCTAGGTTCTGGGTAATCCTGATTTGAATTGTTTCTTTTTGGCTGCTGACAATATTTTCTCCAGACAATTCTGAAATTTAGCTACAATATTCCTTGGAGTTTTCATTTTCAAGTCTCTTTCAGTAGGTGATTGGTGAATTCTTTCAATGGTTATCTCTTGTTTTAGGACATCAAAGCAGTTTTCCTTGATGATTTCATGAAAGATGATATCTAGACTTTTTTTTATCATTATGGTTTTCAGGTAGTCCAATAATTCTTAGATTGTGTCTCCTGGATCTATAGTCTAGGTCAGTTATTTTTCCAATGAGGTATTTTACATTTTCTTCTTTTTTTTTTTTTTTTGTTTTGTTAAACTGCTTTGTGATGTTTCATTGAGTCAATCACCTCCATTTGTTCAATTATAATTTTTAATGAATTATTTTCTTCAGTTAGCTTTTTTATCTCCTTTTGCAGTTGGCCAATTGAACTTTTAAAGAGGTGTTTTGTTCATTGGATTTTTTTCCATTTCACCAATTTTGTCTTTTAACAAATTGATTTCTTTTTCAAATCTATTTTGTAAGAAGTTATATGCTTTTTCCATTTTATCAAATCTATCTTGTAAGTTGTTATATGATTTTTTCATTTCACTAAATCTATTTTAAGGAGTTTTCTTCAGATTTCTTTTCTAAACTCACCTGCAATGTTCTCATTTCCTTTCCCCATTTTTCTTCTAACTCTCTTTTAAGATCCTTTTTGAATTCTTCCAAGAGAGCCTTGTGAGATAGGGACCAACTCATATCACCCTTTGGGACTTCATCTGGAGATGATTTGTCTTTAGTGTCCTCAGAGTATGAAGTCTGTTCTCTGTCTCCATAAATGCTCTCTATTGTCAACATTCCTTTTGCTTTTTTGCTAATTTTTTTAAGGTTGAGATCTGTTGTTAGGGAAAAGTGGAGATTGACCCAAGTTTCCTTTGCAAATGCTGCCCTGGGCTAATGCTGCTGATTTCCTTCCAGTGCTGAATGGGTATGGCCAAACCCTGCATTATTCTGGGATTCAGAGGCTCACTGCCTTTTGTATTTGCATTGGATATCTCACAGCTAATCTGCTGATCCACTGGCTTCTGAATCAGGACAGAGCAGTTAACACTGATGTATTTTGACTAAGAACCTCCTTGCAGATTCCCCCGGACCCCACATCGCCCTGGATCCCTGTGCTATATGTATTTCCCCACACATACATCCCACCCCCTTTTCTGAAGTTCTTCCAAAGTATCTTCTGCTGGAAACTTCTGCTCCAAATATTTGTGGGTTCTGTCACTCTAAAACCAGTTTGGATGCTTGATCTGGGGTTGATCTGAAAGACTCCAGGAAGAGCTCAACTAAAGTCCTGCCTACTCTCTGCCATCTTGATTCTGCTCCTCAAAGTAAATATTTCTTATAAATATTAATCTACTGGTGGTTAAATAGAACTAAGGTACAGAGGACATCCCCAAAGCTAGGGAATTTTAATGGTGAGGATGGAACCATTTAAAGAAAGCCTAGACACCTCCATTCCCCTTAACTATACCAGACAATACCGGAGGAGGAGTGAGATGTAATATGTTTGAGCTTGAGGCAGTAGGGTGCTAACTAACCAGTGTTATACAACCATAAACTCTTTTTTCCCCAACATTAAATAATTCTAATAATTATTATTTAATAATTTAAATATTTTTTAACAAGCCAGAGTAGCTTTATCATACCCAGTATTGTTTTTTTTTGTTTCCTTCAAGTTGATTTAAAAACTTGATTTCAATGTTTTTCAATAGTGACAGAAAAATAACTTTCAATCATTGAAATAAACATTTATATCTGAATATGATGGGATGTAACTAACTAGGACACTAATTGGATTGGAAGGGAAATAATTGAGCAATGCTTAATTATCTTTAAAAATCAAATTGGTATCATTTGGTTTTGTTACTCAGGAGGAACATATTCCTCTCTTTTTTTTTTATTAAAACTTTTTATTTGCAAAACATATGTATAGGTAATTTTTCAACATTGACCCTTGCAAAGTTTTCTGTTATAAATTCTTCCCTCCTACTCCCCACCCCTCCCCTAGATAACAGGAACTCTAATACATGTTAATTATGTTAAAATATTTGACAGATCGAATATGCATATATATATTTATACAGTTATCTTGCTGTACAGGGAAAAAAAAAAACAAACAAAAAAACCTGAGATGGAAAACATAATGTAAGCAAACATCAATAGAGAGAAATCTCTTGGGGATATAGGCCCAAGAGAAACACTGCAGGGTCGAAGGGTATGCACAGTTTGATGACTTTTTGAGTATAGCTCCAAATTGCTCTCCAGAAAGGTTGGATCCATTCACAGTTCCACCAACAATGCATCAGTATCCCACTTTTCCCACATCCCCTCCAACATTTGTCATTATCTCTTCCTGTCATCTTAGCCAATCTGACAGGTATGTAGTGACAACCATAAATTTTTAAGAACTGGAATTGTGCAAGGTACCACAAAGGTTATCTAACCCAAATCATATCTGAACAGGAACTCACTCTACAATACCAAGAGGTTATTTATCTTTTGCTTAAATATCATTAGTCATGTATAACTTACCAATCACTTCCAGAGGTATCCCATCTCATTTTTGGATAGTATTGCTTGGAAATTTTTTCTTGCATTGAAGCAAAATGTGACTCGTATATTCCAACCATTATTCTAATTTCTGCCTTCTAAGATTAAGCAGAACAAATTTAATCTCTCTTCCAAAGAACAGGCTTTCAAATACTTGAAAGTAGTTATCATGCTCTCTTGAGTCTTCTCTTTCTCCTGGTAAATAACTCTAGTTCTTTCAACTGATCCTTTGGGCATGGTTTCTAATTCTCTTCCTATTCTAATTGTGTTTGTCTGGATATGTTCCAGTCTGTCAACATCTTCCTGAAAATGTGGTGCCCAGCACAAATCTAATACTCCACATATAGTCTGATCAAAGCAAAATACAGTGGCATTATCAAGTGATAATATGTCCTATATACTATCCCTATTTTTTAAAGATAAATTTCTATTGACATTATTTTTTAAACTATTGCCTACATTTTCTTTTTTATTAAAGCTTTTTATTTGCGTAACATATGTATGGGTAGTTCCTCAACATTGATCCTTACAAAGCTTTCCATTACAAATTTTCCCCCCAGTCCCCTCCCCTCCCCTAGATGGCAGGAAGTCTACTACATGTTAATTATATTAAAATACTTGACAAGTCAAATATATGCACACATATTTCCATACTCATCTTGCTGTGCAAGAACAAACGTATCTACGTGAACAAAAAATATATGAGAAAGGAAACTCAATGCAAGCAAACATCAATAGAGATCATGGAAATGATATGTTGTGGTCCAATTTTCATATCCCTCTCTCTGGGTGGATATGGCTTTCTTCACTGAACAACTGGAACTGGTTTGAGACATTTCATTGTTGAAGAGAGCCATGTCCATCAGAACTGATTATCATATAATATTGTTGCTGTGTATAATGATCTCCTGGTTCTGCTCGTTTCACTCAGCATCAGTTCATGCAAGTCTCTCCAGGCCTCTCTGAAATCATCCTGCTGGTCGTTTCTCACGGAACAATAATATTCCATAACATTCATATAGCATAATTTATTCAGCCACTCTCCAATTGATGGGCATCCATTCAGTTTCCAGTTTCTAGCCACTACAAAAAGGGCTGCCACAAACATTCTTGCACATGTGGGTCCCTTTCCCTCCTCTAAGATCTCTTTGGGTTGCCTACATTTGTGTAATTCCAAATTGCTCTCCAGAATTCTTATACTAACTCAGTTTCACCACCAACATATTAGTGTGCCTCTCTTTGACACTGATATTCAGTGGCAGAAAAGATAAAATCAAAATGAGAATTGATAATGACCAGCCCTGGCTGTGGAAAAGAATTGAAAAAAAAAACATATTTCACTTCTTTCATTATAAGGTGAGAGAAGATGGATATGGAACATTGCATATACTGTTAGACATGGTCAGTAGGTTGAGTAGTTTTACTGAGCTGCTTTTTTCTTCTTTTAAAAATTATCTTTGTTATAAGAAAAAGCTTTCTGGGTAGAGAAACAAGAAGGAAATATTTGGAAACCAATGTGATATAAAATAAACGGAATCAATAAAAATGATACAACTTTTTAAAAAAAGAATACACAAAAGAGTTTAGTTTGTCTATTTTCTCTTATCATTGTCCCATCCCATCCTTGATCTTCACCCAATATAGTTTAAAATGGTTCTTTTGTTATTAATTTTTATCATTAGCCTTAGCTCATTTTTTAGTGTTACTGATATTAATAGACTTTGTTTCTATTTTTGTGGATAAGTTAATGGTTCACTTCCCTTTACATCTATATCCATCTTTGTAGGTAATTACTTCTTTTTTCTTTGTCAGAATTGTTTATTTAAACAGAATTTCATCCTTTAGGGTATCCTCCTTTAAAAAAAAAAAATCTTCTAAATCCACTCATTAAATCTAGGATGTTTATCTGGCTATAAGGCAGAGCTTTCAGTCCCTGCCAAACCTCCTCTTTCTTCTTTGGTAGCAAGTTTTTCCATATTGATAAGAATCAAGTCTAGAATGGTAGTTCATTAGCTTCTTCTTCTTTGGGAGGAACAAACATTTATTAAGTGTATAATATGTGTCAGCATGGTGACAAAGACTTTACAAATATTATCTCACTTTATCCTCAAAACAGTCCTGTGAAATAAATGCTGTTATGAACACCATTTTACAATTGAGGAAACTGAGGCAAACAGAAGTTAAATCACTTTTGCATAGTCACGCAGCTAGTAAATATCTGAGATCAAATTTAAACTCAAGTTTTCCTGATACTAGGCCCAGAATTTTATTTACTTTACCACCTAGCTGCTTCTTTTGAGGAATGAGTTGATCACTGAGGTAAATCAATAATTTATCTGCTTCTCTGCTCTCAACAGATTGTTCAAAGAGTAGAATTCCTTTTCAGCCCCATACCATACCTTCTCAATATGTTCTTCATCCCTTTGGCTAATAGATTCCAGTATCATCTTGCTAAATCAAATTTCCCCCTCCATTAATTCTCACACTAATTTTTTTTAAATCATGTTTCCTTACTCTGATTCATGGACTTCTTCCCAGGGGTATATCCTTTAATATATAATCTTATTCCATAGTTCTTAAATCTAATATGAATAATATTTTGAATAAAGTATGTCCTTTCACAACCATATTCTAGCCATGAGTCAAATTCTTTTTTTTTTAACTAAAGCTTTTTATTTTTAAAACATATGCTTGGATAATTTTTCAATGTTGACCCTTGCAAAATCTTGTGTTCCAAAGTTCCCCCTCCCCTTCCAGCACCCTGTCCTTTAAATGGCAAGTAATCTATGTTAAACATGTGCAATTCTCCTATACATATTTCTACAATTATCCTACACAAGAAAAATCATATAAAAAAGGAAAAAAAATGAGAAAGAAAACAAAATGCAAGCAAACAATAATAAAAAGAGTGAAAGTACTATGTTGTGATCCACATTCAGTTCCCACAGTTCTCTCTCTGAGTATAGATGGCTCTCTTCATCACAAGACCATTGGAACTGGCCTGAATCATCCATGAGTCAAATTCTATCAAGTCTTATTAATACCCATAAAATTAAATTTGCTTTCTTACTTTAACATCTGTGTTTGTCTCATTTATTATATATACTTTGCAAATCAGTGTATAGTTATCTGAGGGCATTATTTATTGCTGCCTTTGTTTTTGGCTATAATTTTGTGTGAATTAATGGTTTTCTAATTAATAATAACTCACATATACATTAAGAAAGTATTTGCTTCAAAACAACTCTTGACTCATTTTGAGGATGAAGAAACTGAGGCACAGAAAAGTGAAATGATTTCCCCTTTATCATATAGCTCTGTATACAAGCTGGAATTCAAAGTCAAGTTCCTCCTGGTAGTCTTTTTACTGTGCCATGCTATTTCTCTATTGATAATGTTTTTATGTCTCACATATTATTTTCTCTAGCTTCTAGTTTGGCAAGTAGATAGTTATCTGTGTGTGTATGTACATACATGTATGTATATATGTATAGACTCACGTATATATGTATACACACATATCTGTCAAGCCAGGGGCGTGAGAAAATAATGTCATGCATACACAAACATATATTTACATGATGTCTATATAGGCAGATTCCCCCCTCTTCCCTTTTATTTCCCATTTTAAATTATTTATTTATTTATTTATTTGCTGAGACTATTGGGGTTAAGTGACTTGCTCAGGGTCACACAGCTAGGAAGTGTTAAGTGTCTGAGACCAGATTTCAACTCAGGTGTTGCTGACTTAAGGGCTAGTGCTCTATCCAATGTGCCACCTAGCTGCCCCTAAAATACTTTATATTTCATTTGTAAGTCTCCACAAAAACATTTTTTCACTGGCCTCCATTAGATAGATTTCATTTTTTTTGTTTTTTTGTTTTTTGTTTTGCCTTAAGCAATTCCTATATCTTAAACCATAGTAAAACAAACAAAACTAACAAACAAAAAACAATAGCAAAAACCTTATTTAGACACTCTCTCAACCAGCTGTTCATTCCTCAAATATGACTTATCTTTTTTTAAGTCATGATTTTCAGTTGGTAACGATATTGAAAACATCACCCATTCTACTAAGTTTTTTAGTTTCTTATTCTGGACGTTATAATCTCTGGCAATTCCCCCTAGATTTCTTCTGGCAACCTGTCCTTTTGTGAATTGCCACAAGACCCCTTAACTGGTCTGAAGAAACCTGCCATTATTCTCTAGCTATATATTCTAGGCATACAGCGTAGCTCCCTGTTATCTTAAGGCTGGTATTTTGAAGCAGGGGCCTACCCAATTGCAAGACCTATACCTTATATCTCTTTGCAACTCTGGAAGATCCCTGCCTTGCTGTGAATCCTCATCATCATCCTCTATGCATGGAAAAAGCCTGAGATTCAGTGGTTCTTCTTCCTTTTTTTCTTTATATCACATTCTTATACCCTTTACTTTCCTGACATAGGTTAAGATTTTCCATTACGATTTCAGATTACTTTTGAATCTCTCCCCTGCCCAAATATAGTTGGGATCTCATGGAGTTACATAGTTCCTGTTAGCATTAAGAGGTAGTTAAAGTGCTTACATCTTTAAAATAAGCAGAACCAGCTTCAATCATTATACACAGTAACAGCAATATTGTAATGATGATCAACTATGAAAGACACTCTTTATCAATACAGCAATTCATAATTATGTCAAAAGACTTTTGATGAAAATGCTCTCCAGACTTACATGAATTGATGCTAAGTGAAGTGAGCAGAATCAGGAGATCATTGTATGTGGCAATAGCAAGATTACACGATGATCAATTCTGATGAGTGTGGTACTTCTGAACAATGAGACGATTCAGACCAATTCCAATAACCTTGTGATGAAGAGAGCCATCTACACCCAGAGAGAAGACTGTGGGAACTGAGTGTGGATCACCACATAGCAATCTCACTCTTTTTGTTGTTATTTGCTTGCATTTTATTTTCTTTCTCATTTTTTTCCTTTTTGATTTGATTTTTCTTGTGCAGCAAGATAATTGTAGAAATATGTATGCATATATTGGACTTAACATATATTTTACCATGTTTAACATATATTGGATTATTTGCTATCTAGAGGAGAGGGTGGGGAGAAGGGGGGAAATTGGAACATAGGGTTTTGCAAGGGTTAATGATGAAAAATTATCAATGCATATCTTTTGAAAATTGAAAAGCTTTAATAAAAAAATGCTCTCCACCTCTAGAGAAAGAACTGATGAACTCTGAGTGCAAAGTGAAGTATAATTTTGTTACTTTCTTCTTTGTTTCTTGCTTTTTTATTTTATAACATGGCTAATATGGAAATGCATTTTATAATTGATATCATATGATCAATACTGATGGATGTGGCTCTTTTCAACAATGAGGTGATTCAGACCAGTTCCAAAGGTTTTGTGATGAAGAGAACCATTTGCACCCAGAGAGAGGTCTGTGGAGACTGAATATGGATCACAACATAGTATTTTCACCCTTTTTTGTTGTTTGCTTTTCGTTTTCTTTCTCATTTTTTTCCTTTTTGGTCTGATTTTTCTTGTGCAGCATGATAATTATAGAAATATGTATAAAAGAATCGTATATGTTTAACATATATTGGATTACTTGCTGTCTAGGGGAGAGGGTGGGTGGAAGAGAAGGAAAAAAATTTGGAACACAATGTTTTGCAAAGATAAATAGTGAAAACTATCTTTGCATGTATTTTGAAAATAAGAAGCTATTATTTTAAAAAAGAATATATTGCTTGCTGTCTCAATATATAGGGAAGGGAACTGGAGATAAAAAAATGTTACTCAACATTTTTTAAAATGTCAAAAAATAAATAATTTTTAAAAGGACAAATAAAAGATAATTTTATTTTTTATATAATACATACAAATAAAAGACAATTTTAAAAAGAAAAAACAAACCAATTAGGGTGGCATCCAAAGCTTGTAATGGCATCTCATTTCTGTGGTGTTTCCCCTTGTTCCTGTTATTTTGTTGTTATTCAGTACTTTCAGTTCTGTCTGACTCTTTGTGATCCCATTTGAAGTTTTCTTGGCAAAGACACTGGCTTGATTTTATATTTCCTTCTCTAGTTCATTTTATAGGTGAGACTGAGGCACACAAGATTTAAGTTAGGGTCACACAGTTAAATGTCTGAGACAAGATCTGAATTCAAGTCTTTCTGCCTCTAGGACCTGCCTTCTATCCATTGAGCTCCCTAGCTGCCTTTATTGGGTAAGGATATTCCAATAATTCACAAATCTCTTGAAAATTATGTTCCTGTTGAAATGGGCCTCTGTCTTTTTTCCCTGCTTATAATAGCCCCCCAAAGAATTCCCTCCATTGGCACGTATCTAAATTACATTTATAATAGTGAAAACTAAAGTGTTACATCGTTAATATCCAAATGGGAGGAACTGTTTGTCCTTCATTCCCAACAAGCACCATGGCATCAGGGAGCTGATGCTATAACATGTAAATGAACTGGATTTAAGTGAGGGAGGCTGTGCAAGGTCACTTGCCTCACTTTCTCCTCCAGAACCATCTGAGTCCAACAGCAAGATATAGATCAGGATGACTGGAGATGACCCTGGATAGTGTGGGACTCCTTAGCTACTTCTATTAAAGTCTGAATATTTAGCTATCTCACTTCCCATGTTAGCTTTTCTTTGTTTTGTTTTGTTTTTGAAGTGAAGGAGGAGGCAAATGCACTCAAAGAACTTGATATAGAAGTCAGATGATCAAATGACCATGCCAGATGACTGCAAATTGTCAAGTTCAAGGTACCAAGTCACAATGGCCTGGTTTCCTGGACTGCTGCTACTCAAGGCTTCCCTTCTGAACTGGCTAAAACATCCTACCCAGACTCCTGAGTTTCAAGATTCCCATAACTTGATCTTCTGACTCAGGGAATCCACTTCCTGCAAATAGACTTGAAAAAGACAAACCAAAACAACTAAGATTGACCCTATTTAATTTTCTAATTAAGAAACATAATGAAGCCCTTCAATGATGCCAGAACTCCCCAGTTTCCTTGTTGACTCACTCAAGTTGACAAAAGAACACAGAGGCCCTTTGTCCATAATAGGATGTGATTAAAAACCAGGATCCTTCTTATAGGAGGGACTAATTTACAGAATTCATCAGAATAATATTAAAGCTAGCAGAGATCATCCTTCTTTTCCTCTGCCATCTTGGAGGATAGATGATTTTTCTTCCAGGCTCCAAAGATAGAGTTTCACAAATTTCTTTGTACAGCTTAGTGACTTTTCAGGTATAACTCTCCAAATTGATTTCTAGAGTGGTTGAACCACTTATGGACCACTAATTTCATTTGTCAATTTCATTTTCTTTCCACTAAAGAGTTTATTTAATCAGAATAAGTAATTCTTTTAGATTACTCAAAATTATGAAAGAGATAAGAATCTCAGTGGAATGGGTGTGGACATAAGCCAGTAAATGAATAATTATTGTTTAGAATATGAACTAGACAAGCAACTCAGGTTAAGGCAAGAAAAGAAAGGGCTGAGAGATTTAGGACTCAGGCAGTTTCTATCTACATATATGCAAAACGACTAAAAAGAAACAGAAGACCTTGCTTATGCAAGCTTAATTTCTCCTCTACTCTGAGATTACCTTTTATTTACACATCTTGTAGAGGTGTATGCAATGTTCAGGAAAGACTACGATCTCTGTGTGTGAGGGCTTGCCCAGTGCTTTTTCGGGCTGCTCACCCACCTTTGGTGTTTACCTGCCATCCAACTCTCACCTATGGCTCCAAGCAGTTCTAACATAGGCAATGGCCACATCTGCAGATGGGCTGGATTGAGGTGAACCAACAAGCTTCAAACCCATCAGTGAGTTAGGGGGATGTCTACCTCAAGCATATGAAGACTTTCCCTAGTGGAATGGACGGATGAAAACCATTTGTTCCAATGGCCACAAAGGCAACTGAAGCAGGCACTGTGGAACGCTTAGAGCTTAATCAGACACTGAAGACACTGCATCCCACCCTATTGCTAAGTGATCTTGATTTTTGACTTGTCACTGGACTTCAGTGACTATGGAAGAAAGAGTGAGATGGGCGACTTTGTGCAACTCTAACTCTCTTAAATATAATTCACAAGCAAGGTAAGACATCACCTCACTGTGTCAGTGGTCCTCTTTGAAAAGGAAGGACAAATGAACAACACATATCTTGTATGTACATAGTTGTCTCCTCAATTATATTGTGAATTCCTTGAGGGCAGGGAGTGTGTGTGTGTGGGGGGGGGGGGGTGGGTGGGTGTGGGTGGGTAGGTGTTTGGACTCTTTTTGTATTCCCAGAGCTAAACACAGTCTGGCATGTGGAAAGAGCTTAAAAAATGCTTGTTGACTGACTAATTGTAATTTAGGAGCTTGGATTGCCATCTAGTGGTCAATCTAGATATAGCTACCCTAGTAGTACCCTTCTAACCCTAGAAGTAACAGATTAAAAAACCTGGAGTCCTATCAAAGTTCATTCTGTTAAAAGGAAGCAACATTGTTTCATTTTCATTATTTTAGTAATTGTGTGTATGTATATATACACATATTACACTTATTTATCACATTTTTTTCACCCATTCTCCTATCTATGGGCACCCAATTTCTCGCCAGGATTTTGCTCCCGTGAAAGTGCTACTAAAACTATTCTGGCCTGTGTACTAGCTTTTTTTCTGTCACTGATCTCTTTGGGAGTATAAGTGTAGTAGTGAGATTGCTGTATCAAAGAGTATGAACAGTTTAATAACTTTTCTCATATAACTCCACATTATTTTCTAAAATAGTTCTTATGGATTTTTATTGATATGAAAAAGTTGGTACCCAAGTTGATAACTGTTGATCTATGGTAGAGTGGAAAGAGGCTTTGAACTGGAATAAAGAAGACTCAGTTCAAATCTCACCTCTGATTCTTATTAACTATTTGATCTTGGGCAAGTTGTATTGTCTCTTCAGCTATAAAATGAAGATATTAGACTAGAGGGCCTCAAAAGAAAGGTCTTTTCTAGGTCAATTTTTGGTAATTGAATTAACAAATACTTATGAAAAGTCTAATATAATTTTTTCCTAAAATTTCTTGTTTTCCCCTCTTTGATCTTGAAAATTAATCCTGCAGTGCTTTCCAAATTGGTTACCTCCAACACAGATTTCTATAGTGTGTACTTGGGCTGGTCCACTTCTCTTCTTGTCCTCTTTGGTGTCATTTTCTTTCTTTCTTTTTAATATTCAAAGTAAAAAATTTATGAGTTCCAAATTCTTCACCCCTCCATATTGAGAATACAAGCAAATTGATATCTGTTATACATGTGCAGTCATGAAATCATATTTCTATGTTAGTCACATTGTGAAAGAAAACACAGACCAAAAAACCAATGCAAGAAAAATGAGGAAAGTGAAGAAAATTATTCTTTGATCTGCATTCAGACTCCATCAGTTCTTTCTCTGGAGATTGATAACATTCCCCATCATAAATCCTTCAGAATTGTCTTGGATCATTGTATTGCTGAGAATGGCTAAGTCGTTCACAGTTGATCATCATACAATACTGCTGTTACTGTGTTTAGTCTTCTCCTAGTTCTGCCCACTTGACTTTGCATCATTTGGTGTACATTTTCCTAGGTTTTTCTGAAAGCATCCTTCTCATAATTTATTGTAGTACATTATTATTTCATCACAATCATACACCATAACTTGTTTAGTTATTCCCCAATTGATAAACATTTCCTCAATTTCCAATTCTTTGCCACCACTAAAAGAGCTGCTATAAATATTTATGTACAATTAGATCCTTTTCCCATTAAAAAAAATCTATTTGAGATAGAGATCTGATAGTAGTGTTTGGTCAAATAGTATGCATGCTTTTATAGTCTTTTGGGCATAGTTCCCAAATTGCTCTACAGAATAGCTGAATCAGTATACAACTTCAGAGAATTAGAACCTCAATTTTCCCACATCCACTCCAACATTTGTCATTTTTCTTTTCTGTCATATTAATCAGTCTGATAAGTATGAGATGATAGTTCACAGTTTTTTAAAATTTGTATTTCTTTAAATAATAGTAATTGACAACATTTTTTCATTTGACTATTGATAGCTCTGATTATTTCATCTGAAAACTATCTATTCCTATCTTTTGACCATATATCAATTAAGGAATTCTTATGTCTGTAAATTTGACTTAGTTTTCTATATTTTTGAGAAAGGAGGTCTTTAGCTGAGAAACTTATTATAAACCTTTTTTTCACACTTAGGATTACTTTTTTATTTTCCTCCATCCTATTTCCCTCCCCATTCTCTCTCTCCTTTCACTTGTCCATTCTCAAAAATGTGTTGTTTGTTTTTGACATTTATCTCCTCCAATCTACCCTCCCTTCTATCTCCTCACAACAAATCTTCTATTATCTCCTCCTTCCATTTTCCTGTAAGATAAGGAAGATTTTTAAATCCAACAGAGTGTGTATGTTATTACTTCTTTGAGCCAATTCTAATGAGAGTAAGGTTTGTATACACCCCCCAACTTCCCTTTCTTTCCCTCTATTGTAAAAGCTCTTTCAAGCTTCTTTTATGTCAAATAATTTACCTCATTCTAGTTCTCCCTTTTCCTTTCTCCCAGTGCATCCTTAGATTTTTTCCCCCCTGAGGCAACTGGGGTTAAGTGACTTGCCCAGGGTCATACAGCTAGAATTGTTAAGTGTCTGAAGCCAGATTTGAATTCAGGTCTTCCTAACTTCAGGACTGGTCCTGTATCCACTGCACTACCTAGCTGCCCCAATTTTGTTTTTTTTTTAGATAATCATCCCATCATATTCAACTCACCTGTGCCCTCTGCCTATGCATAATTCTTCTAACTGTCCTAATAATGAGAAAGTTTTTAGGAGTTACAAGTATCATTTCTTTTATAGGAATATATAGTTGGACTTTATTAAGTTCCTTGTAATTTCTCTTTCCTATTTACTTTTTTATGCTTGTCTTGAATCTTGTATTTTCTATTCAACTCTGGTCATTTCATCAGGAATGCTCAAAAATCTTCTATTTTATTGAATATTCATTTCCCCTCAAAGAATTATATTGAACTTTTCTGGGTGAATGATTCTTAGCTCTTTTACCCTCCAAAATACCATAATCCAAGCCTTTTGAATTTTTAATATAGAACCTGCTACATCTTGCATTATCCTGACTATGGCTCCATGTTTCTTTTTTGCTACTCTTTGACCTGTGAGCTCTGGAATTTGGCTATTATATTCATTTTCATTTTCAGGATCTCTTTCAGGAAGTGATTAGTAAATTCTTTCAATTTCCATTTTATCCACTGGTTCTAGAATATCAGAGCAGTTTTTATTTATAATTTCTTGAAATATGATGTCTAGGCTCTTTGTTTTTTATTATGGCTTTCAGGTAGTCAAATGATTTTTAAATTCTCTCTTCTGGATCTATTTTTGATATCAGTTGTTTTTCCAATGAGATATTTCACATTTTCTACTATTTTTTGCATTCTTTTGATTTTGTTTTATTGTTTCTTGATGTCTCATGGAGTTGTTAGCTTCCCCTTGCCCAGTTCTAATTTTTAATGAATTCTTTTCTTCAGTGAGCTTTGGATTTCTTTTACCATTTTGCCAATTCTGCTTTTTAAGAGTTCTTCTCTTCAGTGAATTTTTGTATATCTTTTTTATTTCACAAATTCTGCTTTTCAAGGCATTATTCTCTCCATTGGATTTTTGTGTCTCTCTTACCATTTGGCCTATTTTCTTTTTTTTAAAGTGATATTTTTTCTTCAGTATCTTTTTTGTGCTTCCTTTACCAAACTATTGACACTTTCATCATGATTTTCTTGCATCACTCTCATTTTTCTTCCAATTTTTCCTTCTACTTCATTTAATTTTTAAAATCCTTTTTAAGCTCTTCCATATCCTAAAACCAAGTCATATTTTACTCTGAGTCTTTGGATATAAGAATTTTAAATTTGTGGTCTTCTGACTTTGTGTTTTGATCTTCTCTGTCATTATAGTAACTTTTTACAATCAGACTATTTTCTGTTGTCTGCTCATCTTTCCAGGCTATTTCTTGACATTTAACTCTTTGCTCAAGTGGGATTTTGTTTCTGGAGTGGAGAGGACACTTTCCCAAGCTTCAAGTTGTTTTTTTGTTTTGTTTTGGTTTGGTTTGGTTTGTTTTGGTTTGGTTTGGTTTTGGTGCAGCTGTTTTCAGAGATAATCCTGAGAATCTGTAAGTTTTTGGTTCTTTCAGGGTGGTATGACCTAGGGAGAGCTGTTTACTACTATTGTGGCTCATACTCTGGAGTGACCACAAGCACTCTTTTCTGCTCTGAAACTGTGACCAATGTCCTAGCTCCCCTGTGACCACAAGCTCTGGTGTGCTACTCTTCTTTCTTGACCTGGGACTAAGATTCAGGACTGTGACCCAGACTGAAATATGGGCAATGAAACAGTCCTGTTCCCCAATACCAGCAGAGGGAACCCTGTGATATCCTTCTGTCCAGTTGTCTAACCTCCTTACCATCTGTGGGCTGAGAGGTAGCACTGCTATTACTAATTCAGTAGACTCCACTGTTGCTCAGAATGGCTTGTGCTGTACTTTACTCTCAACCTAATGCAACAAACTTTTCCTGCCAAACTTCTAAGTTGTCTTGGGCTGCCATTGTTTCTGCCATTTCATAATTTGTTTGGGGGCATTATTTAAAGTTGTTTGGAATGGTTTTGGAGAGAGCTTAGCTGAGTCTCTAACTTTATATTTCTGTCTTGGCTCTGCCTCCTTCATATACTATATATCCCTTATATATTAGTTATTGATATGTTGGGGACCAAATATAGTCTACTACTATCATCCATAATGAGAACTCACTATTGAAATTATATTAAATTTACTCTTTTTTATATTTGTTGTTTCCCACTTTCATTTATAAATAAATGCTCCTGAGAGAATCTGGCTGAGTTGGGTTTCAAGTCAAGTTTCCTGTTCACTTGTTTTTCATTCCCAGGTTTTCCACTATTTTGTGAGGCAATCTGTTCATAATGGTTACAGAAATGTAAAGAAAAACATCAACTAAGCTGAACTCAGATGACCAAAATATTAAACTCAGAGGAGAGATGACTAATGGATCTTGAATGTGGTGAATGTGGATAGAAATATTTGCATTTTATTGGTGTTATCAAGGATAATGATGAGAAGACCTCCACAAATATCATATTATCATGCCTCATTGTGGTATGGAGGGGAGCCTAGTTTCTTGATGTCTAGATAAGCTAAGAGAAAGCTCTATCAAGCTTTCACATATGGCTGCAATGACACACTGGACCTGATGTCTAAAAACCATTCTCACTAAGGAGAGGTTTGTCACCATTAGAATGTCCTCCAGCTAAAAAATTCTTTAGCTATATAATAAGCCATGGAACAAAGAAAAATTAAAAAGTGCCCTCAATTCTTTGTGTGGAAAAAAAAAAAAACATGTGGGATGATAAGCAAAACCAAAAGTGGGAAAAAGAAGGAAGAGGAGAGGAAGGAGAAGGGAATGATAGTGATGATGATGATAAACTTTGATTTGATTTCCCCAACTAAATGAAATTGTTCTTTTTCTAGATAACAATTCTACTCTTTTCCTTTTTTCAACCAGATAGAAACATTCAGTTCTCAAAAAACCATTTACTACAGTAATTGCAGAGGACAGTCCTATGGGATCACCATAAGAAGAAAAAATTAAACATGATCTCTGCTCTGATAGAGCTTTTAATCTAGAAGGGGAATGTGAGACTTTTATGAATCTACTTCTAATTATATATAATAGGATCTTGGATTTGGGGAAAGGAGTAAGTATTTTTAGCTTTCTTCACTAATCCTTTTTTCTTTTTAAATTGAAGCTCTTTATTTTCAAAAACATATACATATATATATATATATAAAAATACATATACATGTAATTTTTCACCACTGACTCTTGCAAAACATTGTGTTCCAATCCCCCCCCTCCCATTCCTCCCAATCTGAGAGTTGTATCCACTAATCCTTTACACTTTATATATGGTGGGATCTTGGGAAATCGAATGAGATCATGAATGAGAAATGCAAGATCCAAGAAGAAAGATTTCTGGAGGCCGTGGAAGAAGATGGAGCTGGAAGGAACAGTGGTCTTATCCTCTTGAAGTAATTACTTAGCAGAGCCATATCTTAGCAAAAAAAAAAAAAAATAGAGTTCCCATTGGCATTGTGTTACAGATGGATGTCCAGGTTAGGGGAAGTTCCAGAGTCCCTGGAATAGACAGAGCATCTCTGGGAATATTCTGCCACCACCTCAGGAGGGAGAGTTGAGGGTATGGACCGGAAAGAGTGAAGTAGCAAGAGAGGGGGGAGCAGCAGAGATTCTGTTAGAGAAATGGAGACAAATAACCACCACCTACCTTGGCCTCTTGGCTGCTTGGTGCCATCTGCTGGGCGGCCGAACAGAACTTCAGCAAGAGCGACATGGAGTCAGTGACACAAGCAGTGGACAGCAGCATGCACTGCATACTATGGGTGGCTTATACTGGTTCACAGGTAGGCTTTGTTTAAATTATCAATCACTTAGGACACATTTATTAATTATTCTATATGAGCCAGCTAAACACTGATGTTATAAATACAAATGAGAGACAATCCCATTTGTAATGTAAATTCATAGATAAATATAGGCTATATGTAATACAAGCACAATACCCCCCCCAAATTATTCATGATAAATTCATACAAAACCTAGGGGAGTAAGGAAGGACCCCTTAAAGAAACGAGGCTTGAGGTGAGTCTTAAAGTAAGGGAGGGTTCCAAGAGCTAGAGGTGAGGAGGGAGAATGTTTTACATAGTGCAGGCAGTTTATACAAAGATTCACAGGTGATACATGGTGTTTCGTGCAAGTCACTGAATGCGGAAGGGAATTGAATGTGAGTAAGATGTAGTCAGCCTGGAATCAGTCTGGATAAGCTGACTGGGAATCAGATTTTGGAGGGCATTGAATGACAGGGTTTGTATTTTAATTTAAAAGGAATGAGGAGACATCTACTTAAACAGAAGAATGACATGGTCAGACCTATGCTTTAGGAATATCAATTTGACAGCCAGATGGAAGATGGATTAGGTAGGGGAAATCTAGAAGAAAAGAAAGCTATTGCAATAGTCCAGGTGAGAGGTGATTAAGGTCAGAGATAGGGACAATTATAAGATATGTTGAGAAGATAGAATTAGCAAGATTTGGAAAATGATAGAATATGGGGATTGTGTGAAAGTGAAGAGCTGAAGATGAGAAAAAATGTATATAACAGCATCTGTTATCAGATAGGCATGAGAAGGGGAGTTGAGAAAAGAATAAACTTTTTGGAACTTGTTTCAGTCCTGAAGAATTAATAATAAAAATCAATAGATTTAATTCAAGTTTTTTATTCCAAGACACCTGCAGGGACCTGACCTCCCACAATGATTCCTCCCCTATATGTTCAACATGTCTCTTTGTCTTTGATCACCCACTACCAGCTCGGCTGCTACTTCTGCTACTGGCTCATTAAATCCCAAGAAGTGCAGAAGAGGCTACCATTGCTGCTACTGCTCAGCTCATGCCAGGTTCATCTCAATCATTTTCCCCAAATTTCATATCCCTTTTTCAAAGCTACCAGGAGTGATTCAAGTCTACTTTCCAGCTCTCAGATTGATGGTTAACATTTCTTTTAAGGGTAGAAGAGAATTTGTATCCCTCTGATCTACAAATCCTGGAATGTCAATAAGTTCATAGTACAAAACCACCATATAGACTAGTCATGCATAATCAATTTGCCATACCAATAATTGGGTATTTTCTAGAATGCAGCAACTTCTTTGTCCTAATAGATACTAGGTACTACATGTGACATCCTCCAGTATGCTCTCTGGTACATAATAATCACATACCACTTAACTGCTGTTGCTATAATCTGAATGCCTCTGCTATGATCTGCTGATATTTCTGAATGTTCTAAAAGTACTTCCATTTCTGCTAGGGGAGAAGCTATCTTTAGGTACATTGCCAGTGGTGTAAATTCTGTAACCATGCCTATAGGTACCTCTGACTATAGGGGCGGGCAAACAGGGAGATATATTTTCTTCAGGTAAATAGGCAATATAGGTAGCTTCTGTCCTTTTGGGATCTCTACTGAAGAAGTAATATGCAGAAGGTATGTTGTTTCTGAATTAAGTCCCTGTTTTCTAACTAAACAGGCATTTCCTACATACAGCTTTGGCAGTCTTCTGCATTTTCTAATGGATTTTCCCTCCATCAGGATTTTGGCCCAGAATCTTTCAATGTGGTTCTTCCTCCAAGTCAAATGTCCAATTCTAACTGCGTTCTTGGCTGTTTTATACTTCTTCCTCCTTTCTGATTGGTAGTTTAACTAGTTCTCATATGGGTGTCAGGTAAGTGAGATAACATTATCTTTGTAGGACTCTGACCATTCTGTGGGACTTATTTGGCCACATCTCAACTACTTGGTATGGGGACACTATCAGTCCACCATCTTGTATGTTCCAAGGATGCCAAGTCTATAGAAGGACTTTATCCCTTTTAATTTATAGCAACTTTAACATCATGCTACTCTTTGTTTTTCTTAGTGTTAGGTAGGAGGACACAACCTGGTCTTTGAAGGGATAAAATGTACACTTGGACCACTTTTAAGTTTAACTTGCATTATTAATATTTTCTCTATTACTTTATTAAGTCTAAACAATCAATAAAACAATAAATTGAGTCATGATTTGTTCCATTTGCCAATTCCCAAAGTGGAAATACGTACATTAAATATGTAACAACTGGTTTTTGCAAACTGGTTCAAATTGGCTCCAGTATACCCTTGATACTAGATGCTAGACTTCTCTCAACTTCATCTTCTTTCACTCTAAACTATATTTTAACTAAATTGTTTTCAATTATCAGGCATTTGAATTTTATTAGTGATTTGAAACATTTTTATATAACTGTAGCAAGTTTGGATTTCTTCCTACAAATACTGCCTATTCATATGATTTGCTCATTTATCAATTGGTGAATGACTCTTATTCTTAAATTTTTGAATCATACAGTTCATCAACAAGCATTTATTTAGTAACTACTATATTAAGCATGGAGATACAAAAAAATACAAAAAGCCAGTTCCTGATCTTAAAAAGCTCACAGTCTAGTGGGGGAAACAATGTGCAAAACAAAACAAAACAAAACAAACAAAAAAATCTAAATGCCCAACAAACCAAAACTGTACAAACTTATATATAGGGATAGGAATGGCACTAGCATGAAGTAGGACAAGAAAAGACTTCTCGAAAAAAGTATGACTTTAGCTGAGATTTTAAGAAAGTCAGGAAATCCAGGAGTCTGAGATGAGGAGAGACAGAATTCCAGGTCTGGCAGTAAGCCAGTAAAAATATTCAGCTGAGAGATGGGGTGTCATTTGCAAGGACAACAAGGAAGCCAGTTCTCAGAATATGTGAAAGGTAGTTAGATGAAAGAAGAGTTTGAGGGCAGGAAGAAGATAGGTTATGAAGGTCCTTAAAAGCCAAATAAGATGTCATGTGATCCTGAAGATGATAGGGAGCTGCTGGAATTTACTGGATTGGGGGAGGAATGACATTGGTTAGACTTTGGCTTTAAGAAGATCAAGAGACTTGAGAAACTCTACAATAGTGTAATATCAATGTCAGAGGAAAGAGGGGAGTATACATGAGTGACATAAAAGTAGAAATGAAAGGACTTGATAGCTGATTGGATATAGAGGATGAAAGTGAGAAGTGAAGAATAATATCTAGGCTATGAGCCTGAATGACTGGAAGATGATGGTAGCCTTGACAATAAGTTAGAAAGAAGTAGTTGAAGGCCTGGAAAGATTTACATGAACTGATGCTGAGCAAAACAAGCAGAACCAGGAATACATTGTACACAATAACAGCAAGAATGTGTGATGATCATCTATGAAAGACTTGGTTCTTCTTAGTGCTCAGTGATCCAAAGCAAACCCAATAGACTTTGGACAGAAAATGCCATATGCATCCAGAAAAAAAAAATCTAAGGAGACTGAATGTAAATTAACACATGCTATGTTCACTTCTTTTTTTCTGTTTGTTTTTTTTTCCTCCCACGGTTTTTCCCTTTTGCTCTGATTTTTCTCTCCCAACATGATTCATAAAGAAATGTATATTAAAAATAAATAAATTTACTAGAAAAAAGAAAAAGAAAGAAGGATTGACAGGAGGGGCGTGGGAATGCGATAGATAATAAATTCAGTTTTGAATATGTTCAGTTGAAGATGTCCAATAGGCAGAGATATGAGACTGGAGAGTGAAAAAAGAAATTACTTCAGATACATCAATCTGAGTCATTTGCATAAAGATGATAATTGATTCATTGGAAAATGATGTGATCACTAAGTTAAATAGTTTAGAGAGTGAAGAGAAGAGGTACCAGGACAGAGTCTTGGGGAGATACCCATAGTTAAATCAGGACCTCATCAAGGGTCTGGAAAAGGAGTGACATGATTACACAGGAACAAAGAAAACCAGGAAAGAACACCTCATTAAAAACCTAGAGAGAAGAGGTTAACAAGAAGAGCATGATTGATAATGTGAAAGGCAGCAGAGATATTAAGAATGATGAAGGCTGAGAAAACATCATTAGATTCTTTATGGATCCTAGAAATGAGATATTTATTAGAGAAATTTGCTGTTGACTTCCACTCCACACCTCAACCCAGTTATTTTTGTTGTTTTTCAATCCTGTCTGATTCTTCATGACCCCATTTAGGGTTTTCTTGGCAGAGATACTGGAGTAGTTTGCCATTTCCTTCTTCAGCTCATTTGATAGATGAAGAGTTAAACAGGGTTAAGTGAGTTGCCCAGGGTCACACAGCCAGTAAGTACCTGAGGCCAGGTTTGAGCTCAGGAAGATGAATCTTCCTGACTCTGGTCCTGGCACTCTATTTGCTTTTGTGCTACCTAGCTGCTCCCAACCAACTACTTGCTTCTCCTTTCATATTGGCTGCATTAGGGTGATGTTCCCTTCTGTTATAATTTTACCGTTTCTCCCTATGACTTATTTAACATTTCCTTAAGTTCTTAGATAATGTACTATTCGTGACACATGTTGTATTAAAATTAATTCATTATCAAGGGTATTTTTCAGCAAAATGTAGTTTTCCCATTTATTTCTTTTAATTAAACCTATTTTTTTGCTGTTGCCTTTTCTGAGATTATGAGTGATATTCTTTTTTTTTAATTAAAGCTTTCTATTTTTCACAACATATGCATGGACATTAGCCCTTACAAAACTTTCAACATTAGCCCTTGCAAAACCTTGTGTTCTAATTTTTCCCCTTTCCCCCCACACTCTCCCTTAGAAGTAGCCCAATATATGTTAAACATGGTAGAAATATGTTAAATCCAATATATACAGACATATTTATATAATTATGCTGCACAAAAAAAGATTAAATCAAACCAGTAAAACAAAAACAAAAATAAAATGCAAGCAAACAACAACAAAAAAAGTGAGAATGCTATGTTGTGGTCCACACTCAGTTCTCACGGTCCTCTCTGTGGGTGTAGATGGCTTTCTTCATCACTGAACAATTGGAACTGGTGTGAATCACCTCATTGTTGAAGAGAACCATGTCCATGAGAATTGATCATCATATAGTCTTGTTGTTTCCGTGTATAATGATCTCCTGGTTCTGCCCATTTTGCTCAGCATCAGTTCATGCAAGTCTCTCCAGGCCTCTCTAAAATCATCCTGCTGGTCGTTTCTTACAGAGCAATAATATTCCATAACATTCATATACCATAATTTATTCAGCCACTCTCCAATTGATGGGCATCCATTCAGTTTCCAGTTCCTTGCCTCTACAAAAAGGGCTGCCCCAAACATTCTTGCACATGTCGGGTCCTTTCCTTCCTTTAAGATATCTTTGGGATATAGGCCTAATAGAAAGACTGCTGAGTCAAAGGATATGCACAGTTTGATAACTTTTTGAGCATAGCTCCAAATTGTTCTCCAGAATGGTTGGATCTGTTCACAGTTCCACCAACAATGTATTAGTGTCCCAGTTTTCCCACATCCTCTCCATCATTCATCATTATCTTTTTCAGTCATCTTAGCCAATCTGACAGGTGTGTAGTGGTATTTCAGAGTTGTTTTAATTTGCATTTCTCTGATTAGTAGTGATTTGGAGCATCTTTTCATATGACTAGAAATGGTTTTAATTTCTTCATCTGAAAATTGTCTGTTCATATCCTTTGACTATTTATCGTTTGGAGAGTGCTTTGAATTCTTATAAATTTGAGTCAATTCTCTATATATTTTAGAAATGAGGCTTTTGTCAGATGCTAGAGTATGGACCCTACTGAGAAGAAGTACAACCTTTGGTGCACAATAAGTTTTCTGCCACATTGCAGAAACACCCTTGTTGAGCAAGGGGCAGTGATGTGTGGCATGGGACAGGTTCAGTCTGAGGGCCACAGTGTAATTGCTCATAAGCAGGGATGCTTTGAAGGGCCTCTCAACTGTGAATGGGCTGCTAAATTGCTGGATTGGCTCTCCTCCTGTTGGCAGATACTGTGCATATGCAAAGCCCAGGAGCTACTTCTCTGAATGGTGATTGGGGATTGCCTACTGTTCACTTGCTGATCTCATTTGCAAAAATGTGTATCAACAAGGCTGTGCTGCATAATAAACTGGAGCTCTTTTCATACTCTATGAGTCTCCTGCCTCATTTATCAAAGGGCTCGTATAGTTTGAGCTCTCAATCAAGAGAGCTGCACAATTAGAATCTTTGGATGTAAAAGTGTTTTCCCAGTTTGTTCCTTCCCTTCTAATCTTGTCTGCATTAGTTTTGTTCATACAAAAACTTTTTAACTTGATATAGTCAAAATTATCTATTTTGTGATCAATAATGATCTCTGGTTCTTCTTTGGTCACAAATTCCTTCTTCCTCCACAGATCTTGTGAGATAAACTATCCTATGTTCTTCTAATTTGTTTATAATACAAGAGTGGGGGGGGCGGAGCCAAGATGGCGAACTGCGGACAGCTTTCTCTGTGAACTCCCTCCGACATTCCCTCAAATCCAGAAAGTAAGCCTTAAAACTGGTTGCTGAGTGAGGTCCTCGCCAAGCATTTGGACTACAACGCACTTCTAGAAAAGATCTACCTTGAAAGAACTCCTGAGAAGGTTAGCCTCAGGGGAAATCGGCCTCTGGTCGCGATCGGACTCCAGCCGGGGCGGAAGTCAGGGCTGCGATAGAGGGGCGGATTTTGGGCACCCAGGAAGCCCCTGGGAGACGCCTGGGCCACTTTGCTCTGCTTGCAGGCAGGTGCTTTGGCAGATCTGCCTTTGGTAAAGGGTGGATCGAGAGCAGCTGAAAACGTGGTCCTGGTGCGAATCTAGCCCGACCAGCCTCAGACCGGAAGTCAACTCGGCAAACTGCCCCAGGGCAAATATAAATTGTTGCAGTTTTCTCTGCTTTTGACCAATATCCCAACTCTAAACCATGAGCAAGAAGCAGAAGAGAGCTCTCACCATAGAAAGCTTTTACGGAGAAAAAATAGAACAGTCCCCAGATCCTGACATTATGAAAACAATCCCAGATGAAGCCACAAAGGCAGACTTAAGTTGGTCTCCCTTTCAGAAGGCTTACCTGGATGATTGCATTAAGAATCTCAAAAGAGAGCTAGAAGAAGAATGGGGAAATAAATTGAGATCAGGGCAACAGAAATATCAAAAACTGGAAAATAGGACTGGTGAATTGGAAAAAGAAAACAGTTCACTGAAAAACAAAATTGGTG
>JAJPUD010002885.1:78498-129987 GCA_023553655.1 Myrmecobius fasciatus
TGGTGAATTGGAAAAAGAAAACAGTTCACTGAAAAACAAAATTGGTGAATTGGAAAAAATCACCAATTCACTGGAAAATAAAAATGGTGAACTGAAAAACAAAATTGGTGAATTGGAAAAAGACAACAATTCACTGAAAAACAAAATTGGTGAATTGGAAAAAGACAACAATTCACTGAAAAATAAAACTGGCAAAATGGAAAAAGAATGCATTGAATCCAGAAATTCAATTGGCCAGCTACAAAAGGAGCTAAAAAAGATAACTGAAGGAAATAATACTCTAAAAATTAAAATTGAACAAATAGAAGTAAATGACTCAATAAGACTTCAAGAATCAGTTAAACAAAAACAAAAAAATGAAAAAATAGAAGAAAATATGAAATATAATACAAGAGTGATATTTTTGCATTTTTTCACCTTGATTAGTGTATAGTAGATTTTGTTCCTGTCCCCTATTTTAACTTTGTGTGAATCTTTATATTTCAAGTGTATTTCTTATAAAAAACTATGTTGTAAGACATTACTTTCTAATCCTTCTGCTCTCTTCTTCCATCTCAATGATGAGTTCATCCCATTCACTTTTACAGATTTGTTTGGTGCTTAAATACCAGATTTGCTGTTTAATAGGGTCATGCTGACCCCAGAAACCTCTCAGGTGATCTGGAGACTGCTCCAAAGAATGTAAGGAGTTACATTCCATTATATGTCTTTAAAAACTCATATATCCATTCTGGAAATTACCTCTATGTTAGCCAATCATCTGTTTGTTTCTTGGTTCTTTCATTTGAACACTATATAATATAAAACTTTTAAGGGCTCTGAGGGAGTAAGTTACCTATTTTGGCTCTCCCTTCTACCAGATGACTTGAACTTCTTTTTTTTTTTAAGTTAAAGCTTTTTATTTACAAAATATATACATGGGTAATTGCAAAATCTTCTGTTCCAAATTTTCCCTTCCTTCCTTCTACCCTCTCCCCTAGACAATAGGTAGTCCAATACAAGTTAAATATGTTAAATCTAATATATGCATACATATTTATACAGTTATCTTGCTGCACAAGAAAAATCGGATCAAGAAGGAAAAAAAAACCTGAGAAAGAAAACAAAATGCAAGCAAACAACACAAAGAGTGAAAAGGAAATGTTGTGGTCTACATTCAGTTCCTACAATTCTCTCTCTGGGTGTAGATGGCTTTCTTCATCATTGAACAATTGGAACTGGTGTGAATCATCTCATTGTTGAAAAGAGCCACATCCATCAGAATTGATCGTCATATACTCTTGTTGTTGCCGTGTATGATGATCTCCTGGTTCTGCTCATTTCACTCAGCATCAGTTCATGCAAGTCTCTCCAGGCCTCTCTGAAATCATCCTGCTGGTCGTTTCTTACCAAGCAATAATATTCCATAACATTCATATACCATAATTTATTCAGCCACTCTCCAATTGATGGGCATCCCTTCAGTTTCTAGTTTCTAGCCACTACAAAAAGGGCTGCCACAAACATTCTTGCACATGTGGGTCCCTTTCCCTCCTCTAAGATCTCTTTGGGATATAAGCCCAATAGAAACACTGCTGGGTCAAAGGGTATGCACAGTTTGATAGCCCTTTGGGCATAGCTGAACTTCTTTTAAAAGTTTTTTCAGGTTTGGGTTTGTTCTTGACCAACAATGTGGAGTCAGAAATGTTATTCCCTGATGCTCAGACAGAAAAGTCGAAGGCTCACCTGGTCCATGGATGCTGAGTAAGTCTCTGTGATTTTAGGATTGAGGCAAGTGATAATGACCTAGATAGGATTAATTGACACAGTAAAAACCTGGTGAGTTTCCTTAAGGTTTGGGTGGAACATAGTCAAGTCAAGTCAAGTCTGATCCCAGGCTAGGTTTTAAGATTAAAGATTCTGGGTATCCAGAAACCTATTAGTTGTGTGATACTTTAACCTGGGAATTAGTCAGAGTAGGATAGAACTAGCCTAGCTGCTCTCATCTGCAAATTAATAGCGCTTATAACTTATGTTCAGTCATTTTGCAGGTGTGTGCAACTCTTCATAATCCCATTTAAGGTTTTCTTGGGAAAGATAGTGGAGTAGTTTACCACTTCCTTCTCCAGTTCATTTTCAGAGGAGAAAACTGAAGCAAACAGGGTTAAGTAACTTGTTCAGGGTCACACAGCTAGTAAATATATGAGGCCACATTTGAACTCAGGAAGTTGAATCTTCCTACCTCCAGGCCTGGCATTTTAGGAATTGAGCCACCTAGCTGCTTCCAAAAGATAACTGCTGCTATATTTGAGTATAGTATAGTAAAATGTTGTCCTTGAAGAACTATTAGAAGGATGTGTTTCACTCTTTATATAGGGGATATAGTCATATCATCATGCTTATAATTTACGTATTTTAGAAGAGAATCTCCTAAAAGAGATGAGATGAGAACGTAAAACTGTCACCATAAATCTTCAGAACTAACCTCACTGAAAGGAGTGTGCTCTATAATTTGATATGCTAGCAGCTAATGGCCCTTGAAAAAATTAAGATTTTGAAAAACATTTGTGATTGTAAGTCCTGATTTGATTTCTCCTAAAAATAGATGATAATGTGGCTTCATTTAAACTAAAATGTGTACTCCTGTAGAATAATTATGATGTTTGACCCTCTATGGTAGATCATACCTTAATAGAAAATATAATCGATAATTAGCATTAAGGTGATATGCTTAGGAACTTCATAAATAAGAATTTAAAATGCACTTGCTTCAAAATTAGGTTCAAGGAAGATAATAAATACAAAGCATTCCACAAATCTTATATCTATCTATATACAAAATCTATTATTATTGATAATGATAGTTGGTCTTTATCAATTAATTAATAGAAGCTGATTAATAATAAATTTTCATAATTATGTTTGATGGAGTTCAGATAGAAATAGTCCTAGGACACGTTACTTTACTAATATTTCTATTTTATATTTAATGTTTAGCAAACTGTTTCATGGGTGAAGAAAATAATTGATAGTAATTGAAAAAGAGTGTTGGGCTAAAACCTTATCTTTTGTTGACTCATTAAAAGTATCTGTGGGACAACTGTTTTAGTTGACAAGAAGACTGGAGATAATGAATACTCTTTACTGTTCCCATATGGTTTTGATTTTTTTTACTAGGTTATATTTTAAGAGCTTTTGGTTTCATATAGTTTGGAGCTTATGAATATCTGGTATGGCAGTATCTATTTAAAATAACCTTAAATTTTTATAGGTCAGTGTTTTATATAGGCAATTGTGGGAAAGCTTTATTTGTAATAATATTCCAATTTTAGTGGTTTATTTGTTGAATTCTTAGGGTATTTTGAGGTTTGAATTTATAGTATGGCAATCTGTTGCCTGTTAGTATATGAAGATTAGCAAGCTTCTTATATATAAAACTAGCTACTCAGTCATTTCTTTCTAAGCATACAGTAGGTGCTATTTTTTTTTGCAACTTGAAGTAATATGTTGCAGTTTTTTGCATTTTCCTTTCAAAATCTGTATCAATTTACAAGTTTTTGTTTGTTTGTTTGTTTGTTTTTTGCTGAGGCAATTGGGGTTAAGTGACTTGCCCAGGATCACACAGCTAGGAAGAAGTCTAGTCTTAAGAATAAATATTTCATAATTTCTAACTTCATGGCATTACTCTGCACCGTTTCTCATCCTATCTATTTGTCTGCTTCTTCTTAATCTTCCTTGCTAGATCATCACCCAGGTTACTCCCACTAACTGTGGGTGTCCAGCAGGTTCCTCTGTTCTTTTCTTTTTTTTTACTATCACTTGGAAATCTCATTAGCTCCCATGGATTCAATTACATCTATCCTGATTATTTGCAAATCTACTTACCCAGTTCTAATCTCTCTTCTGATCTACAGATTCTAATCTCCAATTACCTATTGAATATGTTCAATATAGATATTTTAAAGTCAACATGTCCAGAAACTGAACTCATTATCTTCTCCCTGAACTTGCTCTCCTCCAAACTTCCCTATCATTCTTAAAGGTATCAGTATCCTCCTGGTCATTCAGGCTCACAATCTTGGTGTTATCCTCAACTCCTTTTCCTTTCCATATCTAGCCTGTTACCTATTGATTTTTACCTTCATAACACTTTTTGCATATATCCCTTTCTCTTCTTTGATATAGCCACAACTCTAGAGCAGGCTCACATCATTTCATGCTATTTGTAATAGCCTACTGGTGGGTGTAATTGTCATAAGGCTCTCCCTACTTCAGTCTATCCTTCCCTCAGTCATTCAAGTGATCTTTTTAAAAAAAATAATATTTTATTTTTCTCAATTGTATACATACAAAAACAATTTTTCACATTTTTTAAATTAAAAATTCTCTCTTTTCCTCCCTTCCCTGTCCACTTTCTGAAATGGTAAGCATTCTGATATAGGTTATACATGTGCAATCATGCAAAACTTATTTTCATATTAATCATATTGTGAAAAAAAAAGCACAGATCGATACAAACCCCACAAAATAAAGTGAAAAATAGTATATTTTGATTTGCATTCAGACTCTTATACACAATCTTATAGCCCTTTGGGCATAGTTCCAAATTGTTCTCCAGAATGGTTGAATAAATTCGCAACTCCACTAATATTGCATTGGCATCCCGATTTTTCCATATTACCTCCAACATATATAATTTTTCTTTTCTATTATATTAGCCAGTCTAATAGGTGGTATCTCAAGGTTGTTCTAATTTGTATTTCTCTGTGATTTAGAGGGTTTTTTCATATGACTATAGAACTTTTATTTCTTTGTTTAAAAACTTTCTGCTTAGAATGTTTGTGGCAGTCCTTTTTGTAGTGGCTAGAAACTGGAAACTGAATGGATGCCCATCAGTTGGAGAATGACTGAAATAAGTTATAGTACATGAATGTTGTGGAATATTATTGTTCTATAAGAAATGACCAGCAGGATGATTTCAGAGAGGCCTGGAGAGACTTGCATGAACTGATGCTAAGTGAAATGAGCAGAACTAGGACAACATTATACATGGAAACGACAAGACTATGTGACGATCAATTCTGATGGACATGGCTCTCTTCAACAATGAAATGCTTCAAACCAGTTCCAATTGTTCAGTGAAGAAAGCCATATACACCCCAGAGAGAGGGATATGAAATATGGACCACAACATAACATTTTCATTCTCTCTATTGATGTTTGCTTGCATTGTGTTTCCTTTCTCTGATTTTTTTTCTTGTAGATACAATTTTTCTTGCACAGCAAGATAAGTGTGGAAATATGTATGCACATATTCTATTTGTCAAATATTTTAACACAATTAACATGTAGTAGACTTCCTGCCATCTGGGGGAGGGGAGGAGAGGGGATGGAACTAGGAGGGAAAAATTTGTAACAGAAAGCTTTGTAAGGGTCAATGTTGAAGAATTACCCATACATATGTTTTGCAAATAAAAAGCTTTAATAAAAAAATTAGAAAAAAAAAACTTTCTGCTTATATCCTTTGACATTTGTCAATTGGGGAATGATTTGTATTCCAATAAATTTGACTCAGTTCTCTATATATTTGAGAAATGAGGCCTTTATTAGAGACACTTACTACAAAAATTGTTCCCAGGTTTCTACTTTTCTTTCTTCAAATAAGACATCCCCACTTTCCAACTGTGGGCATTTATTCCATTCATGGAATACTCTCTTATCTTTACCTCCTGGTTTCTTTAATTTTCTTCAAGTCCCAAATAAAATCCCATCCTATACAGGAAGTTCTTCCCAATTCCTCTTAATTCTAGTGCCTCTCTGTTACTTCCAATTTATTCTATATGTTGTTTGTTTATACATAGTTGTGTGCATATTGTCTCAACCCTTATTTTGTGAGATCCTTGAGAGCAGGGCTTGGGGCAACTAGTAGGTTTAGTAATTAGAGCACCAGCCCTGAAGTCAGGAGGACCTGCGTTCAAATCTACCATCAAATACAATTCCTGGCTGTGTGACCCCGGGGTCAAGTCACTTAATCCCAATTGCCTCAGCAAAAAAAAAAAAAAAAAAAAAGAAAAGAAAAGAAAAGCAGGGACCATATTTTATCTTTCTTTGTGTGCCCAGCATTTAGCATAGTGCTTAGCACATAGTTGGTCTTAAAAAAATGTTTATTGACTGACTGACTTAGCAGAAGTGCCTAATCTTGCATAATTATCATGAACCCCTTCTTTTTTATAGACAAATCTATTTTATTCAGCCATTTGGTCAATGTTCCTTTGCTGACATATTGCTGAGTTCATAATGACTTAATTAAGTTCATGTGAATATTATCAATGAGCAGCTTTTTTATTCTATTATTAAATCTTAACCTTTAATAAGATTCATCTACTGGCAGACTAATATCAATTACATTTAATAAAACTGACTATATGTGTCTATTATTAATATAGCAGTTACATCAGGTTTATTATTACATTATGAAGTGATATCTGTTCGGAAAGTATTCTGAAAATTTTTGACCTGTTTGCAATGCCCTCTGAGAACATCTATCAATTTTTTTGTTAAAGAGTGTAAATTTTTCTGTAAGTATGGTGGGGTGGTAGGCTGGATAATTTGTTATTGTTAAGAGTTGTTTTTTGTATTCTTTCTAAAACTGCTGTCATTGTTATTATTGTCATCCCTGTTTTCACACTCTTTTTTGATGAGGTTCAGACAAAAACATTTTGGGAATGAGTTGCTTTTCTACTATTTTATTAGAATGCTCTGTGGAATCTTGAAGAAGTTGATAAAATGATTCCTTTATAATTGGAATATAAATTCATCTTCTACAGAACCACTGAAAATCTAATAGCAGGCAGTACTCCAGGGATGATAAATATAGATGATAAGTAAACTTCATCTTGTTCCCACATGATTTTTTACTTCCTCTATATTTTTAAAGTTTTGTATTCCACACAACTTAAAGATTATTAGTATTTTGTATGGTGAAATCTATTAAAAACATTATTCTTAAGTTCTTCTAGATCAATGTGGGTAATTGTGAGTAATAATTCTATCTGTAACGATGCTCTAATTCTAGTACTATTTGTTAGATTCTGAAGGATAGTTTCGATATGTGTTTGTAGTTCAGTGATTTCTCATTTAATAATGTATGAAGCCTAGAAAACTTATCATCTATAGGATAAAATATTTGGGAATCTATCTGCCAAGGAAAAGTCAGAAACTATACGAACTAAATTACAAAACACTTTACACACAAATAAAATCAGACCTAATCAATTGGAAAAATATTAAGTGCTCATGGGTAGGCAGAGCGAACATAATAAAAATGACAATACTACCCAAACTAATCTACTTATTTAGTGCCATACCAATCAAACTCCCAAGCAATTATTTTACAGATCTAGAAAAAATAGTAGCAAAGTTCATTTGGAAGAACAAAAGGTCAAGGATCTCAAGGGGATTAATGAAAAAAAAAAAGGCAGATGAAGGTGGCCTTGCTGTACCAGATCTAAAACTATATTATAAAGCAGCGGTCATCAAAACCGTTTGGTACTGGCTAAGAAATAGAGCAGTCGATCAGTGGCACAGGATAGGAAATCAGGACAATCTAGGCAATAACCTTAACAATCTAGTATTCAATAAACCCAAAGACCCCAGCTTTTGGGATAAATACTCACTATTCGGCAAAAACTGCTGGGAAAATTGGAAACTATTATGGAAGAAATTAGGGCTTGACCCATACCTAACACCACATACCAAGATAAGATCTAAATGGGTTCATGATGTAGATATAAAGAGGGACTTTGTAAGCAAGTTAGAGGAATGTAATATAGTTTCTCTCAGACCTGTGGAGATGGAATAAATTTATGTCCAAAGAAGACCTGGAACTCCTAATTGAACACCAGATGGATAATTTTGATTATATTAAGTTAAAAAGTTTCTGTACAAACAAAACAAATGCAGACAAGATTAGGAGGGAAGCATCAAATTGGCAAATCATCTTTACATTTAATGGTTCTGATAAAGGCCTCATTTCTAAAATATATAGAGAATTGTCTCATATATATAAGAATTCAAGCCACTCTTCAATAGATAAGTGGTCAAGGGATATGAACAGACAATTTTCAGATGATGAAATTAAAACCATCTCTAGTCATGTGAAAAGTTGCTCCAAATCACTATTGATCAGAGAAATGCAAATTAAGACAACTCTGAGGTACCACTACACACCTGTCAGATTGGCTAAAATGACAGGAAAAGATAACGATTAATGTTGGAGGGGATGTGGGAAAACTGGGACACTAATACATTGTTGGTGGAACTGTGAACGGATCCAACCATTCTGGAGAGCAATTTGGAGCTATGCTCAAACTGTGCATACCTTTTGACCCAGCAGTATTTCTACTGGGCCTATATCCTAAAGAGATCTTAGAGGAGGGAAAGGGACCCACCTGTGCAAGAATGTTTGTGGCAGCCCTTTTTGTAGTGGCTAAAGAAACTGGAAACTGAAGGGATGCCCATCAATTGGAGAGTGGCTGAATAAATTATGGTATATGAATGTTATGGAATATTATTGCTCTGTAAGAAACGACCAGCAGGACGATTTCAGAGAGGCCTGGAGGGACTTGCATGAACTGATGCCGAGTGAAACGAGCAGAACCAGGAGATCATCATACACAGCAACAACAGTATTACATGATGATCAATTCTGATGGACATGGCTCTCTGCAACAAAGAATTGTCTCAAACCAGTTCCAATTGTTCACTAAAGAAAACCATATACACCCAGAGAGAGGGAAATGAAATATGGACCACAACGTAACATTTTCATGATTTCTATTGACATTTGCTTGCATTGTGTTGCCTTTCTCTGATTCTTTTTTTTTCTTGTAGATAGGATTTTTCTTGCATAACTTCTCAAGCATTTCAACATTATTAACATGTAGTGGACTTCCTGCCATCTAGGGGAGGGAGGGGACTGGGGGTAAAATTTGTAATGGAAAGCTTTGTAAAGATCAGTGTTGGGGAACTACCCATATATATGTTATACAAATAAAAAGCTTTAATAAAAAAATTTTAAAAAAAAGAAAACTTATCATCTACAATGTCAGCCAATTGTCTTTCAAGTTACTGGATTGTTATCTGCCTCTTTTTGTATCCCTAGATTTAGTATGGTGTTGGGTATACAGTAGATGCTTAATAAATGTTTATTGATTTACTGAATACTGAGCTGCAGTGGATCATTTTGATCTGGTGTAAGTTTAGCATTAATATGGTAAATACTAATAAATGGTGGGGTCAGCCTAGTGAATAGTCCCTGAACTTCCAGTTTGAGTGGTATAAGAACACCCAGTTTTTATCATTATTATTATTACTAATAATAATAGTATTATAAAGAAGATACAAGAAAACCTTGAGAGAATAAAGGCACAATTAGCTCAGTGCACTAGGAAAGGCTCTAGCTGATACTTTAATTGAGTATTGATGGAAATGAGGGAAGGAATCTCATTTATTATACCTTACAGATAATCATCCAAGCTTTGCATAACATATACCTTATGAAATCATCTGCACAGGACAAAAAGTAAACTTTTTTTTTCCTGGTGAGAAGAGAAAGAGAGGTGTTAAAAAATTCTTGCTTGGAAAATGTTAGAGGTCATCTCAGACCAATTTTACAAGTGAGGAAACTGAGGTTTAGAGAGGGTAAATAGCCCCAAAGTCATACAGCAAAGAAGTATTACTTAACTTTGAGTATTTAATGGGCAATACCTCAAATTTCTAGCTTGGGAAAGGCCTGAAAAAAACCTTAATTTACCAAGGCCAGAGTCATCTGCTTCATTCTGGGCCATTGCAGTTCATCTTCATTTTGACTTTTTTTTTTCCATCTTGACTTTTGTCTTGCCACTGAACTTTGATGGTTCTAGAGGAAACAGTGAGGCTGATGTCTCTGTACAGCTTTGCTTCACTTTAATCCAAATTAAGATATCATATGTAATTGGTTCTTTTTGAGAACAAGTGATGAACAAGTTATTGGTAGCTCCTACTTTTTTTTACTACCTGCAATGTTTTCACCACTTCATTGTACAATCTGCATCAAGAAATACATCTGAGCTCCTGAAAGAAAACTTTTCTATAATTTCTGGTAGCAATGACCTGATCTCCAATTATTATCTTAAATCTTTCCATATCTAAAAACAAATCTGCAGAATTCAGTAATTTTAAAGTTCCTTGGCTGACTTTTTTTTTTTTTGGTGGATGTTGACCATGGAGTACCTTTTTGATTTTACTCTTGAATCGTAGTCATTTCATGTATTCTATCTTGAGATTAACCACTTTTACTTGTATTAAATAAGTTATGTTTTCAATCTTTGCTATCATTTTGTGAAGTGAGGTTTATTAGTTCCAAAAGTATTTATGTAAATTTTAACATGTTTATCATGGGCTCTGAGAACAACACCAAAAATAAGGGTAATTCTATAAATGAAGAAGAACACACAAGGAGGATTACATAACACTTGCTTTTTAAAAAATGGCACATTCAATGCTTTCTTTGGCTGCACACATACTAAAATTGCAATGATACAAATAAAGTTAGCATGGGATATGGGTAAGGATGATAGAAAAATGCATGAAGATTCTGTATTTTTTACCTAGGAAATTGTTATGAGAGTCATAGCACAATTTGGAACATGGCAAGTAGATCTACAGGAAAGAATGCTTCTGCAAATCTGCCTAAGAAACAAAGTGGGAATATTTATCCATCTCAGATACTGTTAACTGACGCTGCAGTTAAAACTCTTAAATTGTTGAGTCATGGAAATTTTTTCTCATTGTAAGTGGGACAAATGAGACAATTAGTGGACAGTAGACTAAGACAAACCCATTCTGTCTTATTTACCAGGGCAAAATGTTTCTCAAAAGCACTAAACTCAAGATGATGAGAACAAGATAAATTCTAACTTGATATTAATGTGTATTTCTTTTTCCTTTGGGGCCTATTTTTAACTGTGTTCTCTTTTCTTTGTTAAGAAGTTTTATTTTTTCCATTGTCTCTTACAATGTCTGGACTCCTTTGGAAGAGCTCTTAAGTGCCAGATTTAAGACAAAATTGAAAGTTTAGATCCAAGACTTCTTTGTTCCAGTGCCTTATAAAATTATTGGTTACAATGTTGTACTCTATGGCTGGTTATACTTTTAAGGGTCCTACAAAAATGCTTCTCTTGTGTCTTCTTTTTACCTTTTTATGTTTCTCTTGAGTTCTGTGCTTGGAGATCAAATATTTTGTTCAGTTCTGGTCTTTTCATTAGAAATAGGTGAAATTCACCTATATCATTGAATGTCCATCTTCTCTCCTGAAAGATAATGCTCATTTTAGCTGGATAGCTTATTCTTGGCTGTAATCCCAGTTCCTTTGCTTTCCGGAATATCAGATTCCAGGCCCTTCAATCCTTTAAGGTGGAAGCTGCTAGGTCCTGGGTGATCCTAATTGTGGCTCCTTGGTATTTAAATTGTTTCTTTCTGCCTTCTCCCAATATCTTTTCCTTGGTATTATAGTTCTGAAATTTAGCCATGACATTCCTGGGGGATTTAATTTTTGGGTTTCTTTCAGGAGGTGATCACTGGATTGTTTGAACAGTTATTTTGCCTTCTGATTCTAAAATATCGGGGCAGTTTTCTTTCATGATTTCCTGGAAGATAGTGTCTAGGTTTTTTTTTTTATCATGGCTTTCAGGAAGCCCTATAATCTTTAGATTGTCTCTCCTAGATCTATTTTCCATGTCAGTTGTTTTTCCTAGGAGATATTTCATATTTTCTTCTATCTTTTCATTTTTTTGGTTTTTGTTTGACTGATTCTTGAAGTCTTGCTGAGTCATTCACTTCCATTTGTTCGATTCTAATTTTTAATGTCTTATTTTCTTCAGTTACTGTTTTTAGTTCCTTTTGCAATTGACCAATTACATTTTTTTGTTCATTGCATTCTTTTTCCATTTTTTCCTCTTTTTTTGCAATGATCTCATTTCATTTCCCCATGTTTCTTCTAACTCTCTTCTAAGATCCTTTATGCAATCTTCAAAGAAAGCCTTGTGACATAGGGTCCAGTTTATGTCTCTCTTAGGGGCTTTTTCTGGAGTTGCTTTACCTTTAGGGACCTCAGGATTTGAAATTTGTTCTTCCCTCTCTCCATAAAAGCTGTCTATGGTGAGAGTTCATTTTGGTTTTTTATTCATTTTTTTTTAAAGGTGTGAGGTCCGTTCAAAGCAAAGGAGGGATAGCTGCTTTAATTTGCCCTGGGGCAGTTCTGCTGATTGAATTATTTCAGGTGCTGGGCAGTTCTGCTGATTGATTGATTGCTTTAGGGTGCTGTGTAATGGCAGCTAGGTCTGGCAGCATTCTTCAGGGGTTCAGTGGTTCACAATCTATACCCCACAAAAGGCAGATCTTCCAAACCACCTGCTTATAATCAGGAGAGATTGGTCCAAGGGGCTCACAGAAGACTCCCAGGTGTGTGAAAGGTACAACACTCTGACTCCTGCTCCAGCTCCCTGCCTCAGCTCCCTGCCCCAGCTCCCTGCCCTGGTCTCCCTATTCTGCAGTCTGGGTTCAGCAGACCACCCCCCTGCCCAATTAAAACAGAACTGTTCTGAAGTTTTTCCAGGGTATCTTCTTCTAGAAATGTGTTGTCAAAAATAAATAAATAAATAAATAAAAATAAAAAAAATAAAATAAAATAAAAAAACAAAGTCAAAAAAAAAAAAAAGAAAGAAATGTGTTATCCTCCAGATATTGTGGATTCTTTGACTTCAAAACCTGTCTAGAGGCTTCATCTGCTGTTGGTTTGAGGGAAGGTTAGAGGAGGTTACAGAGACTCCTGTCTGATCTCCACCATCTTGGCTCCATCCCCGGAAGTCTCTTCCTTCTCTTGTATCTTAAAGGAGGGAAAGGGCCCCACATGTGCAAAAATGTTTGTGGCAGCCCTTTTTGTAGTGGCTAGAAACTGGAAACTGAATAGATGCCCATCAATTGGAGAATGGCTGAATAAATTATGGTATATGAATGTTATGGAATATTATTGTTCTGTAAGAAACGACCAGAAGGATGATTTCAGAGAGGCCTGGATAGACTTTCATGAACTGATGCTGAGTGAAATGAGCAGAACCAGGAGATCATTATACAAGGCAATGACAAGACTATGTGATGATCAATTCTGATGGACTTGGCTCTCTTCAACAATGGGATGTTTCAAACCAGTTCCAGTTGTTCAGTGATGAAGAAAGCCACATACATCCAGAGAGAGGACTGTGGGAACTGAGTGTGGATGACAACTTAGCATTTTCACGCTCTCCATTGATGTTTGCTTGCATTATGTTTCCATTCTCATATTTTTTTTTCTTGTCAAGGATCTGACTTTTCTTGCACAGCAAGATAACTGTAAAAATATGTATACACATATTCTATTTGTCAAGTATTTTAACATGATTAACATGTAGTAGATTTCCTGCCATGTAGGGAAGGGAGTGGGGGTTAAGGGGGAAAAATTTATAACAGAAAACTTTGCAAGGGTCAATGTTGAAAAATTGCCCATACATATGTTTTGCAAATAAAAAGCTTTAATTAAAAAAATAAAAAAAACAAAATAAAATGCTTCCCTTGAGATCCAAATAACCATCATGAAGCAATATAATAATAACAACAATAAGAAGCACTTACAGCACTTTGCAAATGAGAAGAACCAGATACATCAATTGATACAAGATTTTTTAGACACATGAAACTCAAAAAAGATTAGGTTTTTTTGTACTTGGTACTTCATGGTTTTTTTTATATATTTTTGCTTTCAATAAAAAATTTTTTTCTTCAAAAAAATTTTAAAAATTGCTTTTTAAATAACAAAAAGAATAAAATATGTGGCTCTGTCAGTAAGAATTAACTGCATCAAATAAGGTATATGCTTAAGTACTTTATACTTTTGTTGCAAATATAAGGGAATGTTCACTACATTTCTTTCTTCCTTTTTTCCCCTGAGGCAATTGGGGTTAAGTGATTTGCCCAGGATCACACAGCTAGAAAATGTTAAGTATCTGAGATCATATTTGAACTCAGGTCCTCCTGACGTCAAGGCTGGTGCTCTATCCACTGCCCCACCTAGTCACCCTCATTTATTTCTTTTGGGTCACTTTTTTGCCCAGATTAGTATTTTCCCCTTGAAGAATCAGGAAATTTCATAAAGCATTTATAAAATCTGTGAGTAATGTATTTATGAGGTAAAAAAAAAGTTTATCTTTACCTATAGTTTCTACTATTTTACTCATTTTTCTTCTGTTTCCCCGAAACCCCCAGATTTTCAGAATTTACAATTTGGTCATCATAATATAGCATCTTTACTTATAAAATGTCTGAGAGACTCTGGAGAACAGATTTTAAAACTAATAAGAAATATGTTATCTAACTCCAGTGGTGAACTTTCAGATAATGAATTTGATAATGTAATTTCTGCAGTGGTAATAATTGCAGTTTCATAAGGCAGAGAAAGTACACCTCATGATTCTGGCGACATTAGTGACTCATCAATGATGATTATATCAGTGAAGTTCCTTCTACATATGACAATCTAAAAGGTAACAAGCAATATGATTCTTATTTGATACAAGTTCATTACAAAAGAGACAGAGTCACAATACCTGAAAGATAAATATAGTTCTTCTTGGAAACAGGCTGCTTCTTCTGAAGCAGTGTGAGGATATTTGCAATGGCTAAATATGAAGGTATTACCACATAATCTATAACCTATCTTATTAAGAAAAGTTCTTGTTTCTTATTTTTGAATTATAGTTAGTGAATCCATGCTTATAAACATTATTTATTTATTTATTTTTATTAATATTTTTTATTTGCAAAACATATGTATGGGTAATTCTTCAACATTAACCCTTACAAAGCTTTCTGTTACAAATTTTTCACCCCTACTCCCCACCACTCCCCTAGATGGCAGGATATCCACTACATGTTAATTATATTAAAATACTTGACAAATCAAATATATGTATACATATTTCCACACATCATTTTTGTGCAGGAAAAATCGTTTCTACAAGAAAGAATAATGAGATAAAGAAAATGCAATGCAAGCAAACATCAATAGAGAGCATGAAAATGATATGTTGTAGTCCACATTTCACATCCCTCTCTCTGGGTGTATATGGCTTTCTTCACTTAACAATTGGAACTGGTTTGAAGCATCTCATTGTTGAAGAGAGCCATGCCCATCAGAATGGATCATTATATAGTATTGTTGTTGCCTTGTACAATGATCTCCTGGTTCTGCTCATTTCACTCAGCATCAGTTCATGCAAATCTCTCCAGGCCTCTCTGAAATTGTCCTGCTGGTCGTTTCTTACAGAGCAATAATATTCCATAACATTCATATACCATAATTTATTCAGCCACTCTCCAATTGATGGGCATCCATTCAGTTTCCAGTTTCTAGCCACTACAAAAATGGCTGCCACAAACATTCTTGCACATGTGGGGCCCTTTCCTTCTTTTATGATTTCTTTGGGATCTTATAAACATTTAGAAATGTACAAATGTTGAGGGTTAATGAGTAATAGGAAACACAAAATGATACATTATATTAATTAGAAAATTTCATTGATCTTGTTGTTACTCTTGGTATTAGTGGTGGAAATTTGAAGAAGGAAGAAAAATGTGGAAGATCCACTGTGGAGAGTGGCCTAGTGAGCTGATAAAGTGAAGTATAGTAGAATTGTCTAGAAGTAGTGAGGGTCCAGTGGACCCTCAATCATGGTTACATGATTTTCTCCACCTGTAATTTATTCAATATAAGTTAAACAACCAGACAAATTTGGCTTGAAATTTTGGTTAGCAGTGGACATTAAAAACAAATACTTGATCAACAGAGTCCCTTACTTGAGAAAATATTATATTAGAAGCAAAGCTGCTGGGGAACCTAAAGATATAGTGTTAAAAGCTCATAAAGCCACCATTCAACAAGGGCTAACCTTGTAAATAATGTATGATATTATATAATTTGATATTAGATTGATATTTTACATTCCTGTATCTTTCTTTGACACTTGCAAAGTCAAGATCCAGCATAGACTATTCATCAGAATCATAGAGAATGTCCAAAAGTAACAAAGACATGTAGGCTTCTTCAAGAAATTCTGGTTTTGAAATTTCCAGAAAACCTCTAGAAGCCCTGACTTCCAGACCGGACTCTAAGAGATCCAAGTTTAGAATTATAATGAGGACCCTCCATCCAAATGATCAGAGAACAACTCTAAAGAAAAGCCAGATATGATTTTATTATCGTAAAAGAATAAGATAGGGGGCAATGTTCTTAACTAAGTAGCAAGAGGTTATTCAGTGAAAGTAGCAGGAGATATATAGGAGAATATATATGTTCTATATATTCTCAAACATATGGATAATATGTATTGTAAAAGTTGGTAAATCAAACATTAGCTGTGGGAGAATAAATCTAAAAGGGGAGCAAGGAGCTTATTGCCAATTCTTTAAGTGGCAAGTTGAAAGTTACAGCAATTGTGACTGAAGACACTGATGTTCCAGCCAAAATGAGACATGCTTGTGACATTACAAGTGTAAGAACAGAACTAGAGATGTAGGCTTCATTTGCAAAAACAAAACAACAAAACCTGTTCACATCAAATGAGCAACAAAAAATATGCAAAATGTGTTTCCTAAATAAGTGATTACAAGGAAATATATCTGGTAATATTTTCTTTCTCTTAGCTGTTCAAATGTATTTTAAGAACCAATAACTACAAACATATGATAATTTTGAAATAATTTTTTTAAATTCTACTATCACTATTTTCTTTGTTTTAATTTCATCAATTGACACAGTTTGATCCTTTGAATTATTATTAAATTCTGATCCTTTTGGGTTTATATACATATATACTAATATATACAAATATGCATACGTGCAAATGCTTTGTGGTTCAGCTATTTTAGTCATCTGACTCTTTATGACCACATTTGGGATTTTCTTAGCAAAGATACTCAATGATTTGGCATTTCAGTTCATTTTACTGATAAAGAAATGAAGGCAAACAGGGTCATACAGCAAATAAGTATCTGAGGCCAGATTTGACCTCAGGAAGATGAATCTTCCTACTTCCAGGACCTGGCATTCTATCCATTGTGTCACCTAACTGCCCCCCCCCCCCATACAAAACACACACACACACGTGCATGTATTATTTCATGTGATTCCCCACAACACTGCTATTTTATTATGTCTTGTCAAATAATTGCAACTGTTCAAAACCATAGCTCCAAAACCTAAGTGAATACTCTAAGAAATTATTACTGTGATCCTCCATTTTTTGCCTAGAGGTTTTGTTTAACCTGTTGTATTTACTCTTTTACTTTGTAAGAATGACTTAAGTCATTATTAGTCTTTAAGAGAATGTTTTTCATTTTGTTTATGATTTCTTATTCATACCTTTTTGTTTAGTCGCTACCATAAACTTCACTGGACTGAACTTCCTATTTGCTGTAATAAACCATTGCTTTATGGTGTTGTGAACATGGAATGGCCAAGATTTCAAGACACTTCTGAGAAGGAATTGTGGACAGTGGAGGGGAGGGGAATATACCACCAAGTTATTAGAACCTGCAGCTGGACTAAGTATACTCCATTCTAAATACTAAATAACACAATACTAAAAAGAAATTGTAGACTCAATAACAAAATCTGGTACAGACTACCTCCATCAACTTAGGTGGAATACACAAAATCCTGATGTACACAGCATCTTTTAGCTGCTCAAAATGTTGCATTCAACCCACAACCACAGACTTTCCAGACCAACTTCCTAATAGGGATAGACTATATCCCATTGGTCCATTCAGATGCCATAGGATGCTATTGATTGGCTGGGTGCTCTGAGCTGACCAGAGAACGCTTCACTGAAAAAAGGAAATCTGTACCCTAGGAAACAGAAGCTGCTATTGGCAACCACTTTTCCTTGGAATGATAATATACACACATACACAGTGTATGTATATATATATATGTATATGTATAATATGTAAAATTATGTAATATATTACATATAATTATGTTATATGTTTATTATACAATTATTTTTATTATTTTGTTATATATTTATTGCATATAAGAAACACATGATATTATATATTATAATTATATATTTACAATATATAAATACTATGTGTGTGTGTGTGTGTGTGTGTGTGTGTGTGCGTGGCAGCTAGTTCTCAAAGTGGATAGAGAGCTGGACCTGGAGTCAGGAAGATTCAACTTCCTGAATCCAAATCTGGCATCCGATTCTTTTTAGCTGTTTACCTAAGTTTCTTCATCTGTAACATGAGCTGAAGAAGGAAATGCAAACCACTCTGGTATTTTGCCAAGAAAACCCTAAATGGAGTCACAAAGAGTCAGACACAACTAAAAAACCAACTGAACAACAACAAATATATTTCTGGGTGTATGTGTATGTATGTATGTATTTGTGTATGACATAAATTGAACTTTTTATTTTCAAAGCTGTCTTGCTTATCTGAGCTTCCTTCTCAAAGTTTTTCCATTCTGTACTGTCCTCTGTTAAAGATGTTTGAAAGGCTGCCTTTTTTTTTTTTAAACTTTTGGCATCATCATGGCTCTCTCTCTAATAGGAGGAGTAACTAGCATTTGTATAGTATCTCTGTACTCTATAAGGTAGGTACTTTGCAATCATTATTTGATTTGATTCTCACACATCCTGGTAAGTATCTGAGATCAAATTGGAGCATAGGAAGATGAGTCTTCCTTACTCCACACTTGTCAGTCTTACTGTATCACCTACCTATTTGCCTCTACCTATTCCCTCAATTAAAACAAAACAAAACAAAACAAAAAAAAAAAAAAAAACCTTGTAACAGATACGCAAAGTCAAAATGGCTTCATACTATGGTCATATCCTAAACTACATGTCTCTCTCCACTCCTTTTCGAGTCTATCAGTTCAATGGTCCCTTTTCTTATTTTTTTCTCTTTAAATTCATGATTGCTAGTCCTGTGCTTCTCCCTTATTAAAAAAACAAACAAAAAACCTTTTTTTTTTGCTTAGGCAATTGGGGTTAAGTGACTTGCCCAGGGTCACACAGCTAGGAAGTGTCTGAGACCAGATTTGAACTCGGGTCCTCCTGACTTCAGGGTTGGTGCTCTAACCACTGCACCACCTAGCTGCCCCACAAAAAAACCTTTTAACAAATAAATATAAACAAAACAAATTCACAGCACAGCCATCTCTGAAAATGTATGTCACCTACTGCGTCTGAGTCTATTATTTCTTTCAAGGATGGTTACTTGCTTCATCATAGGGCCTCTGGAGACATGGTTGTCATCAGAATTCTTAAGTCTTTGGAAGTCTTTTTTTTTTTTTTTTTTTTTTTTTACAAAGTTGTCATTGAATTTGTTTTCTTGGTTCTGGTCACTAAACTGCATCAGTTCATGTAAGTTTTTCCATACCTTTCTGCATTCATGATGGTCATAATTTCTTATAGCAGAGTAATTATAATAGTCTGCCAAAATAAACAGCCCCCAATCAATGGCCATTTAGTTTTCATTTCTATTGTTGAATTGAAAAGTGCTGCTATAAATATTATGTATATATGGAACCTTTCTTTCTGTCATGCTCCTTTCTTGGAGTTCATACATAGCAGTGGAATTTCTAGGTCAAATTATGAATATTTTAGTCAACATCTCTCCTTTTCAGAAAAGACTTATAAAACACTTTACATCCATTATGTCCATTGATTTTCAACACTCTGTGAGGTTTATATGTGAAATATTATCCTTTCTATTTTACGCGCGCCAAAACTGAGTTTCCTAAAGTTTAAGTGTCTGACCTGTGGTCACAAAATGAGCAAATGATCAGAGGGCAACTTCATATCCAGATCATTCCAACTCTAAATCCAAACTTCTTTCCATTCAGCTTGCTGCTTTTCTCATTATAGCCCACAGGTAATTATAACATCAACAATTCATCCTTATCTCTATACTTGTTATTCAGTCTTTTCAGTCACATCTGACTCTTCATGACCCAATGTGGGGTTTTGTAGGAAAAGTTGCTGAAGTAGTTTGCCATTTCCTTCTTGAGCTCATTTTACAGATGAGGAAACTGAAGCACAGGGAGTTAAGTAATTTATAATTAATAATTTATTCAGCCATTCTCCAGCTGATGGGCATCTATTCAGTTTCCAGTTTCTAGCCACTACAAAAGGGCTGCCACAAATATTCTTGCACATGTGGGGCCCTTTCCTTCCTTTATGATCTCTTTGGAATATAAGCCCAACAGAAACAGTGCTGGGTCAAAGGGTATGCACAGTTTGATAACTTTTTGAGCATAGCTCCAAATTGCTGATCAGAATGGCTGGATCCATTCACAAGCTACTTCTCTTCCTTTCTTTCCCCCATCAGGTTCATACCTGCCCAAGTGTATGCAAAAGGTGTTGTCCCAACTTGGATACCACAAAATGCACAGAAGTCTTATGCTGATGAGTCCTGTTAGAAACCCTAAAATGTAATCTCCGTGTCAAATCAACACATTTATTAAGGATTTACTATGTGCCAGGCATTGTACTAAACTCTGGGAATACAAATACAAGCAAAAAGATAGTCTCCCTGACCTCAAGGAACTTACATTCTAATTGGGGAAGACCACACATGAAAGAAAGCTCAAAAGGAAGAGAAGTTATTCTTTTGGTGGCAAAGTCCAGAGAGTGAGAGATGGAGTCAAGGCATTCTGGGAGGAACTCAGTAATGAAAAGAAAAGGCTCAAGGTTTCTTCCAGGATTGAGTACACTTGGAGAACTTCTTGTTTTTCCAACTTTGCTAATATGCAGATAACCTGGCAACTTTTTAGCTAATATTACCTTATATATTGTATATATATTGCAAGCCTCAACCACTTACTATTTGTGTAATGAAAATCACTTAACCTTGTTTGCCTCAGTTTTCCTCATCTGTTAAGTGGGCTGGAGAAGGAAATAGCAAACCAGTTCCATATCTCTGTCAAAAAAAAAACCCATTTGAAATGACTAAACAACAATCTGCTTCCAGATCCTTTTACAGATCTATGTCCATTTATACAACTACCAAGCATTTCCAGAAAGAAATCATTAGCAACATTCTGGGGAGGATAGAGATATTATTTCACCATAACAAATGACGAAACGGATAATTTCAGAAAGACCTTGGAAGATTTGTACAAACTGATGCAGAGTGAAGTGAACAAAGCCAAGAAAACACTATGTATTTATAATAATATTTCAAAGAAAGACAACATTTTTGTCTTTTTAGCCTTAGCCTGACACCTAACTCATATGGCTTACATATGGTTTTACCCTGGGTAAAAAAACAAAAAAACAAAAAACAAAAACCATTTTTTGGTTGTATTTTGAGGCAATTGGGGTTAAGTGATTTGACAAGGGGTTGAATTTGAACTCAGGACCTCCTGACTCCAGGGCTATTACTCCATCTGCCTACTCTAAAAAAACCTTTATATTAAGACTGAGTTAAATATAGTCCTTCCTGGCAATAGAGAAATAATGAAAAGAGTTTTAAAGTGCAATAAAACTTAAAAGTAGAAATAGAAACTCCTTCAAAGTCATTATTATTCACTCATCCCTGTTTAGGATCCTAGAGACAATCTCCAGAGCAGGATTCAGATCTATACCCAAGCCTGCATTCTCAGGGGCAATTGCGCTTTTCCTTGTGCTACTCACTTCAATTTAATTTCTGACAGAGTATATTGAGGTTTGCAAAATTAGGTGACTAGGGAGCTTTGAGATAATGATTTTCCTTGGATAGAAGAAATAGAAGAATCATGTAGTTTAATAACCTCTCTATTATTAGATAACACTTCATTTTAGGACATCCCAAGAAAACTTTTTCTTTTACATTCTTTATCATCATTGTATTTCAACATTTACAGATAATAACATAAGAATAATTTGTGGTTTTGTAGTCATTGTATTGTCAAGAGTCCAGAAACTTTAAAAAATTTTAAAAGCTTAAAATTTAAAAATTAAAAAAAATTAAGGGTAGATCTGGCAGGGGTTCTTTTCCTTGCTCAGTGGCCCCTATACTGTCCCATAACATACAAATACTCAAGAGCAGTGTTCTCCAAAGTGAGGACCATACATCCTTCTGGAACTGTGATATGATCCCAAGGGTATGAGACCAATCAATCAAAGATCAGGAAAACGGATTTCATCTCACTCTTCCCATGATAGTTATTTGTGGGCTTTCTAACTTAACTATATCATTTCCTTCATTTCTTATTACTCAGCTCTGCCTTGCTCTCAGTGCCAGCCTCCTGTGGTTGTGCCACACAGAGACTCCTTGAGGGTCAAAGAGAAAATTTCACAAAAGAGCCACCTATTATCTCCACACTATGTGCCCCAGATTACCTTCTGCAACAGGTGCTTTACTGGTTGAGTTCTCTGCTCTGGGACAGTGGCTAATGAGAACTTCCCATTCACTTTTAAATATTTTAAGAGGACAGAGAGTTCCACAGGATGAATAGACATGATAGTTTATGATCTTCAACAAATTTCACTAATCTTTTCCCAAATTTACCACTCTTTTGAATTTGTCTATTATTGCCAACTTCCAGCTCTACAACCTCAATGTTATCCTTTACTCTTCACTCTCCACATATCCAGTTTTCAAATTTTGTCAATACTATCTTCACTTCTCTTGAATCTGCCTCCTTTTCTCCACTGGCACACACCCTAGGTCAGCCCCTTATCACCTCTCACTTGGACTATTGCATTAGTGTCCTAAATGTTTCACCTGCTTTCATTTTCAATCCATCCTTCATATACCTGGTAAAATTATTTTCTTAAAGCACAGGTCTGATTATTTAACTCTCTTACTCCACAAACTAGTTGTTCTTTATTGATTCCAGGATAAAATATTATTTCATCTTTAACTTATCCACTTTAAATTTGGGGGGTTTTGTTTACAATGTACATATTTATCAATGCAATAGAACATTTGTATAGTTTACAAATAAATATGTACATCTGGAGCCACATATTTTTTTTAAAAATTTTTTACTGATAGGGATTCACATTCAACTTTAAAAAAATACAACTACATATAGCATCATCTATAAAAGTACTTCACTAATTATATTATGCTGATTTTCCCCTGTTACTCCCTCTTTTCACTCCTACCTGTTTCCTCTTCATTTCTACCATCTTCTTGTACTCAAAGATATATGTGGGTAGATAAGTATCTCATGTCAGGAGGGATATGATCACTGGGATAATTCCTAGTGGAAATGTCTTTTTCTTATTCCCATACCCCAACCATCTTGAGTCTGTTAGAATCCCGAATTCTTCTCATTCTAAAATAACCAATATTTACATGGTTTCTTAGGATTTACAAAACACTTTCTATTCTCATTTAATTTGCTGCATCATGATGCAAGGGAGGGAATTATGAATGTGGGAGTTGGAATCCCAAGCTCTGACAATTAACTACCTTACATGACTGGTAAATCACTGTCCTCCCTGGGCTTCAGTTTCTTCATTTGTAAAGTGATTAGTTTAGATAAGATGATCTCTAAAATTTCTTCTAGATCTAGGGTCCTATTTTTAACTCCATTTTATGGATGAAGAAACAGATTCTGAGAAGTTAAGGAGCTTCTCTAGAATTAATAAATGTCAGAGGCAAGATTGAATCCAGGTAATCTCCAGTATGCTTTGCAAACACTACACTCTTTCTGCTTCTTTTAGTAAGGCACTGAGGCCATCAAGTCTCAGTTTTCACCCCAGGGTCTTGAGAAGAAATGTTAGTGTATTATGATTTTATGTTCTCTAAATTTATAAATGATGCTAACAGACCTATAATTCTTCAAGCCCTGCTTGAGCTTTACTTCCTCCAAATAAAGACTACAAGTCACTTAAGTTTCAAACTCTACTAATTTCCTTTCCATTTAAAATGAGCATCAGAATTGCCATCCTAAATCGTTTCCCAACAATTAATTGTCCGTTAGATGCAGGGATTAAAAAGGGGAAGATATAGCAATTTCTGGGCTAAAAATACAGGATTAGAGGCAAATGCTACAAATATGAGCTTGAGGTGGAGGAGGGAAGCCAAAATAAAGTTAACTTACTTGTTTTATTTCCTATATTTTCCTTATTTAGCCTCTCAGTGACTTTAGCAATTCTCTAAGACTCTCAATTAAAGACATATCAATGCATTCAACAAGTTTTCCAATTGGATTTACTTTTATGCTGATGAAATTTTTGATCTAGGATCTCCCCCCCAAGCCTCCCCTCCCCATATTTCTAGTATACAGCTTAATGGACCAGAGTCTGGTATAAGAGAGAAGAATACAAGGTTGGAATCTGGGTTATTAGGGGCCAAAGAACTGGGGGGGGGGTTAGAAAGGCTAAGGACAGGTATGTTTAGCCATTAAAGACTCTGCCACCCACTTGCAAATTTCTGTACTTTCCATTTATTCACATCCTACCCCTTTTTCAAGGTCCAGAGTAAGTTTCACTCACTATAACTAGCTAACACTGAAGATACAGGTTGACGCAACCTCTTTTTTCCTTAAACTCTCTCTACCATTTTAGTAATGCTCTAAAATTGTATAGGAGAGTTGCCTGGGGGGGCACTAAGAAATTAAGTGATTTGCTACTTGTCTGTGGTAGGACTTGGCCTTTCACTTATCATTAAGCACAGTGTTATAAACTATAAGATTATATCACTATATTATAGATTATAACTAATAATTTGTCATTTTGTTATAGTATTATGTCCTATGATAATGTCCTACTAACACTGAAGGTCAGGTGATGATCTTAAGGATTCAAAGACAATTGAGTGGACACTTTGGTAGATTCTACCAAGTTGGAAAGGCTTTTTATATGGGCAACAAGTGATCAACTTCATTCTTTACTTATTCCTTAAGTATTTACTGCTGCCTGCTACATGTCAAACATAATGCTTGGCACCAGTAATATAAAAACAAAATACTCCTTGTCTTCAGAATTTACATTCTATTGGGATCTGGGGAAAAACCAGCATGAAAATAAGTAAATAAAAAGAATTTGAGAGGAGGCTTTAGCAACTGGGAGAGAATCATGATGGGTCTTATGTGGGAGGTGGTACTTGAGCTGAGCCTTGAAAGAAGCTAGGGATTCTACAAAACAGAAGTGAGAGGGAGCACATTCCTGCACAATAGACAGTCTGTATAAAAATATGAAGGTGGGAAATCCATTGTTATGTATGCGAATAGTTAAGTGTGCTAAATAAGACTGGGAAGGTAGTCTTTAGCTAGATGGTAAAGGATTTTAAATGCCAACCAGAAGAATTTGTACTTATCTTACAGGCAACTGGGAACCACAGGATCTTCTTGAACAGAAGAGTGACATGGTAAATCTGTGTTTTAGGAATTTCATTTTGATGATAGGTTCATTTACCATTTCTATGCAGATGATTACCAACTCTATATAACCTGTCCTAGTCGACATGGATTGGAGAGGGAGACAGGCTTGTTAAATTTAGAGAGCTTCATTACCAAAAGGTTTGCATAGTTTAAAATTTCATTACAAGTGAAAAGAAATCAATTTCTTTAGGAATGCTTTCTATTGATGAGCCCTGAATATGAAGCTTCTCAATCTTCAAGTTTGGAACAAAAACCATGTGGAGAACAAAAGCAGAAAATAAAAGGCTACTGGGAAGCCTGAAAAATGGAAAATGGCTAGATACATACCTGATTCACAGTGTTGGTACATTGCAGGCCATCTAGACTGGCTGAAGAACCACAATTATTTCTTAAGTGGATGAAGCTTAAATTAATTAGAAGCAGAGAAGTGATTTGCAAGCTAGGAAGTCTCTCAACTGGCAGTCTTGAATTTTATGCCTTTATGAGGGTAGGTACATGAAAGAAGGGACTGAAAAAAGGATGTTTTTCATTGGGAAAAGGCTCTCCCATTCCTTACTGCATTGCTTCACTGTCATTTACTAATCTATTAATGCTCCCCAAAAGTCTCTAACAGATCTTAATTAATTTCATAAATGAAGAGAACATTCAGCTCCTTTTTGAGTTACTGTGGTAAAAAATATTACCTAGTAGCCATTTTCTTTGGGAGAGGTGTCTTTATACTTAGCTAAACTGGTCCTCAGAAAGTAGACATAATTTGTTGTGTATACCTTTTTTTTTTACATCACCAACATTTCCCCTTTCCCAGAGAGCCAGCCCTTATAAAAATATTTTCAAAGGAAAGTGTATTAAAAATATCATGAAGAAGAATAAAAAAAAATATCTTGAAGTATATAAGGGCTTTCTTCTTAATACTGTTTTTCTTGGGGCATAGGTCCAGTAATGGAATTTCTGGATCAAAGAGTTTGTACATTTTAGTTACTTTATTTGCATAATTCTAAATTGCCTTCCAACATGACTGTACTGAATTACAACTCTACCAATAAAACACCAGTGTTGCCTCATATCACAAAATTACTCCACCACTGACAACTCTATCTTTTGTCAACTTTGCTAATTTGCAAAGTTTGATTTGCATTACAGATAGATGGTGGCTCAGAGTACAAAATGCAGGGTTTGGAGTCAAGAAGACCCAAGTTCAAATTTGGCCTTAGATACTCCTAGCTATGTGACCCTGGGCAAGTCATTTAACTTCTATTTGCCTCAATTTCCTCAACTGTTAAATGGAGAGGATGATAAAAGAACATACCTCACAGGGTTACTGTAAGGATCAAATGAAATAATATTATAGAAAATGTTTAGTCCAATGCTTGGCACACAGAAAGACATTATATAAATGTGTATTCCCTTCTTTATTATTAGAAATTTGAAGTATTTTTCATATAATTGTTAATGATTTATAATTATTTGAGAAATGTTTATTTTTCTATAGGGGAATGGCTTTTTGTTTCATATACTTGTGTGTGTGTGTGTTTAGTCATGCCTAATTTTTGTGTGATCCCATTTGAGGTTTTCTTGGCAAAAATACAGGAGTGGTTTGCCATTTCCTTTTCTAGTTCTTTTGACAGATGAGGAAACTGAGGCAAATAGGATTACATGATTTGCCCCAGGATCATAGTGTCTGAGGCCAGATTTGAACTGAGAAAAATGAGTCTTCCTGACTTCAGGCCCCTCACTCTATCCACTATGTCAGCTAGCTGCCCCATATGTATACTTAGTTATATATATATGTATGTATGTGTGTATGTGTATGAATTATCTATGTTTCTTAAATGCCAAATCTTAAATTTGATAAAGAACTTTTACTATTTAAATTCTTTTCTTATCCTAGATATACTAGTTTTGTTTGTACACAGTTTTTGAATTTCATATAAATTCCCTGAGTGTTCTACTTAAATGGTGTAGGAGGAAGAGGAGCTCTCTGACACCTAACCTCCACCCTCTCCAATAGAGGGAGAGAAGATTTGTAATGGATAAATAGAAATTTGTGATTTTCTGTATAATGGATGATTTCTTGGATATATTGTAGCCTAATAGAAGTGATTAAAAATTTTGTATTGATATTCACTAATTACATAAGATTATAGTGCTCTTTTGTGCTTTCTCCTCTGGTTTAAGTATTAGAACTATATTTTTCTCATAAAAATACATTGGTAGGAAACTTTCTCAATTATTGAGAATAATTTATAAAAATATTGTTACTAATTTTCTTTATGAATCTGATGGAATTTTGTGAAACTAATTCATCAGAATCAGTTCCCTCCTACCCCTGTGGTAGTTCCATTACAACTAGTTTTATTTCTTTTTCTTAGACTAGATTCAAAAATTTGTATTTGATCTTCTATTATTTAGATATTTTACATGTTTGAAAGTCTTCCTCTATTTTTGTGGCCTCAGTTTTACTAGCATTAAACTATACATAATATGTCTAATAATCTTTTTTAACTTTTGGTTTTGTTGTGATTTCACTTTGTTCATTTGTTTTTGCTGAATTGATTTTCTGCCTATTTTTATCACTTTGACTAAAGGTTTATCAATATTGTTAGTCTTGTCAAAGAATCAGCTTTTGGTTTTATCATTTCTATGGTCCTTTTGGTGTCCAATTTATCTATTAATCTAATTTTTTAATTTACCCCTTTTGTGTTTAATTTTTAAAAAATTTGTTGGTTTTATATTTTAAAAATATATATTCAGCTCAATTCATTTTTTATTATTAAAGCTTTTTATTTTCAAAACATATGCACAGATAATTTTTCAACACTGATCCTTGAATAGCCTTGTGTTCCAAATTTTTCCCTCCTTCTCCTTACCTCCTACCCTAGAAGGCAAGTAATCCAACATATGTTATACATATTAAAATATGTTAAATCCAACATGTAAATATATTTGTACAATTATCTTGCTGCACAAGAAAGAACAGATCAAAAAGGAAAGAAAATGAATAAGAAAATAAAATGTAAATGAACAACAACAAAAAGAGTGAGAATGTTATGTTATGATCCACACTCAATTACCAGTCCTTTTGAATGTAAATGGCTCTCTTCATCAGGAGATCATTGAAACTGACCTCAATCATCTTATTGTTGGAAAGGTTAACTTCAATCAGAATTGATTGTCATATAATATTGTTGTTGCCATGTACAATGATCTACTGGTTCTGCTGATTTCACTTAGCATCAGTTCATGTAAGTCTCCCCAGGCCTCTCTAAAATCATCCTGCTGATTGTTTCTTATAAAAAATAATATTCCATAACATTTATATACCATAACTTATTCAGCCATTAACAACTAATAGGCATCTACTCAGTTTCCAATTTCTTGCCATTACAAAAAGGATTGCCACAAACATTTTTGCACATGTGGGTCCCTTTCCTTCCTTTAAGATCTTTTTGGGATATAGGTCCAGAAGAAACACTGCTATATAAAAGGATATGCACAGTTTGAAAAATTTTTGAGCAGAGTTCCAAATTTCTCTCTGGAATGGCTGGATCTGTTCACAGTTCCACCAACAATATATTAGTGTTCCAGTTTTCCCACATCCTCTCCAACTTTCGTCATTATTTTTTCCTGTCATCTTAGCCAATCTGAGATCACTGATCCATTTTTCTTCAATCTTGTCAATGTATGTTTTTAGGGATGTAATTTTCCTTTGAAGACTGTTTTAGTTGCATTTCAAAAACCTTGGTATATTATTTTGTCATTATCATTTTCTTTCATTAATTTATAATTTTTTATTTGAATCACTTAATCAAATCACAATTTGATTTGTCCCTATTTAAGTATGTGTCACCTGTTTGTGCTCCCTGAATACGACTATTTTTATTGTTTTATGGTCTGTAAAGGATATTTACTATTTCTTCTTTTATACATTTTTGTACTTTCTGCTTCAATACATAGTCAATTTTTATAAAAGTTTCATTTCATGAGAGATATGTATATTTTAGCAATCCAACTTAGAATAAGTCCCTAGTTTTAGTTTCTCTAACGATTTATCCAATTCTTTATTATTCTTTTTAAAAACTTTTATTTCTAATTGAACTGTTAAAAACAGAGAGGACATTAAAGATTCCTGCTATTATTGTATTGTATGTCTTCTTGTAATTCTGTTAATTTTTCCTTTTTAACTTTAAATGCTATGCCATTTATAGCATATAATTTTATAATGATATTGGAGGTTTTTCCCCCTATGGTTCCTTTTGCCCTTATGCACATTCTTGCTTATCTTAATTTTTATGTTGTGAATATTTATTTTCACTTTGCTAACAGTATAATTGTAATTTCTGCTTCTTTTTTTGATTACCACATATAAAATAAATTTTGTTCCAGCCCCTCAATTTTATTTTAGGTATAATTTGAATTTTTTAGGATTTTTTCTCATCTAATTCATTACTTTTTCATTTTATTAGGTCATTTAATTAATTCACATTTATAAATATGAGAATTGGATGATTTTTCCATCATTTCTAATAGCTTTTTTTTTCTTCTGAATTAGGATTTTTGTTTTTTCTCCCTTTAAAGTCAAATCTTTTTGTCTATTCAGTTAATTTTACTTAATCAATTCTATAGGCAACACTGTTTTATTGGTTTTCTTCTCTCCACCTTCAATGATTCCCCTATCCACTCTGAATTACCCATCAAGATCCACTAACCTTTGCCTTGTTTTGGAGTTTTCCTTACTAATTCTGTTGTCTTTCTTCTTTTTAGTTACTTATCTAGTTCTTTTTTTTTTTAAGATGTCATTTAACTCCCTCTTCCACTCCTTCCCTTCAACTTATTGTTTTTCAATTTTCCCTCCTTTTCTAAAACGATTTCTTTCATTCTTTTCATTATTTCATTTTCCTCTCAGCCTAAACTAGACTTCCATTATTTTATATATATATATGTACATATATATATGTACATATATATATTCCTTGTTTAACCTCTGTATTCATCATGGAATTAATGATTCTCAGGCTATCTATTTTGAGTTCCCTCTTCCATGTTATTATTTTATTTATAGATCTCGTCTCCTTATGCTTTTTATCCTGTTGTACCCCATTCTTAGAGATACCAGTTTCTGGAGGAGAGGAGATAGAAGCATTGCTTTTTGGTAAAAAATTTCCTGTCCCATTGTGCATTTTATCACTACCCCTTGCTTAACTAAACCTTTTCCCATCATTTGCCATGAAATCTGTTCTTTGGGTCTGTGCCCCCCAAGCTTCTGAATATCAGCTATCCCTAGCGACTTTGATCCTTCTCCTGAGGCAAGATGCTCTCCTTGGAAGTCTTCCCTCAAAGGGAGTTGTACCTCTACATGAAATCCTTGCTCATTATACCCATTTGTAAGGTCCCCATCTCCCATTATAAAACATCTTTCCAAGTAGATATTGTTTGTTACAAATATTACAAAGCTTTTCAGTTATGATAGAACCTGTCAGAATTTGTGCTTTGATGGTATACATTCTAAAACTCATCTAGAATTACTTTTCTAGATCTTGATGAGGCATCGTGGTAGGACTTTTGTTGAGATTTTAGAAGAGGGTAATGTTTTTATGTACAATTTAGGGCAAGTGAGTGTGACAATCGAAGTGAAGATCTTTCAGGACTATTGACTAAATTAAACAAAGCCTGAGGGTCTAAGTTTTGGTTTCGGGGTGGGGGGAAGTAGAAAGTAGTTTGATTTATAAGCTGTCAACATTCCAGTTCCTAAATAAGGAAAGTAAAACATATATAACCAATTAGAATGTATGTAAAGGCAAAGAGGGGGTGGGCTTAGGACTTTCTTTGTTCTGGACTGTATAAAAATTACAAGGATGCACTGGGCTCTGGCTCTCCCAACTCTGGACTACTTATTTGCTCCACTGTGGAGTTCCAATTGTGTGAGATATTCAGACCCTCAACTGAACTATCAATACTTCAGGGGCATCTCAAGATATAGGACAAAGACTTTATTCAGGAACTTCCAAAGTTAAATTGCTGGTGATGCAAGAGGTATTATTCACGAAACTTTTCTTAGTTGGAACATATTAGTCCTTATCTTCAAGAGAATGAATTTCTAAATTAATTAATCTCCAAATGTAGATTCCCAGGCAAGAATTGATAATAATTGAGAAAACATAAGGGGAGCAGATTTGCTGAAGTGGGGCACTTGAACTTTGCTGGGAAAGCATAGCAACTCCTGATTGTCCAGAGTTGTGTCAAAGATAATTGATGACTGAATTAGAAGCCACCCATTTGGTGGTGTTCTGGGTTGGACCTAATTCAGGCCAATTCCCTGGTAATTTAGATTCAACAAAGTGGGCTAGTCATAGATCATTCAATAGTTAATAAAAAGAGATTTGCTTAGCCTTAGAAGAATGTTCAAAAGAATGGCAAGAAGAATCTCTCCAGTTGATTAAAGCTAAGCAAACTTCCTTCCCTGAATAACCCATAAAGATCCATTAGCCAAGTGTCAAAATGCTCCTGGGGCCTTTCTCAGCTATTTTATACACAGACAATGAGGAAATACTATCAACCAGATTTAAGGAAGATAGCAATAGCCATTAAGTAAAAACAAGTCTGTACTTGAATAAGGGGGTCAGTTAGGCTCCTACTACTTTTCAATCCTTCTTTTTGGGGACTCTTCCTGTACTTTTTCCCTCTGGACTTTCAGCAAGGGGAAGGGAAGTAATTCTGATCTTCTCTTCCATCCCACAATAACAATACTGACTTACAAGTGAATAAGACCAAACATGTTTGCTAAGAGAAGCCTCACCTTTGATTCTACCTGTTTCCTTCCTGAGTATATGTCCTTGACCAATTAAGTCTGAGAAATGGTGTTTTCTTGCCTTGGCTAGCTATCTTATGAATTCAAATCTCTGACTTGGATGTTAGATGTTTAGGAGGGAGTTATTTCCATAAAAGTATGATTTCAGAGATCACATTTGGGATTAACCTATAGAGGAACTGAAGAAAGTCATGCTCTGGATGGTTAGGAGATCTGAACCTAGTGAGTTACCTGGGCAATGCAAATCTAAAATGAATATGAAATAACTATTCAGCAGTCCCACAAGACTATTGTTATCTTTGGGACAGGATGGGAGTGGGGCTTGCATAAGAAGCAAAATAGGTCATTTGGTATGTTTTATGCATTATATATTTGTTAATGCATTAATATTAATACACAAGACAGCATGTATTTTGTGTCTTAAGCAGTTTCTTTACTAGAGAAAACAAACCACTGTCCTATAGGTGACATTTATATTACACATTTGAGTATCTTTTCTAGAAGAGTCCTTGTTATCCAAGTGAGAGAAACCCTGGAAATGAGTCATACTTGAGTTTTGTTTTAGAGAGGCCTCTGGAGTTTTATTACAAGTTGTAGGCAACATGCCAGGGACAGAGAAAAATCTAATCCACCTGACCCCTTTCAGTGGGGGTCTATTCAGTTCCTTCAGGATTGTGAGTCCAAAGCTAAAAGCTCTTGTTGGACAGGGACATCCTGGGCCAAAAGGTACATGTAAATGCCACTTAATGATTTTTGCCTCAATAAGCTATCTTAACTTGCAGGCAAGTTCCTTAAGGGACAATCACCTTATATTACAGGTGCTTTTTACATTTATATTCCTAAAACATAAATCCCCATGTATGTATTTTAGAAGTCAACCATAGGAAATAATTAACTGGGCAGCTAGATGGCGCAGTGGATACAGCGCCAGCCCTGAAGTCAGGAGGACCTGAGTTCAAATTTGATCTCAGACACTTAACACTTCCTAGCTGTGTGACCCTGGACAAGTCACTTAACCCCAATTGCCTCAGCAAAAAAAAAAAAAAAAAGGAAATAATTAACTAAAAGAAAAGGAATTCACTCGAATAGTATTGTAATATTTGTGATTATTATATTGTATTGTATTACTGTTTTGTACTGTATTGTAATATTTTGTAATGCTCAGGGAGAAACTGAGACAGTATCATACAGTGGAAATTAGGTAATGCTTTATTGATGTTAATTGCGAGTTCAGAATCCATAGCTATGGATCAGGACTGGTGGGACTCATGTCTCAAAGCACGAAGTCCAGCCCAGAGACTGACAAGACAACAATGTCAACCGACAATACAAAGTACTCAGCACTTCATTGGTGGGAGACACTAGTTTTATAATCTCCATGGCCCAGGGGAAACAAAGAACTCATGGGAAAGGTGAGCACATCTGGTGTCCAAGGACATCATAAATTCAGTTCTGACAGTTAGGAGTAAGAAGCCTTGCCAAAGAAAACTGCTCGTCTGGGTCATAGATAAGGGGTAGGTCGAGGCTGACCATCTGGAGCTTTTATGATTCCCTTGGAATGTGAGTCCAATTATTTCTGAATGTCAGGAAGTAGGGATTGCTATTCTGAGACAGAGCAATTAAGGGAGACTGAAACAGCAATTAAGGGAGACTGATACTGCAAGTGAGGGAAACTAAGACATTAAATGAGGGAGACTGAGACAGTAACTGAGGGAAACTGAGACAGTAACTGAAGGAGACTGAGACAGGTACAACAATTTTAAAAAAGAACAACTCCCATAGAGCACACTTTCCTAGAGTGAGAAAAGCTAGCAAGTACAATAATCATGCCTGCAAGGCTTATACCTTAGCTTCTTAAACTTAACCTTAAACCTTATGGAGTCACACCTAACACCATATACCAAGATAAGGTCAAAATGGATTCATGATCTAGGCATAAAGAATGATATTATAAACAAATTAGAATAATGTAGGATGGTTTACCTCTCAGACCTGTGGAGGGGGAAGGAATTTGTGACCAAAGAAGAACTAGAGATTATCATTAATCACAAAATAGATAAGTTTGACTATAACAAGTTAAAAAGTTTTTGTACAAATAAAATGAATGCAGACAAGATTAGGAGGGAAGCATCAAATTGGGAAATCATCTTTACATTTAATGGTTCTGATAAAGGCCTCATTTCTAAAATATATAGAGAATTGACTCAAATATATAAGAATTCAAGCCATTCTCCAATTGACAAATGGTCAAAAGATATGAACAGTCAATTTTCAGACTAAGAAATTGAAACTCTTTCTAGTCACATGAAAAGGTGCTCCAAATCACTATTGATCAGAGAAATGCAAATTAAGACAACTCTGAGATACCACTACACACCTGTCAGATTGGCTAAAATGACAGGAAATTATAATGATAAATGTTGGAGGGGATGTGGGAAAACTGGGACATTGATACATTGTTAGTGGAAATGTGAACGGATCCAACCATTCTGGAGAGCAATTTGGAACTATACTCAAAAAGTTATCAAACTGTGCATACCATATGACCCAGCAATGTTTCTACTGGGCCTATATCCCAAAAAGATTTTAAAGGAGGGAAAGGGACCCACATGTGCAAAAAATGTGGCAGCCCTTTTTGTAGTGGCAAGAAATTGGAAATTGAAAGGATACCCATCAATTGGAGAATGGCTGAATAAATTATGGTATATGAATGTTATGGAATATTATTGTTCTGTAAGAAACAACCAGCAGTATGATTTTAGAGAAGCCTGGAGAGACTTGCATGAACTGATGCTGAGTGAAATGAGCAGAACCAGGAGAACATTATACACAGCAACAAGACTATATGATGATCAATTCTGATGGACATGGTTCTCTTCATCAATGATGTGATTCAAACCAATTGTGCTGTGATGAAGATAGTCATATACATCCAGAAAGAGGCCTGTGGGAACTGAGTGTGGACCACAACACAGCATTTTAATGCTTTCTGTGAATATTTCCATGCATTTTGTTTTCCTTCTTAGGTTGTTTTTTTTTTTTTCTTCTCTTCCTAGATCTGATGTTTCTTGTGCAGTAAGATAACTGTATAGATATCTATACATATATTCGATTTGTCATATAATTTATCATATTTGGCAGGTATTAGATTACCTGTCATTTAGGGGTGGGGTGGGGGGGAAGGAGGAGAAAAGCTTGGGGAAAATTTTTTTTTTTTTTGCAAAGGTCAATGTAGAAAAATCATTCATATGTTTTGTAAATAAAAAGCTTTTAATAAAAAAAAGAAAAAATAAACCTTATGGAGTCTTATAATTGAATCTGGAAGATGTGAAATTATGATTTATTATCATTAAATGTTTGATTTGTATACCTACATACTGGGAGTCATGTAAAAATTTCTTGGGGATTGCAAGTGAAAAAATGTTTAAGAAGCCTTGGCCTACACAAAGGGAACAAAGATAAGCAAATTATCTCTGCCAAGTTAAGAGCTCTCAGCATCCTCTAATGATGTCCCTGCACTCATTGTTCCTTGGAGAATACAATATTTTGGTTAGGCATACTGCTCTATTGGGCACAATGGGCCTCATCTCTGCTAAGCACATTGCTCTGCCAGTTGCCTAGCCTCTGTTGCTTCTAGCTTCTAAGCTACAATCCTTGCTAGGGCATTGATAGGCTCTTCAGAAAGAACAAGACCATTTATTCCAGGACTAGAGAGAACCTCCTAGTTCTTCTCCCTCAAAGTCATAACTGAAGTTTGACATCTTCCAAGGGGCAAAATCCCAGATCATGACACCAAATTCTCTGTCTCCCAACTTCCTCTATGCAGAAAGCTGGGGTTCAGAAAACAAAGGTTTTATGTTTTCCCACCAAATTGTATGCAAGTTCAAATGTCTTCTGAAACTATATATATATAACTGATGGTTATAGTATGCCATTCTTAAGGAAAGGATGGAAAAAATCTTCCTCCTTTTTCCACAAGAAAGCAAGAAAGCAAATCTCTCTCCATAGTATATTTCCTCATATAGACTCAGTTGGGCGCTAATTTATTAGCACTTATTAGCTGTGTGATCCTGGGCAATACTTAACCCCAATTGCCCACCAAAAAAAAAATAATAATTCTCACCACCACCACCACCACCAACAACAACTATTGGAATTATCCATTTAGCATTTCATAATATTCTCTATTCTTTGTCCATAAATTCCTTCCTTTTCCATATATCTCAGAGGCAGACTATCCCTTATTGTCCTAATTTACTTATAGTATCACCCTTTATGTCTAAATAATGAATCCATTTCAACTTTATCTGTCTTGGTAGATGTGAGATATTGGGCCAATGCCATACTATTTTCTAGTTTTCCTAGTGATTTTTGTCAAATAATGAGTTTTTATCACAAAAGCTAGAGTCTTTGGATTTATCAAACTACTCTATTTCTTAGCCAATACCAAATGGCTTTGATGACCTACACTTTACAATATGGTTTTAGATCTCAATGGCCCATATTCTATAATGTTATCATGTTCTTTCTGGAATCTACTCTATTACCAGGTTATTCATGAGAATTCCTCAATTTTGTCAGGGATTTCCCCAATCCACCACCTTCACCCTTATTATTATTGGCACAGATACACCTTAAAATCTAATAAACAAAGAAATATAGTATAAGAGATAAAGCAACAAGATTAAATTTTACAGGGTTTTTAGAATTCCTTTTGTTACCATTGTTGTGCCACAGTTCCTATGTCTCAGTTTCCCTCAATTGCTCTGTTTTCCTTAATGCTACAGTTCCCCTCTTAATTGGACACCAGATAATTTTGACTATATTAAGTTAAAAAGTTTTTGTACAAACAAAACTAATGCAGACAACATTAGGAGGGAAGCAATAAATTGGGAAATCATCTTTACATTTAAGGGTTCTGATAAAGGCCTCATTTCTGAAATATATAGGAATTGTCTCATATTTATAAGAATTCAAGCCATTCTCCAATTGATAAATGGTCAAAGGATATGAACAATTTTCAGATGATGAAATTAAAACTATTTCTAGTCATATGAAAAGGTGCTCCAAATCACTATTGATCAGAGAAATGCAAATTGGGACAACTCTGAGATACCACTACACACCTGTCAGATTGGCTAAAATGACAGGAAATGATAATGATAACTGTTGAAGGGGATGTGGGAAAACTGGGACACTGATACATTGTTGGTGGTAATGTGAACTGATCCAACCATTCTGGAGAGCAATTTGGAACTATGCTCAAAAAGTTATCAAACTGTGCATACCCTTTGACCCAGCAGTGTTTCTACTGGGCCTATATCCCAAAGAGATTTTAAAGGAGGGAAAGGGACCCACATGTGCAAGAATGTTTGTGGCAGCCCTTTTTGTAGTGGCTAGAAACTGGAAACTAAGTGGATGCCCATCATTTGGAGAAAGGCTGAACAAATTATGGTATGTGAATGTTATGAAATATTATTGTTCTATAAGAAATGATGAGCAGGATGATTTCAGAAAGGCCTGGAGAGACTTGCATGAACTGATGCTGAGTGAAATGAGCAGAACCAGGAGATCATTATACACAGCAACAATAAGACTATACGATGATAAATTCTGATGGACATGGCTCTCTTTAACAATGAAATGTTTCAAACCAGTTACAATTGTTAAGTGAAGAAAGCCATATACACCCAGAGAGAGGGATATGAAATGTGTACCACAACATAACATTTTCATGCTTTCTATTGATGTTTGCTTGCATTGTGTTTCCTTTCTCTGATTTTTTTTCTTGTAGATAGGATTTTTCTTGCACAACAATGATAAGTGTGGAAATATGTACACATATATTCAATTTGTCAAGTATTTTAACATAATTAACATGTAGTGGATTTCCTACCATCTAGGGGAGAGGTGGGGACTGGGGGGGGAATTTGTAACAGAAAGCTTTGTAAGGGTCAGTGTTGAAGAATTACCCATACATATGTTTTGCAAATAAAACGCTTTAATAAAAAAATAAATTAAATAAATTTTTTTAAAAAAATGCTACAGTTCCCATGTCTTAGTTTCCCTTAATTGTTCTGCCCAAAAATAGCAACCCCTTCCTTCTGACCATCAGAAATAATTGGATTTACATTCCAAAGGAATCATAAAACCTCCAGATGGTCCATCTCAATGTACCCCTTATCTTTATGGCCCAGACTTACTGTCTTCTTTTTCCAAACTTAGCACTCTTACTCCCTGTCAGAATATAATTTATAGACTTAGACTCTTCCTTCCTTACTCCCTACCTGTCAGAGTTGAATTGATAGCTTCCTTGGACCCCAGATGTCCCTGCAGTTTCTCACTCCTCTCCGTGAGTTCTTTGTTTCCCTGAGCTATGAAACCTATAAAATCCTTGATACCCCTCAATGAGCTACTGAATACTTTGTGACATTAGTCCTATTCAGTCAGCTAGTCTTATCTTTTGATCAATAAAGTATTATCTAATCTCCAATGTGTGATACTGCCTCAGTTTTTCCCTGAGCATTACACCATATGTTATAGATATGCTATACAAACACTATAGAAATGCTAAATACATTTTATTTACCAATTTTTCCTAAATAATTTTATCTGTTTTAAAAAATGAAATTCCAAATGAAATCAAACAAAATTATTTTCAAAATTTTAGTCTTTCACAAATAGAAAAAATAACAGCCATTAACAGTGAGGTCTCTTCTGGTCACTTATAAGTCTAAACTAGTAATGAAATAATAATTAAATGTTGCTATAGTTTTATATAGCTGTAAAACAACTTGTATGATGTTTTAATTCTACTTTCCTTCTTTGCATCATTTTGTGTAAATCTTTCCATATTTCAGTGTAGTGTAATGAAAAATCTTCATGTTCTACTCCAGTTCCTAATTGTGGCATGCAGGCTGTTCTACGTATTCTCGAAACCCTCATTTGTATATCTTGTATTACAGTGTTCATTATATGTATTTACACAAAAAAGAGACCACCTTAAAAATAATTTGTAGTTAACTGTTAACCATATGAAAGAATGCTCCCAAATATTATTAATGAGAAAAATGCAAATCAAAACAATTCTGAGGTTTCACCTGCAAACTGGCAAAGATGAAAAATGATGGAAATAGTTAATATTAGAAGGATTGTGAGAAGACAGCCATGCTAGTTCAATGTTGGTGGAGCTAAGAATCAGTACAGTCATTTTGGAAAGTAATTCAGAATTATGAGAAAAATGATTAAAATGACTCACAGTATACTTCTAGGCTTGTATACTAAGGGGGCCATGGATAAGAAGAAAATTCCCATATTTACCAAAATATTTAAAGCAGCACTTTTTGTGTGTGTGTGTGAGCACAAAGAATTGGAAGGAAAGTAGATACTAATCAAATGGGGAATAGTTAAACACATAATGGTATACAAATGTAACTAAATAGTTCTGTCCTTTAAAAATGATGAATATAATAATAATAGCTAGTATTTATGCTCGATGACAAATACAGAGAAGCCTGGAAAAGACTAAATAAACTGATGTAGAATAAAATAAGCTGACAATGAAACAATTTACACAGTAATTACAACAATGTAGAAGGAAAGAATAACCACAAAAAATACCAAAAAATGAATGCTGCTAAATTACAAAGAACAAGCATGGCTTGAAAGAAGAGATATGATAAGACACTCACCACCTCTTTGTAGAAATGGGAGGTCCATAAAGATGATGCATTACACACATATTCAGATTTTTTTTTATTATATTGGTCAGTTAAATCAGTTTCTCTTTCTGTCTCATGTGTGTGCACATGCTTTAAATATGTTACTTGTTTTATAACATGGCTCTTGGGGAGAATAGAGGGAATCCTGGAGAAAATTATGGTGATGTTAAAAAAAAAGAATTGCACATGAGCCAACATCTATGAAGGTAGGAAAATTCATTGAAGAAGTCAAGAAGACCCTCTAAATTAGATAGATATGCTTTAATATCTAATGATTTCAGTGCAAGAGGAAGGGCAGTGAAAAAAAATGTTAGAAAACATGGGTCAGTAAAGTAATAGAAACGAGAAAACAGACTGTACAGAAGTTTCACACTCATAATTTGAGAACTAGGAAGTGCTAGATATGTTGAATGCCAAATAGCATCACTAAAAATGAAACTTGTTATATTTTAACAAATAGGAATAATTTCTGAATTGCTTCTGTGAATTGTCAGAACAAAGATCAAAATAAATGCTAAATTATAACAAAAAATAAAAACAAGATTTAATACCAGTTTGAGGAAATTTTCAATATATCCCTCCTTCATGAAGAAAATCATTCCCTATAACAACAAATAAAAAGGAGAGAAAAGAAGCTAATCAACACATCAATGGAATCTGAAAGGTGTATTGAGTGTTTCATATCCACTCTCCCCAAAGTGCTAAAATTTTAAAAAGGAGGTACATTTTCACATCTCTTCTTAGGACAAAGATTGGTCATTATAAAGCATTCAATGTTTTTTGTTTTATTTTGTTTTTCATTTACATTGTTATAGTCATTGGGTACACTTTTCCTGCCTCTGCTTATTTCACCTTGTCAGTTCATGTAAGTACTTTCATGCTTCTATGTTTAAAATTTCTTAAGAGTAAAATTCCAAGGTATTCATGTAACACAATTGGTTTATCCATTCCCTAATCAATGGACATCTACTTTGATTTTAATTCTTTGCTACCATAAAAAATTTTCTTATACACATGTTGGTCTTTATGGGACCTTTCTTTTTATATAGCTATCTAGAAGCAGGATCTCTGGAGCAAAGAATATGGACATTTTAGTTCTCTTTCAACTCTCTTCCTTGAGGCTCATTCTATAAAAATTTATCTTCCAATCAAGATCCCAATAGTTACTATCTAACTGGCACATTCTCCTTTTTTCAAAGAGTGCAGTGCTTGGCTCACATTATCCTTCTATATTTTTACTTCTGCCCTCACATTAGAAGACATACATATTGATTGTTATTTGGCTTCCCCAATTTTCATGACCAACTGCTCCATTTTATCTCAGTTACATATAGGAAGGTCACATTTTGACTTTTCATCATCCAAAAGTGCTTGAGTTACATGATCAAGAACTCTGAAATCCTAATACTACCACTACCACCACCACCGCCGCCGCTGCCACCGCCGCCACTGCCGCTACTATTCTCACTACTATTACCAGTATCGCTGCTGCTGCCACCACCAGATAGAATGAAAGCTAATATTTGTATGCATTTTTTTTTGCAAAGAGTTTTATATGTTCTCATTTGATCCTAAATGAGAAAAAAAATTCATTTAATGAAGACTTTCGGGTATTTGTAAAGAAAAGACCAGAACTGAATGGAAAATTATACTTACTAGACTCTGTAATGCTCAGGGAGAAACTGAGGCATTATCACACATTGCAGATTAGTTAATATTTTATTGATATTAATTGAGAGTTTAGAATCCATAGCTATGGATTGGGACTTCTGAGACTCTTGTCTCAAAGCACACAGTCCATTGAGAGTTTAGACTGGCAAACATTTGCCAGCCCACTGGATCTCAAGTGAGTCCAGCAATTAGTAAGTTTGGTTATAGGATTCTTATAAGGTGCTCAGAGGAACAAAGAGCTCCAGAGGCAGAAGGAGGGGTAGGGTATTGGGGGGGCGGGGATTGGAGTTCCAGGAAAGGACTATCAATTCAATTCTGACAGGTAGGGAGTGGAGAAAGTGTGACAAGCCTGGGAAAGGAACTGGGAGACAGTCTGAAGCCAAAAGATAAGGGGTATGTTGAGATGGACCATCTGGAGGTTTTATGACTCCTTTGGAATGCTAGCCCAATTATTCCTGATGGTCAGGAAGTAGGGGGGTTTGCTATCAAGGCAAAACAAGGGAAACTGAAACAGAGCAATTGAGGAAACTGAGACATGGAACCGTGGCACAACAACTTAAGAGAAACACAAGAAGGTAAATATAAAGCACAATTATAAAGAATTTAATTAGGTCAAAATTTTTATTTATGCGAAAAAATCATCAATAATTCTAAAGAATGTTATCATTACTTAGGTAGTTTGAAAGAGATAAAAGACCTAGGGTTCATATAAGTGATATAGTATGATGGAATGACCCCCCCAAAAATTGAGTAGGAAAAGGTGAAACAAAGTAATTATCTTATACAAATAAGGCAGGAAAGGAAGAAGTATTACACTGAAGACAGGAGGAGATGAAGGGATTTTGTGCTAAAACCTTATTCTTATCAGAAGTAGGTTAATGAGGGAATAACATGTAAATCTAGAAGAGTATAAAAAGAATTTACAAAGAACTAGGAATTTACTAAGAAATAGTAGGGTGAAGGAATAGAATAAGGGAGGTACTTTTAGAAGACTATGCAGATCAAGAAATAAGAGGGTAAGGGAAGAGGATCAGAAACATTAGAAAAGCTAGCAATAGTAATGAGAAAAAAAGAAAGTGAAGAAACAAGAATGGGCAATGAGATAATAAAACTTCCTTTTTGAAGACAATTTGAGTGTAGGCTTGGAAAATTTTAGAGATTCAACTAAATAGTTAGTTGAAACAATAATTTTAGCAAAGTAATAGGATATAAAATAAGCCTATATAAATCATCAACATTTCTACATATCACCAACAAAACCTTGCAAGAAGAGATAATAACAGAAATCCCACTTAAAATAACTATAGATTGTATAAAATACCTGGGAGTATTTCTGCCAAGACAAACCAGAAACTACATGAACATAATTATAAAACTCTTTTTATACAAATAAAGTTAGATTTAAATAATTGCAGAAATATTGTTCATGAATGCACAGAGCCAATATAATAAAAATGATAGATAATTCTATCTAAACTACTGTACTTATTCAATGCCATCCCAATTACCAACATTTTATTTTATTGAGCTATAATAACAAAATTCATTTGGCAGAAAAAGGTGAAGATATCAAAGAAATTAATGGAAAAAACGTAAAGAAAGGAGGTTTAGCAGTATCAGAAATTAAACTACATTATGAGATAAGGTCAAAATGGACACATAGGAGAAGAATTTGTAATAAACAAAAGATAAAGGGCACTATGTTATAAAACAGATAATTTTGATTACGTTAAATTAAAAAGTTCTTGTATAAATAAAAGCAATATAGCTTTTTAGAAGGAAAGCAGAAAACTGGGGGGAAATTTTTAAAGACAGTTTCTCAGATAAATTCTATTTCAAATACATAGGAAACTTTTGTCAAATGGTCAAAAGACATGAAACAGGCAGGGTTTTTTTTTTCTTTAAATAAAACTATATATACACCCCAAAAAATTCTCTAAATCATTACTACTGATTCGAGAAATATAAATTGAATCATTTTGGTGAGCTATCTGGAACTATGCCCAAAGAGTTATAAAACTGTGTATACAATTCAACCCATCGATTAGGTCTCTATATTCTCCCCATTGAATGGAGGGAAAGGTAATGAACTTATGCGTTCTAAAGTATTTATAGCAGCATTTTGTGGCGACAAAGAATTGGAAATTGAGTGGATACCCATAAATTGGGGAATGGACAAACAAGTTATGGTACATAATCATGATAGAATATTACTCTGCCACAAGAAATGATGAGTTTATTGACTTTAGAAACTTGCATGAAATAATGAAAAGTGAAAAATGCAGAACCAGGAGACTCTTGTGTGTATCAGTAATATTGTTAGAAGAAGAATTGTGAATGACCAAGTTATTCTGAGTATCTTAAGTATTCAAATCAGCCACAAAGGACCCATGAAGGAAGATGCTACCCATTTCCAGATAAAGAAGTGATAAATAGAAGTTAGGCATAGTATCATTTTATATATGCTTATAAATCTACGTCAAATGGTGGCTTTCTCTAATGCAGGGTGCAACTTAAATGTAACCCTCCAAAAAAAAATTTTTTTAAAAGAGAAAAAAGAAACCATGCCATAAGAGGACGGGCTAAAGGAAATGGCCAAAAAGATTTAGTGGGGAGATATGAAAGCTGTCTTCAAATGCAATATATGAAAGTCTGTCAGAAGATGCATTAGATATAGTATTTGTGCCTCCAAAGGTCAAAACTATGGCAGATGGATGGAAAGTAAAGAGATTTACCTTTCAATTCAATTCAACAGAACAAGCAGGCTAACAGAGTTTCCTGAAAATGGAATGCACTATTTCATGAAATAGTGAGCTTTCCATTAAGGGGTGTATTTTGTCAGGGTCTTTATAGAAGAGATTCATGCATCAGAAAAGATTAGGTGAGATGCCCTCTAGGTCCTTTTCAAATCTAAAATTCTGTTAGTCTATGATCTTCTAAGATTCTTAGGGAAATCAACATCATTAAACACAGAGGCAGTAAAATAAAAATATCCTTTTACTGTCTGACATAAGCCTTCCTATGCTATTGTAGCAAGATTACCACTTAGCCAGTAAGACTTACAAGTCTTTACTTTTCTTCCTTTGAAGTTAGCTCATTCAGCACTCTTCTTTTCACACAGCTACACATAGATACATTGTCTTTTACTTCAGCTCAGATTACATGCAGATAGTAGTCAATCTATGTAATTTGAAAGGCTTCCCAGATGGCAAAGATTTTCTCCAAAATACATTGCCCTTTTCACTCCCATGGCTTTGACACCCCTGAGGTTCAAGATTCAGGGGAAAACAGGCTGTTGGATTTATCACTATCTCATGAATCTGTAATCTTCCCCTTTTCCCCTGCCAATTATTTTGCCTCCAGCTTTTGGTTTTATTTTATAGATTCCAATTAACCTTATTTTAAATCAGAGATATAAAAAGCTACTTTAAAAAAATCAGCCCAATGACATCAGAGACTACATCCATAACTTGCTGCCTTTGAAGGCATTTCATTCTACCCTGCCATTATCCAAGCCACAAGTGGTTCCAATTTTCTAACTGTAGCAGAAACCATATAACAAAGGAATGGGAAAAAAATGTTCTCAGAAGTTGTAAAAAATCAAATACTCTTTGGCTACCTGATTATCCAAATGAGATCTTAGTTAACCATAACTTGTTTCTTTAATTCCTCAAATTAAAGACTCCTGTGGAAAGGAGTTAGTCTTCCTTAATAGTCCTTGCTAGTATTTTGGCCTTTGAATCAGAGGTGAGATTTCTCTAGCTTTACAAGTCACTACTGACTTGTCCCAGCTTCCTTATACATAATTTTATAGGAAAAATTGTCATCAGTATCCAAAAGGTTTGATTCACCTCGATCGTCATCTTATCTTCATTATTCCATATATCAATATGGGTTTGGTCAAACATTATAGGCCAACCAATCTAATTTAGAGTTTCCAATTTACCATCTCATCACGATATTCTGGTAATATCCAAATTAGTACTAATCAGTTTTTCTTAGCCTTTCTTCTATAGTCCCATTGTTTTCAGTGAGCTATTCAATCTCATCTACATTGTCTGAGAACTGCTTTCATATTTCCAGACATCACTGGGGGCTTTATTGGACCAGATTTGGATAGAGTCTGATGTTAAATGGACTATTTAAAAAAAAATGCTTGTTGAATGAATGGTGACTAACTTTTCTAATATCTAATTATAGGGTCCTTTCTCTAAACATTTCCAAATCCCTTTAAGGTGTGCAAAGTGTTTTCTTCACAACAATCCTATGTGGTAAGTAGTGCAAATATTATCATCCTCATTTTACAAAGGAAGAAGCTGAGGCTCCAAGGGATTAAATGACTAGCCATGGTCAAAAAGCCAATGGAAAGTGTCTGAAGCAACTGCTGAACCAAGCAATCTCCCAAAATCTGGTATTCTTTCTACTACTTCAAGCTGCCACCTATATGCATGAAATTTATTGGATAGGTGCTGAACCATAAAATTTCTGACTTTTAAAAAAATATCTATTTTAACCCTTTGATTTGGCAGTTAAGCAAATTGAGGCACAAAGACTAAGGGTCAATGTCTCCAATATGTTATAATAGGTGTGTTCCCATAGAGGAGAGGTTACACTATTTTTGTTCCCAAGAAAATAAGGAGAGGCAGCAGAACAATGCATTGAAAGAGACTCCAAGTCAGAAAACACCTGAATACAAGTTCTATCCTTGACATACTCCAGTTGTGTGATACTGAGCAACTTCTCAGAGACCAGACAATTCTCCAAGACTATAGATTGTGGTCTGCATTAGAATAGACAGTTTCTTCGTGGGGAACTGGGAGTTCATTTCCATTGAAATTATTGGTTTGGGTCAGAAAAAGAAAGGGTGATTGTGTTTATAAAATAAAGTAAGAGTAAAAAAGCAAATTACTTATATACCTCTTGCCAATCTTTCTTGAGTTAATTCTGAACTCAGAACATAAATTGCGGTAATTTCAGGTAAGGTACCTAGAAAACCAACAAAATCAAATATCCAAGGAAAAGATTCAAGTCCTGTGATATCTAGCAAGGGAAGAGACCAAGACTGGTAACTGAAGAGGATGTGAGAATTTGAACTGACATGGCTGAATGAGCCAAATTTCTTTGGTTGAAAACACCTAAACCCTAATTAGGATGAAGGGATTAGGAACCTATTGTGTCTCAGATTTCTGCATCTTTGATGAAGGTATGTATTTTTTTATATTCTCATAGGAACCACGACCTCAACTGGCCCTGGAGAAGTCTTCTTGTCTAGAACAGAATGCCTGGAAAAGTCACTGGCTACTTTTTGGAGCTACTCATGAAAACAATGTCATATGCAAAGATGTGGAATGGACATAGAAATGGATTCCAATGGGTAGGCGCCATAGTGCCTTCTTCCAGCCAACTAGTGACACACTTTGCTAGCCCTGGTTGACCCTGCAAAGTCTCCCCCTTTGACTGAGGCATAAGCCTCTCCTTTGGGCATCATCATATTGCTTGGGTGGGGATAGGGAGGCCCCCAGATCTTGGTTAGGAATCCATAGGATGAAATGAGGTGGCATTTCATTAGGCAAGCCCATTTTCCTCATTTAATTTTTTATAATGAGAAATTGTTGCCAAATGCCATTAAAAACAATATATTTTTTTCCTCTGAAATGTTTTTTTTTTCCTTTTATTTATTTATTTGAGGGCCCAGTCAAACTTGACTAGGAAAGAAGACCGGATCGAGGAGTTTGGGTGATCCCATGACGTGCAGCCGGCCCGGCCAATCGAAGACTCACGAGAGGGGGAGGGCGGAAGTGACGCCAACGTATCCCTCCGCAGGGCAGGAGGGTCGGTGGGGGGAGTCGGCTTCTCTTTCCCCCGCGCCAGCTCCCGTATACGGAGCCACATTCCTTGGCCCCCCCCACCCCCCCTCCCCCGGGGCCCTCCCGCCCCCCCCAGGGGAAAAAAAACAACGCCATATCACTCGGGCCCTAGGGGGGTTTCCTTTCCCCGTCAGGAAGCCGAGGCTTGGCCAGTCTCTCTTCCTCCTCTCCCCCTCCCCCTGTACTATCGTCCCCTCCCACCTCCTTCTCCCAGCGACGGGGTGTAAGGTCCCTTTAAGGCGACGGCGCCTTACTCAAGTCAGACAAGCTGCGGCGGCGACCACGGGAGGAGGTGAGTGATCGGACGTTCTCTTCCTCCACCCCTTCTACCGGGGTTCCGTTATCTTTTCGGTGCCCGCGGTGGACGGCCGGGAGACAATGAAGGAGGGGGATGGGAAGTGGGGGGGGGCGCGCGAGAGGGCGTCGCGCGCGCACGCGCCCACCGCGAATCACGGAGCGAGCAGGGTGGCGGAGGGAGGGAGGAGCGGGCGCGGCGCGAGCGTGTGTGCGTGCGTGCGCCTCGAAGTCGCGGGACGAGACGGGAGGGGAGGTTCTCCCGAGGTCCCTCCTCCTCCAACTCCTACCCTACACAACAGCCTCCTCCAGCCGCCCTCTTAAATGCCCGCACTCGGACGTCGTCCCCGCTTGCTTTGCGGGAAGGGGGTGGGCGAGGATGCGCGCGCCTCGACCCGAGGGGGAGGCTCGGGGGAGTGGAGGCGGCAGTGCGAGACGGAGGGGGAGGGGCCTTGCGAACTCCCCCTCCTCTCCCGCGCGCTCTCGGGGGGCGAGCCCGCGGCGGAGGAGATGGTTGGTGGGGAGGCGGAGGGATAACATTCCTTCATTGGGGCTGGGGGTTACGCATTCTCCGCTGCCGCCGCCGCAGCCTCTCGAGTCTGGGGGGGGGGCAAAGAGTTTGAGGGGTTTCCTTTGGGTTGGGACGGGTGAATGGAACCCTCCCCCGTTATGTAATCTCTCCCTGGTTTGACGGGCCCCCGAGCCTCGGACAAACCGTCTGTCCGGGGCCTGCCCATCTTGTAGGGATGTCGCTCTGATTTGTTATTATTTTTAGTCTTTTTAAAAAGGGGCTTTTGATGACAGCAGCTTGGGAGTTAGATGTCCTGCCGCGGCGGGCGCCATGTTTCTGCCAGGGACTATTTTCTCCCGTTGCTGGCGCCCGGGAGAAGGGACGCTGGTTCTCCTTTTTATTCACCAATTCTTTTTTGCGCCCGAGCGGTGCCCTTCTTCCCCTCCCCCAACTTCTTTGGGACTCCTCCGAAACTCACTGGAGGGTGCGTTTTAGTGTCTCCGGTCTTGTGTAGTGATCTGGTTTCAGAAGAGATACTAAAAACAATAGTCCAGCTCTACTCGTTTTGTAAAAGAGAGGCACATCTAGACTTAGCAACCCCCTTCTGCCTGGCGGTGGTCTCCCCTCGTTGGGTCCGTCTTTTATGTGAACCTCACTCCATCATAGACTTGTTTGGCAGAGAGTGGGAGTGGTGCCCGTGTTCTCTTGAAGAAGCTCTGTTCATTGGAGGCATCCAATAGGAAGTGTTGGTTTCCGCTGACTGATGACCCCTATATTGATTCTTTTCAATGGATTCTTATAATAGCTGCTTTCTTTATTCTTTGTCTCTATCTTGCCATTGACTCTTGCTTTCCTTTAGTGATGATATAGCACAAATTGGAGGAATAATGGTCATGATGAATTATTTTGATGACAAGGCAGTTCGTTTTCCATTTCAGCCTCTTACACCTGTGGTGTAACTTGGGGGAGCTTTTTTGTGTTTGACCTGTACTTTAGGTTCTATTCTTACGAATGCTTCTTGAGGGTAGAGACAAACTTTTTGGTTTTATTTTTTCTGTGTGACAGTGCTGTGCAGCTTCTATCTAAGAGAATTTGAAGACCTAACTTAATATTTCAGAGTCAGCAAAAAAGGCAAATGAAGCTTTTAACCTATACTGTAAAATTGTCCAAAATTGCTATTTTGAACCACTTTTCAGAGGTTGAGATAGTTCATTTGCTAATAACATACGGCCCCTTGGCAAGACTGGCAACTTGGCCTCTGAAAAAAAGTTTTGCATAATGGGAATTTACTTTATACAACTCTAATTAATCCTTGTTAGCTTGTTGACTTTAAAAAGGTCCCTTTTTTGTTATCGTATTATGTAATCGTATCGTATCGGCTAAAAGATTTACGGACTGGTGACAAAAAAAAATTAGTAAGACAGTTCTTGATAGAGGGTTTACTAATTGTGGATGTCTGCTGAGAAAAGTGTAAGCATTTTCTGTTGAGGCTTCTCTTGCTGTAATTGAACTTTTTATGTTGGAAGTGTCTAGCAATTGTTTTTTTTCCACCTCAAAAAAATTATATTGAGACTCATTTGACAATTCACATTTTTTTGAGGGAAAAGATCACTTAACTTGTTTGTTAGCCATGCATTGACACAATCACCAATTTTTGGTTGTTTTTTTTTTTTTTCCTATTTTCACGATTGTCTTTGTAAATGATTGGATGAAAGTGTTTCAGTTCAGTATTATTAATTAAATACTGAGGCACTCGGTTTTTCTGGTAAGATAGAATTTAGTGTTTTAATGAGATTTCATTGTTTTTGTTATAAAAACCAGGAAATGGAGGAAATAACAAGTAGTAATTCTGTTGGACATTATGCTTACGTTTTCTGGTGGGCTTGGGGAGAAATGGAATTGCTTCTTTTCTTAAGGCAGCTTTTGAGTCATTCTTGGTATTTTCTAAAAGACAGAACAAGTGCATGCCAACATTAAGTTCCAAAAGTGAAGGTGCTGAGTTTATATGCCTGGGATTCATTTTACTATTGAAAAATGATGGGAAAAAAATTGAAAATTAAACCCAGATTTCCCAAGTTTTTGAGGAAAGACCAGGAAAAAAATTTGCTATGCTTTATATTAAGATAGTTCAGTGTCAAGGTTGTCAAAACAAGTGTTCTCTTTTGCAGTATTTGAATGGACTCTTTGTAATGAGTGTAATTTCCTCCATGGTTTTAGATTATGTAAACTCTGATTAAATCTGAGGAATCGAATTCTATATAAGACGAAACATATGAAAATTGTTCTTATTGCATAGGTTGCTGCCATTTCATCAAATTGAAGGAGCCCTTGCTTTGTGGTTCCTAGGATATTTAAAATTAGTGAAAAGATTGACAGTAACTCTTTAAATATGGATGTAGATCTTTCCTTGGAATCGACGTGTACTTTTTACTTCTGATAAAGAGCCAAGAGAGTAATAGTCTCAGATGTGCAAAATGACAAGGTTATTACACCTGTATGATATTTAAATTAATAAAATCTTAATATTATCTTCATCAGAATATGCTTTCTATTTTTAATATACATATTCCATATGTTGATACCACCTGTTAGTAAATTGTATTGCAGCAAAGAACAGTTTTCTCATTTCTTTTTTTTTTTTTTAAGTACCATCTAGCTATGGAATTCTCCTCTATAGACAAACTGCATTACTGGATTAGAAATGACAAGAAATTTAGCTCCCTCCTATCTCAGTTATTATTAGAAGAGTATAACTGACAATCAGAAGAATACTAAAAGAATGTGGCATGCAATTTATTGGGCATTTTTCTATATACAATAACTTTAAAAGTAGCTATCTGTTACTTATTTGAAAATCTAATTTAGAAGCTTTTTCTAACTGAATAGCATTTAAAATCAGTATAGTAGTTTAAGAAGATTTTTATTGGTCATATATAGTTAGGGCATACTAAACATTTTATTAAGAAATTTTGAAAGATTTTCTTTTGTTATTTTGTATTTTTCCATAAAGAAATTGATGTCTTCAAGCTGATGGTTATTTATATAATTTTTTAATAAGTAAATTACCCACCCACAAAAAGTAAAATATGATTAAGAGGTAATGAATGTGTAAGTTACCCAAGGGGGTGAGGGGGGGAGAGAGAGAGAGAGAGAGAGAGAGAGAGAGAGAGAGAGAGAGA
>JAJPUD010002885.1:130087-286468 GCA_023553655.1 Myrmecobius fasciatus
AGAGAGAGAGAGAGAGAGAGAGAGAGAGAGAGAGAGAGAGAGAATGAGAGAATGAGAGAATGAGAGTATGAGAGTGAGAGGCGTGAGAGTGTGAGTGGGGGGGGGGAAGAGGATGGCAGTGAATAGAAAGCCTGTGGCTTGGTGAAAGTCTGAACCACTTTTAGTCATACTTTGCCTCTTTCTGATATGTACTGGCACCCTGACCCTGACCCAGTATCTCTGAACTTCTCAGTGCCCCAGGGAGGGGCTTTTAGAATTTGAAGTTGCTGCTGTATTGATGTATAAGTTTCTTCCTGGGAAGAAGTTCCATAAACCACTGAAATCACAGATCCTTAAACACATTAATACACCCAAAATGGAGACAGCATTTCACTTGACTGTGAAACTTTTCTAATACATAGCATCTTTACTGAAATAAGAAGAGTTGTGAGTGAAATATTCCTGAATAAAAATGATGAACAGGAAGTATTCAGAGAAGGATGCTGCTGAGTGAAATAAACAGATCCCAGAAAACAATATACACAATGACTACAACAATTTTAATGGAAAGAACAGAAACCTGAAACCTCTGTCTGTAATGACCAAGCTTGGCCTCAGAGAAAAAGAGAAAATGCACCTCTTATCCTTCTTGCTGAGACAGTGCACTATGGGGTATCGTCCCCTCCCCATTGCACATACTGTCAAATGGGGATGATTTTTCGGTTGGTTTTGCCATAAAGCAGTGTTTTCCCTTTTGTGATCTTTGTTACAAAGAATGGTTTATGGAAGGAGAAAGGGTTACTTCAGAAAGGAATGTGATGTAAAACCAAAATTAATAAAAATGAATTTTAATGTAAAGTAGTACTTTAGTAAATGAGAATATGAAGGAAAAGAATATCTTACTATAGTTTTAATACTTATCCCCTCTCCTATCCTCCTTATTTGTTGGTTTTAATATGAAAATCACTGCCCTTTAATTTTTTTTTTAAAGGTGTAATAATAAAATTTGTTTGGGGTTTTTTGGTGAGGCAATTAGGGTTAAGTCATTTGCCCAGGGTCACACAGCTAGTAAGATCAAGTGTCTTGAGGCTGGCTCTTGCTCTATCCACTGTGCCACCTGACTGCCCCTTAAAGTTTGTTGTTGCCTTTTGTTTTTAACATCATTCATTTCTGGAAATATCTTCCCTGAATCTTCCCCAGAATTTGGGCCTTCCCCTGAAACAAAAACAATTAAAAGAAATACTTGGTAGTGTAACACTTACTAAGTTTCTGTGCAGGCAATTTTCTGGCATAGTAATCCTTGTACCAAAAGTATATGTTGTTACTTATTCTCAAAGACTTTTTTTGGGAGGTGGAGGGTAGATGTTTTCTTTTTGCAGCAGTCATTTCTGGAAATACCCTTGCTCCTGACCTTCCAGATTGAACTCTCCTTTGTAACTAAAATAATTATACAAACAGATAAGTTTATCTGTTACATACACTGTCAGAGTTGTATCTGACAATGCATGTAACATTCTGCTTCAATGATTCCCTCTCTTTTTAGGCATCTGTTACTTAGAACATTTATTGCTTTTTCAATTACTCAGTATCTTTTTGTGATCTTTTCTTTTGCATTATTCTTTGGGGGTCTACTTTTTTCACTTAACAATTTAATTAGTTCATACAAACTTCCTACATTTCTTTGACTTCATTCAAAATTTATTATACAATAATATTTCATCAAATTCATATACCACAATTCACTCATCCATTCACTAATCAATTCCCAATTCTCTCCCCCACACACACTTAGTTTGTGGCTGCCAAAGAAAGTATTGCCCTGTTTTTCTACCTTTGACCTCTCTAACATATATGATCAGTAGTGGAATTGTTGGGTTAAAGAATATGAACAATTTAGTTACTCTTATTTCGTAATTACAAATTGATATCCAAAAAAGTTAAACAAATATTTACTGTTCCCTTTTTTTTTTGTTTTCTTTGCCAGTTGGCAGTTTGAAGTTAAAACCGCAGGTCTGTTTTAATTTACATTTCTCTTAACTATTTGGGGCATGTGTTCACATGGTTATTTGTAGAATCGGGAGGAGAAAGGTTATTACCCCACCAATGATCAAGAAAGGTTTTATAGAGGAGGAAATGTTTGAATTCAATGATAGGTAAGACTCTAATTGGTACATAGAGTAAGGGCATTCCAGGGATAGCAGCCCGAGTCTATTTTGACTGAAATCTAGGATTTATAAAGGGGAATTTTCAAATTTCAAAGGACCTAGATTCTAATCTCCCTTTGCCATTTACCTGGAGAATCTGAGCAAAACAACTTCAACTCCCACAGTGTTTGCTAACTTATACAATTATTGGACTAGATGACCTATAGGTCTTTTTCCAACCCTAAATCATAGAATTCTTAAAGTTTGCAAACTTGTTTTTCTTTTTGCTTATATATATCCTTTTACCGCTCTAGGGGAAATTGTTTACATAGTGGAAAGTAATTTATTTGCATCTCTATCAAAAGAGATGTACTTTTTTTTGATAGTACTTTAGCTCTACTGTGGTTGAATATGCCACTTGAGTTCTTGTTTTCAGAAATTTGTACTTTTTTCTGGAAGTTTTATCGAAAGATTAATTAAGATAAAATTCCAAAAATAATTTCCTAAAACCATGGCCTCCAAAGCAAGCATTATGATTTGACACCTTTAATTAACCAATTTTAACTGAGATGAGTTGAATCCCTTTCTTCCCCAGATAGTCATAATGAGATTTCTTTCTAATACAATCATATCTGTTCTTATCTCCCAACATTTCTTCACTCTGACTCCTCCTTTACAGTGTAAGATCCCTATCTCCCCAATTATAAGAGCCATCAGCTCCTCAGGGTAGTTACTAGCTAACTGCTACCCCAGTACCACTATCAGTAGCAGATGTCATTGGAAAATCTTAGATCACCTCCATGACTTCAAGAAGGCAAGCATTCTGTATAAGAATGATTAATAAGATTATATGAATTACCATCTCTTGTATTTCATCTTATTTCCACCTTTACAACAGGAGTAGTGAAAGACAGAAAAATGGTCCTTTTTTTTGGGGGGGGGGGGGGGGAGATACATTGTCAACAGTTTTGGGAAAGATTTGGTGAGAAAGAAGTAAACCTTTGAAACCAATAGCTAAAATGGAGGTATTTTGGATAATGTGGATTTCAGTAAAGCATGGTAATTCATTTCCTTAGTCAACTACAAATAACTAAACAACGATTATCAGTTGAAATACTATGAGAATTAGCATAACATAGAAGATAGACTAAGTCTGAAGACCTTTGTTTAGATCCATCCTAGTTCTGCCATTTCTGATCTATGTGACTTTGACCAAATCACTTAAACTCTCTGGACCTGTTCCCCCTCATCTATAAAATGAGGGGTTTGGGATCAATGGGTCTGTAAAGTGCTTTCCATCTTTAAGTCTGTGATATAATGATCACAGTTGATTCCATGTCTTGAATCCTTGGAGATGATGATTTTCCACTACGTTGTATTGGGCCTTTAATTGTAAGTAAAGTGTATTGACATTGCTACTTCACTTGTTTCTATATTGAAGGCTAAGAAATAGTACTGGGACATAAAAAGATTCCCTTGACATTTTCTTAAAGGACATACCAATTTATTTGTTTGTGTGTATGTGTGTATTTATTTATTTGTTAGGTTTACCAACAAAATACCTGTGTGTATCTATTGTTAACATGGAGGGGAGTATCTTTTAACTTCAACATAATGATACTAAGAGACCACTATAGTTGACCAGAGTTTTGCTGCTTTCCCACTGATGTTTATATTGTAATCATCGTGTATGGGTTTGGGGGTCCTTTTTTTTTTTCACCACTCTGCATCATTTTTTATACGTATCTTCCCAAGTTCTTCTGAATTTTTCATGTTTGTCTTCCCTTGTGCTATGGACATAATATTGCATTACATTATCATAATTAGATTGGTCCTTCTCTAGTCATTGAGGTCTGCCCTGTACTTTTCATTAAAAAATTATCACTTTTTTCTATCCTTACTTTCAAAAGAGCTGCACTGTATACAGGACAGTAGAAACTCAAATTTTCTTTAAATGGAAATATTAGAATGTTCTTATGCTAGCTTGAGGGGGAAAAAAAACCTAAAGAATCCACAATGTCTCTTGTGATAATGTAGATTCAATAAAATAAACATCTGTAAAATGTTTATGGTGATCAAGGCTCTGCCCCATATTGAGGAAACAGATTGAAAAACAGACATTTAAAACAGTACAAATGATTGAGATCCAAGGCTTTGAGTTCTAATGTTTTCGGAAGATTTTGCATAGCAGTGATTGATTTGCTTAAAGACTAGGGTTTTTTAGTCAGATAGAAGTGAATTCCTGTCTTTCAGAAATGAAATCTTCCTAGCTTTACTGAACACATACATGTTCTAACTATCTAAATATCCAGCTGGTCAAGGTTTAAAGAAAAAAAAAAGTCTGTGAAAATGATCTACAAATATTTATAATCAATTAATATTAATTATCAGGGCTTAGTAATAATAAAATTCATTGTATCAGATTTCTATTCACAAATATGTGATGAATAAATAAAACAGGCAGCATAGTAGATTGAGTACTGGACTTGCAGGGATATGACTTCTGACTTGAATATGGCTTTTGGACAGTTTCAAAAGTTAGTCAACAGGCATTTATTAAATCCTTATTATGTGCCAGGAACTTTGTTAAGCAATTGAAACACAAACAATGGCAAAGACAGCTTTTTTCATCAAAGGAGCTAATATTTTTTTTTTTTTAAGAGTTTCATTGCAGTGTTTTATGTAATTGTAAAACAAAATAAACAAAAACCAACAATAACCTAATAACTTGAAACAACTTGGGTGTCCCAAATAGGTTAACTTGTGATTAATAAACAGTGATACAATTAATAAATTGTAATTAATTAGGGATATTTTAATTAAAGCTTTTTATTTGCCAAACATATGTATAGATAGTTTTTCAACATTGACCCTTGCAAGGCTTTCTGTTACAAATTTTTCCCTCCTACCCTCCACCCCCTCCCCTAGATGGCAGGAAGTTTAATACATGTTAATTATGTAAAAATATTTGAAAGATAGAATATGTGCATATATATATTTATACAGTTATCTTGCTGTACAGGGGAAAAAAAACTGAAATGGAAAACATAATGTAAGAAAACATCAATAGAGAGTGTGAAAATAGTATGTTATGGTCCAGACTCAGATCCCACAGGCCTCTTCCTGGGTGTAGATGGCTTTCTTCATCACTGAACAACTGGAACTGGTTTGAAACATCTCATTATTGAAGAGAACCATGTCCTTCAGAATTGATCATCATGTAGTCTTATTGTTGCCGTGTACAATGATCTCCCGGTTCAGCTGATTTCACTCGGCATCAGTTCATGCAAGTCTTTCCAAGCCTCTCTGAAATCTTATTGGTTGTTTCTTATAGAACAATAATATTTCATGACATTAATATACCATAATTTATTCAGTCATTCTCCAATTGATGGACATCCACTCATTTTCCAGTTTCTAGACACTACAAAAAGGGCTGCTACAAACATTTTTGCTCATGTGGGTCCCTTTCCCTCCTTAAATCTTGAAGATTTAGATCTTAAATCTCTTTGGGATATAGGCCCAATAGAAACAAAAGGAGCTAATATTCTAATAAGGGAGACTACATGCAATCAATTGTGCCTGCAAGGTATAGAGATACAGTGTAAATTGAAGGCAGTCTTAGAGGGTTGGCACTGGTAGCAGTAGAGAAGATTGGTAAAGGATTCTGGCCAAAGCTTTGAGCTAAATCTTAAGCAAGGAGGTAAAGATAGAGAGCACTGCAGACATGGCAGACAGCTACAGAGTAAGGAAATGGAGTGTCTTATGCAAAAAAATTTACTAACGTGGTCAATGTGACTGGTTTGGAGTTTATATTTGATCCTGGAAGTACTAAGGAGCCACTATTGGGGGGGGGGTGACACAATCATAACTGCACTTTAGGAAGATCACTTTGACAGCTAAGTTAAGTTGTAGGCTAAACTGGAATAAGGGGGGATGGAGAGAGGAAGTAGGTAGACCAGTCAGAAGGCTATTGTATTGAATAGGCCCGGTCATGAGGTCTTTCATCAGAGTAATAACTGTGAATGGAGAAAGGATATTTATATGAGATTTTAGGAAGATTAAAATGACAGAATTGGCAACAGATTGGATGTGTGATGTAAGTTTGAGGAATCTAGACTGACACCTTCATAATGAGCCTTTATGATTAGAAGCATGGTGGTATCCTCTGTAATAATAGAATGAGAAGAGATGCTTGAGGCTGTAGGGAAATAATGAGTTCCTTTTTGGATATGACTACAGTATATGCATTTTGATATGGTCAGTAGGCAATTGGTGATATGAGACTGGACATTAGGACTAGATAAATAAATGTGTGGGTTATCTGCCGAAAGACTTTAAAATGGGATACTCAAAGTGAGTGAGTTTGAACAAGATGAAGAACCTGAAAAGGAGACTGAGGAATAATTACCCAGGTAGGCAGAGAACCAGGAGAGCGCATAGTTATCTATCCTCCTCCTCCCCCCCCCAAAAAAAAAAAACCTAGCAAAGAGAGAATAAGAGAAAAAAGGTACTCAGTAGTGTCAGAGGCTTGAGAGATATCAAAAAGGATAAAGAATGAGTAAAGACTATTAGATCATTAATCAAGAGATCATTGGTAAGTTTGGACTATTTTAGTTGAATGATATTGGAAAACAGATTGCAAAGTTTAGAAGAAAATGCAAGGAAAAGAAGTGGAGGCATTTTGTAGATTTTCCCAAGGAGTTTAGGCAGAAAGGAGGAGAGGTACTAGCTAAGTAGAATGGATTGATCAGTAGAATGGTGAATGTTGTTTATTTAAGATCAAGGGAGGCATGGGTATGTTTGTAGACAGCAAAGAAACTAATAGGCAAAGATTGAAAATTAGTGAGTATGAGCATGTTAGGTGATAGAAAAGATGGAATGGAAGGAGGATCAAGGGTAAGTGTTAGAAGTATTTGCTTAGCAAGAAGAGCCAGCCTCTTTTTTGTGTAAGACAAGGATGAAGGAAGGAATAGTGAGGAAGATGAATGAGTGATGTGAGAAGAGGAAGTATAGAGTAAATGACCTCAGGTGTTTGGGATTTTTTTGGTGAAGTTATGGACAAGATCCTCAACTGAGAAAATTTAGGTAGAAGGTACCATGGCAGTCTTGAGGAAGGATAAAAGAGTTTAGAATAGCTGATGTGTAGAAAGTGGGATAGGACCCAGTTAGCACAATTTTATGAGGTTCTCCAGTTCTCATGCAATTAACAAAGGCATTAGATAGTGGACATCGTCTTCTACTATGGATAAAGGGGCAATTAACTCAAATGTAGATAAAGAATAGAGTAGAAGTAGTTTAACATTAGGTCAAGATCAGTAAGGGAGGATAATGTGGCCAGCATAGGGGTTGGTGGCATGGAAAAGAACTGAGGGGGAGGTCATGGTAAAAATGGAGAAAAGTATTGGGACTCATAAAGCATAAAAAAAAGGATGAAATGATAAAAGATTATTATTAGAGAAAGGAAATTCTAATTTCATGAACACAAATTTTGTTCTTTTTACTTTCCAGAAGGCAGAACTAGAAGCATAGTTAGAAAGTTACAAAAGGGGCAATTTAAACTTGATCTAAGGGAAGACATCTAACAATGAGAGAACTACCTCTAAGTATGAAAGACTGTGTGGGAAGGTGGTAGAGGTCTTCAGGTAGAGACTGGATGATATTGGGTATGTTAAGAGTAGGGAATTCCTTTTGGTTTGTGCTTTTCAGTATCTGGCTTAGTTATAGAAACTACATTTTGAGAAGGAAATTGATAACCTGAAGCTTATCTGGATGAAATTGGCCAAGATGATAAGAACACTTGGAGACCTTGACATAAAAGTATTGATTGAAAGAATTAGGTATGTTTATTTGAAGAAAAGTCTTGAAGGTGTTTGTTTTCTTCATATATTTGGAATACTGACATGAAAGAAAGATTAAAAATACTGTACTTCATCCTAGATGCTAGAACTAGGACTAATGACATTTCTAGAGAGGCAAACTTTAGGGCCGGGCAGTATTATCGATCAGTAAACATTTTATTTATTAGGTTTCTACTATATGTTAGGCATTAGGAATGCAAAAAGACAAAAGACAGTCCCTCACCTTAAGGAGTTTATAATCTAATAGGGGAGAAAGACAGCATGTAAACATAGTATGTGGAAAACAATTTATATACAGAATAAATATGAAATGAGAGGGAAACTTAAGAGTTTCCAAAAGTGGACTAGACTTAATAGTGAAAGTCTCTTAGCAAAAGTTGTCACTACTATTATATTATGCTTTCTTATTAGGTTTAGCATTATGGAATGACTGAAAGCATTTTGCAGTTTCCTATGTGTGATCAATCCCAATTTTTTTCTTCTCAGTTTTCTTAATTCTAAGCTCAATTTCTTGTTCATTCACAGCGGACAATTGATATATACACTAAGGATGCCTAACTGTATGTCACGGTACTTTATTTTTCATTGTGAATATTTAAACCAGTCCCTTTCATAGTATTGTGGATCTCATTAAAAAATCTATGAAATTCAGTAGAAGGCACTTGAAAAAACTATAGGTGAAATTGTTTATTGTCTCATACCTTCATTTGATGTCAGTAGACCTTTGAAGTGCAGTAGAATCTTATTTGCTAGTTGTATGATTATAAAAATAGTCTACTATAGCAAAACTTCTTAAACTGTGGGTTGTGACCTCATATGGAGTCATGTAATTAAGTGTGGGGATTGTGAAATTATGATTTGTTATTGATAAATGTTTGATTTGTATCCCTATTTTATATACCTATATTCCCCTGGACTGCATAAAAATATCTCAGGAAAAAAAGGGTCATGAATGGAAAAAGTTTTAAGAAGTCATGCACTGTAGGATTGTGAAAGCTTGCTTGTACCTTTCTTCTATTTTCATCGAGAATGGGGTAGTCATTATAGCTGTTTTCTTAGTTGTCCTTTTATTTTTTTAAATAGAAATAGTCAATGATGTATCAGACCCATGAAATCTTCTCTGAAACATGTTAATTGATCAGTGAGCATTTAGGAAGCACAAAACACTATATTGCTAAATTCTGTGGATACAAAGAAAAAGCCAAGCCAGTAAGTGCCTTCAAGGATCTTACTTCCTAATGGAGGAGACAATGTATATACATAAATGTATATAAGAGATACATACAAAGTAGATACAAGGTAGCTGTAGAGGGGAAGGCATTAAGTAGCTAAGAAAGGTGGCACAGAATTGAGAAAATCAAACTGAGATTGAACTGAATTCAGGTGAATATAAGAGATGGACATAAGGAGGGAGGGCATTTCAGGCACAAGGTCAATGAGTGGAGATTGGAGGTAGTGTTTGTTGTGTATGAGAAACAGCTAAAAGGACAATATGACTGTTTTGTAGAGTGTATGGAAGGGAAGGTGTATAAGAAAAGATAGAAAGGTGCTATGCTGAGAACTTGAAATTCAAAGCAAAGCAGGCTTTATTTGATCCTAGAAGTAATAAAAAAATGACTGGACTTAATGGGGTAGAGAGTGGGTGACAGGATCAGAGAGTGCCCCTTAGGAAAACCACTTTGGTAACTCTGTAGAGGATAGGTTAGATTAGGGAGGGACTTGTAGCAAGGAGCCTTATAAGAAGGCTATTGGTAGAGGGGTGATTGTGAGAGGAGAGAAGAGGCTGTATAGGAGAGATTCTGTGAAGAACAAGAATTGGCAACTGATTAGATAAATGAGGTGATTTGATAATGAAGAGCCCAACTTGATACTGATGTTGAGAACTTGGATGTTTAAAGAGACAGTGGGGCCCTTGTTAGTAATATGGAAATAGAGAAGAGGGGTGGATTTTTGGGAAAAGCTAATCGATGATCAATTTTACTTAGTACATCTTGAGTTTGAGATGCTTCCAGGGCATTTAGTTGTAGATGTCCAGCAGTAAGTTCATGAAGTGTGACTTTTAGGAGAGAGACTGGGGCTGAATATGTATCTGGGCAATCATCTGCAGTAGAGTTAATTGAACTCTAGGGAGTTGATACTGTCACCAAATGAAAATGTAGAGAAAAGAAAATCAATTCTTTAGTGTATTTTCTTTATTTAGGTTGGGTTCTGTGATTTACTTTGATTTAGAGACCTTTCCATGAAGACAAACTATCTACCAATGCAAATAGTTATTCAGCAACTTATAGTCTTAGATGGTTGTTCAATCTTGTTGAAAGATTAAGTGATTTGCTCTCAGGCATGTGTCAGCCTAAGTGCCTTTTAAAATGTCATATCTAGTAAAAGAATGCAAGTCCTAGCCTTCTTTGCAGAGGTGGCAGGACTGTAGGCACAAAATATTACTTATACCATTAGACTTCATTAATGAATTGACTGGTTTTGCTGATCTACTTTTTTTTTCTCTTTTTGTTTATTATAGGGTATGACTGGGGAGAGGAGTGGGAGAAGAATTAATTTGGGAGGGAGTTATATTAAACACAAAATATTAATAAATTGCAGTTTAATAGTCAGAGAAGCTATGGTGTAAAAAATTTTCTTCTAGCATGAATTTTTTTTAATGTATATGCCTATAAATATATATGTGCATATCAGATCAACACATACATATATATGCCTCTTTTACAGACACATCTTTATACAACAGGAATATAATTCTGAATCACTGGAAATCTGATCTTTGAATCTGTGGATCCAAGAATATGACTATTTATTCTATTTAACTTTTTGCTCCAAACTATGCCAATCTTTTCATTTCTTTGTTTCTCATATAGCATGGCAGATACCGACCTATTTATGGAATGTGAGGAAGAGGAGCTGGAACCATGGCAGAAAATCAGTGATGTGATTGAGGATTCTGTGGTTGAAGATTATAATTCAGTGGATAAAACAGCTACAGGTAACAAGCTTGTCAGAGAAGGTCATATTTAAGTTGTTTTATTCATTAATCTACATAGCATTTCTGTTTGAGAGAATGAAGTGGAGAAGAAATTCAAGCTTGCAGTGATCTTATTGTGGCAGTGAGTGCCATTTTGCTTTTTTTCTTTTATCCTACAGGTGGATCCATTTCCTAATTTTTCTAAGAAAATTACATTTACCTCAAAGGTGCTGTGAGGTTGATAAAAGCCAGAGTACAAAGTGGTGGTGATGCTGCACACATTTATATGCTTAATACAAACACAGATGCCTGTAATCCTATTTAGTTGTACTTCTCTGTGAAAACTACACATTACTTCTTGTTTTGACTTCTTTAGCATTTACAAGTCTGGGCTCATCAGGCTTTTGTTCTGCATTGTCTCAGGAAATAGATAGTAGAGGGTCATATTTCAGGGTCACACTTTGGACTACCTTGGAATCTAGATGATATATTTTCTCTTTGTTAAAGCATAACCAGTTGTCTGCTTACTTTTTTTTTTTTTTCTTAAGAGATGGTTTTGGCCTAATCTAAGTTCAGCATTGTATCGTCATGATTATGAAACCAGTAATAGTGATGTTAATAGAACTTTATTGAGCCCTGTCTGCCTGGTGCTGTATAAAACATGAAATTAAATACCTAGTATAGTGGATACATCATCTAACTTAACCAAGCAGACTCAACATTCCAAAAAAAGGGAAAGAATTGATTGTTTCTAAGTGGAAGCATTAGGGACAAGTAAAAAGAAGAGTCATCGAGAAAATAGGAAATTTCTTGGATAGATATCTCCACAGAGGTAGAGAAGAGAAGCAAGGGCAGATTCCTTCTTTGTCTTCTGTCCCTGGGTCATATGTCATCAAGTGACTGTACCTCCCCTTCCCACAGTTTCTGTGAGCCTGCAGCCAGTCTCAGCTCCAGTGCCCATCGTTGCCCATGCTTCTGTTGGTGGGCACCTCTCTACATCCACCACCGTTAGTAGCAGCGGAGTACAGAACAGCGACAGTGCCAAGAAGACGCTTGTCACACTAATTGCCAATAACAATGGTAAGTGGGATCCTTGGAAAATCTTCCTGGTCAGAAAGTTGAAGAAGATAAGGGAGAACAAAAAGTCACTGAGACAACTGAGCCTTTTTGAAGTATCAATTTCATCCAGTCTTCCTAATGCAGCACTATTATCACATCATTCTTTTTACTCAAAAATCTTAGTACTTCCTGAATTAAGTATATGTTTCTTAAGTATAGCATTTGATATGCTCTACAACATGGCTCTACTTTCTAGTCTTATCTCATGTTTCTTCCCTTTATTCTTAGGTTTCAGTTAAATTGGATTACTTTTTTCTCCTGTTTTAGTTCTTCTCTCATTTGTGCCTTTAAATTCACTCTTTTCTCCCTACTATAACTGGGATTGACTTCTTTCTTTCTAGTCTCTACTGGTTAAAATCCTTCCCTTTAGATCTTACTCTGGTGATCTTTCCTTTGTGTAACCTTTCTTCATTCCCCCTCAGCTGAAAGTCATCTTTCCTTCATAACATTTCTCACAAGTCCTTTATCCAAGGTTTTTCCTTAGAACATTCTGCTTTGTAGCTTTGGATATGTGTCTTTTCTCCTCCCTCCATTGGACTATATATTCTTTGGGACAGATATTGTTGTCTTTCATCATCTTTGTATTCACAATGCCTTTGTAAATGTTGACATAGAAGATTTTTTGTAAATGTTGCTGATTTGAATTCAGTCTTTGGAATAAGTAGGAGTTAATGCCAATCACTGAATCATTTTTTGATTCTATCTCAGCTGAGTAAGTAGGTGATGAACTCTTACTGGAGTATAACCACAGCAAAGGCCACTGGATTATTGCTGAGGACACCCAGCAGAAGAAACAGTATGCTAAATTCCTAGTTATTAAACATTCCCATTTCCTTTTGGCAGAATTCTTCCTGGGTAGCTAAGATCCCTTTCTCTTGTAGATTAAGTTATTTGTTAGTTCTCAAATATAGAAGGTAAGATAGGGTTGACATTAATACCATATTTGAACTATTAAGGCATTTATATTAGAAGTGACTGCATTTTTAGTAGTGGAAGAAGTTAGTGTCATATGATTAGCTGCAGTTTAACGATCAGAAAAGCCATGGTGTAAAAAAAACCAAAACAAACAAACAAAAAAACTGTTTAATTTTACCTCTTATGAATGCCTTTGTTATGTATTTTATAAATTTTGGACTGTTTTTACACTGCTGTCTGAAAACTTTGACCTGAGTTATTACAATCAAATAATATTTTCTCTATTGTTATTTTCTCCTAGTCTTTTAAAAAATAAGGATGAGGATATGGGTCAAATAACATTTTTAGACAGAATTTCCCCCTTTCCAACATAATTCTGTTTCAAGCCCTCATTTTCGATGTTTTCTAAATGTTAAAGACTTTTTAACATATTCGTATTCTGTTAAGGTACACTAGCCATTCATTCATGCATTCAAAAGTAATTATTAAGCATCTCCTGAGCAAGGAACTGTTCTAGGTGTTAAGAATTCAGAGACAAAAATGAAATCCTTTCCTCTTTTGTTGCTTTATTCATTCTTCTTCCTACTAGAATTGGAATGGACTTCTTTTTTTCTATTCCTTTCTTTGAGATCTAACTCTGGTGCTACCTGCTCTCAAGGAGCATTTGCTGAACCATGAAGATAATCTCATTTTGCATCCTAAGCAACTTGGAAAATGAGGAAATCACCCCATTTCTAATCTTGCTAGACTTTTAATGCTGCAGGCTCTTATATTACTAGCCTTATATTTCTGAATAGCCACATCTTCTAGTAACAGTTACAACTTGCTGTAACACAGATAGGAGACTGAGGGTCTGGATTAAGGTCAGAATGAAAAGAAAGAAATAAATGTCTTCTCTTTTCCTTGTTCCTTTTCTACTTAAGCCTTTATTACTATCCTTGTAAATAGAATAGGTAGCTTTGTAATGATTTTCCTGCCTTCAATGTCTCTAGTAATCTTGTATCTTATAGATGCCTTCATCTTCCTAAAGCACTGTTTTGTTTTTGTTTTTTCTTGTTACTGGCCACCAGTTGATTATCTTCTGGATAAAGTTAAGGCACATGTGCCATCTTAGACAGTCTGGCTACATCCTAACTTTACAGCCTTCTTTACTACTTCTAGCTATTCTCCAAATGCATATTCTACTTTTCCACTACAGAGCTCTAGCTCATGATTAATAAATAATACTCCTTCTTTGCATTTAAGTGTTCAGCAAATATTAAAATGGAACTAGGAACAGTAAATAGAAGTAACAAAAAGGAAAATTTAAGTTTCACATAAGGGAAAACTTCTTAACAATTAGAATTGTCTATAGTTAGAATTGTTTGCCTCCACATACAGTAAATTTCTCTTTGCTGGAAATCTTACAAAAGTTCAGTAATTTGGATATATTGTATAAAGGTGTCTTGTTCAGATATTAATTAGACTAAATAGATGGTCTTTCAACTCTTGAAAGTTTGTGATTATGCGGGTATTATTCCCTTTGCTTGGAATGCCTTGAATAGAGAAATTCAGGACTTACTGAAGGCAGAAGAAATGATTCAACTTTCCTTTCTTGCTTTCTTTATCATTTATCAGCAAATGCTATTTATAAACAGCTAATTTTTATTGTAAATCAGTGACCACACCAGAAAGAAAATGGCCCATGAACAAAAATCTTAAAGTATGTTAAGGCAGATTTACTGAAATTATATTTTGTGGTGTAATCACATAGCCAGCCCCTTGATCTCTCTGAAAGGTACAAGAACACAACTACTGATTGTTGTCCTTGGGTTTATTCTTTGGAGCCTCTAGCCATAGAACATGGCTTTAGGCCTGTTGTTGATTCCATCAGTATAAGGGCCCAAAGCTGGGATGCAGGTGCAGGAAGAAAGAAGCAGACAGAAGTTGAAAGTTTTTGGCATTCCCTTGTGTAGAGAAACTACAGCTTTTCGGATGAGAGATGATGTTACTAAGTTTTTCTAACTTCTTAATCTTACTTTGGACTTTGCACCTTAATTTGTGGGGAAGCAAAGTGTTATCTATAGGTTCTGTTTCTAAATGTACACTTTAAAATCTTTCAAGAGAAGTGTCTGCTTCCTGACCCAAGGCAATAGGGAATGCTCTTTAGAGCAATCCATCCAGAAAGCATTAAATGCCTCTTTCCTACCAGGTACTTTGCTGAGTGTCTACAGAATACAAATACCAAAATGAAACATTCCCTGCCTTTAAGAAGCTGACATTTTGCCTGCAACTCTGTGTGTGTGTGTGTGTGTGTGTGTGTGTGTGTGTGTGTGTGTGTGTACATGCATGTACATATATGCGCACAAGAAATATAAAATAATTTGGAGGAAGGTCCTTTGAGATGCAGGATCAAAAAAGATTTCATGTAGAAATAATGGTTTCAAAAAGGTAAAGGTAAATAGAAGAAAGTGTTCTAGGCATGAATCGTAACCATTTTGAAGACATGGAAATGGGAGATGGAGTGTTATGAGTTGAGTGGTTAAAAAAGCCAGTTTGACTAGACTATAGAGTGAAGGTTAGAGCCAGGTTGTGAAGGGATTTAAAAGCCAAATAGAAGAGCTTTTTAAAAAGAAAAAATCTTTATTTACCAACATAGCTCTTCTATGTCTTCTTAGAGAATAATTCTTTACTTATCAAAAAATTTTAAAAGGGAAAAAAAAGGGGGGCAGCTAGGTGGCGCAGTGGTTAGAGCACCAGCCCTGAAGTCAGGAGGACCTGAGTTCAAATCTGATCTCAGACACTTAACATTCCCTAGCTGTGTGACCCTGGGCAAGTCACTTAACCCCAATTGCCTCAAAAAAAAGCAAAAAAAAAAAAAAAAAAGGAAAAAAAAAGGTCAACAAAACTAATCATTGGAAAAGTATGTCTTATGTGGTGTTCCACATCTGAAATTCTCTACATTTGCAAAGAAGGGAAGGGAGATGTCTTCTCATCTCTTTCTTGGAGGCAATCTTAGTCATTATAGCTGTGTAGCATTCACTTTTAATTGTTGTTTTGCTTTTCTTATTTCCATTTAGATTGGCATAGTCATTGATTCTGTTTGATTCAATTTGCAGTAATGTATGTAAGTCTTAGGAAAATTTATACTTTCTCCTTGAGATAATTAGAGAGCCATTGGAGTTTATTGAATTGTAGTGACATGGTCAGACTTGTGCTTAAGGAACATCACTTTGGCAGCTCTAACATGATAGATCAGAACAAAGAGAGGCTTGAGACAGGAAGGCCAAATAGAAGATTCTGCCTAATGTCAAGATGAGAAATGTGAGGCCAAACTAGGGTAGTGACCATATGTGTAGAAAGGCAGGGATAGATGCAAGAAACATTCTGGAAAGCAAGAACAAGATTTGGCAACTCATTGCATATACAGAATAATTGGTCAGGTTGCAGCATTGAAGTTAGGAGAAATTGGTTGACTGGGAGAATGGTAATATCCTTTACATCAGTAAGTATGTCTGGAAGTGGGGTGGGTTTTGGAGAAAATATAATGTTTTATTTTGTATTTAGTAAATTTGAAACTCTTTACATCATATCCAGTTTGAAATGTTTAATAGAAACTTCATGATTTGTGAATAGAGCTTTAGAGAGATTGTCTACATATATAGAGGTAGGTATTAATTATCTGTTTAGAGATAATAATTAAATTCATGGAAACTAATGAAGTCACCAAATGAAAAAATGTCAAGAAAAAAATGGAAAAGGTCCTAGGGCAGGACCTTGGGTTGTACCTTTTGAGGTATTGAAGATTGAGAAAAGATCATTCAGTGACTGATCTATAGATGTTTTGGGGCTGGTAATTCTCCCTGACAAGCAAGCCCCTCTGACTCTTTAAAAAAAAAAATTAATACTATTTATTTCTTTCTGGTTACATGTAAAGATAGTTTTCAACATTCATCTTTGTAAGATTTTAAGCTCCAAATTTTTTTCCTTCTCTCCTCTTCAAGAAAGCATGCAATCTGATATAGATTATGCATGTATAGTCATGTCAAATATATTTCCACATTAATCATGTTGTGGAATAAGATTCAGAACAAAAGGGAAAAAATAAAAAAACGTGAAAATAGTAGGCTTCAATAAGAATTGAGACTCCGTATCCATTTCTCTGGATATTGAGTCTTTTGGAATTATTTTAGATCATTGTTCTGCTCACTTCACTCAGTATCAGTTCATATAAATCTTTCCAGCTTATTCTAAAATCAGCCTTCTCATCATCTCTCTCTTTCTTTTTTTTTTTTTTTTGCAAAACATATGTATGGGTAATTCTTCAACATTAACCCTTACAAAGCTTTCTGTTACAAATTTTTCCCCCGTACTCCCCACCTCTCCCCTAGATGGCAGGATATCCACTACATGTTAATTATATTAAAATACTTAACAAATCGAATATATGTATACGTATTTCCATACTTATCATTTTTGTGCAAAGAAAAATCGTATCTACAAGAAAGAAAAATCAGATAAAGGAAACAATGCAAGCAAACATCAATTGAGCTGCTCATCTCTTATAGCACACTAGTATTCTACTACATTCATATGCCACAACTTGTTCAGCCATTCCCCAATTGATGGGCATCCCCTCAATTTCCAAGTCTTTGCCACACAAAAAGAGCTGCTATAAATATTTTTGTATGTGTGGGTCCTTTTCCATTTTTTTTTTTTAATGATCTCTTTGGGATATAGGTCTAATAGTGATATTGCTAGATCAAAGGGTATAACAGTTTTTATAGCCTTTTGGCTCTGAACTCTTAAAAATGAAAAACCAAGATGAACAAAAAAAGCTAAATTTGATACTTCTGGTACTATTTAAAAAAAAAAAGTATCCTGATAAATATTTCATATAAAAACATAGCTTCCAAAAAGTCTTAATTTTCAAGGAATCTATTTGTCTTTTTCAGTAATTTCCAGTAAAACCTGCTTTTAAAAAGAAGAACCTCTTAGAAATTTGTTTCCTCTACTTATTGGACTATAGCTTAAAAAGCACAAAACAATTTCCCTCTAAGCTGAGGAGAGCAAAAGGAGAGGGCAAACTCAGAAATTCTTTTCAAGGCACACCTGCATACACACACGTGTGTGTGTGTGTGTGTGTGTGTGTGTGTGTGTGTGTGTGTGTGTGTGTGTGTTGATCAGGAAGCATTTTCCTAGAATGAGATTGTTATACTTAATGTTGTTCAAAGGGTAGGAACAATCTTTAATTCAATGCACTGTACATGTATTTCATGTATCTGTAAATAAGAGGTTATATCTTTGCAATCAGTACCATTGTCGGTTTACAGCAAATTATCATTATAAATTGTAGTTTTTATTTCTGGGCAATGTGTTTCGGGTGATTGTTTCAGAAGATAAGGGAGGAGACACTTGAGAATTGAATAAGTGAAAGAAAAGTATCTAGGAACCTGTACTTGATAATTTACTCAAATATTACATTTTGTCATTAGTCATTTTTCAGTCATGTCTTATTCTTTGTGATCTTACTTGAGATTTTTTTTGGCAAAGATACTAGAGTGGTTTGCCATTTTCATCTTCAGCTTATTTTATAGAAGAGGGAACTGAGGCTAATAGTCAAATGACTTGTCCATGGTCACAGAGCTAATAAGTGTCTGAGGTTGGATTTAAACTTGGGAAGTTGTCTTTCTGACTCTGGACTCAGCACTCTATCCACTGTGCCACCCAGCCTCTCCAAATGTTACATAGCTGGGAAAATAGAACAGAGGAACGTGAGACCAAAGGGATGACTCATTTGGCAAGCCTTTTCCCTTATTTCCATCCATTTGTGAAAGTCAAGAACTCTGTGTCCTGTTCCCAACACTTACTCAGTTCCAGTCTCTCAAACTTTTGAGATCTCCTTATTTGGTCTTCCAAAAGTTAGCAAAATGTGTAATTGGGTCTAAGTGAAAATCTCTTTTGAAATTGTCTCTCTTATTTGTCTTAATGACAATTGGGGGTTTGACTCTACTTGTTTAAGAGATAGTGGTCAGTTCTCATGGCTTTTCAAGTGGCTTATTTCTGTACTCTTAATTCCTAGAGTGGAATGTCTGGGGAGGGGAGAGGCTCATAGCTCAAACATGTGTTAGAAAAAGATGCCATTAAATTGATTTTTGATCTTAATCGATTACTTAACATTTGAGAATGGTACAGTAAACATTGATATTCACTTAGAGCTTCTTTTCATTACTTCATTTGTGGCATCTTGTGTCTTGTCTAGAACAGCAGGGAAATTCAGGGGTCTGAAAAAAGCTCCATTATAGCCCTTCCCCTATTTTTTACTTGTGAAAATCCTGGCCATTTTTTAAGGTAGCACAATTGCTAACTTCTATTTAATGGTTTTCTTAGATCACCCAGAACACAATCACAGAATCAGAAAGAATCTTAGAGGCCACTATGGTCTAACCTCTACCTGTCCCTTCTGTACCATAACTCACAAAAAGACATGGAAATGTTTTGCTTTGTTTTATTTTGTGATGGCAAAGAACTGAAAACCAAGGGATCTAGAACTCCCACTAATAATTGTTATTCGTTTATATTTGACTCTTTGTGACCTCGTTTGGGGTGTTCCTGGCAAAGATACTAGAATGGTTTTCTATTTCCTTCTCCATCTTATTTAACAGATGAAGAATTAAGGCAAACAGAGTAATGTGGCTTGCTCAGGGTCACACAGCTAGTAAGTGTGATTCAGGAGTCTTCCTGATTTCTGACCTGGCACCCTAACCACTCTATCTAACTGCAAGAATAACTAAATGAATTCATGGTATATGAATGTGATGGCATGAAAAACTGTTGCCTTGTACGAAATGATGAAGGGGGCTGATTTCAGAGAAACCTGAGAATACGTGAATGAATTGATGAAGAAGGAAGTAAACAGAACTAGTAGAATAGTAACAGTAATGTTTAAAGCAAACAACTATGGAAGATTTAAGGCCTCTGTAAACCCAGCTGTTGGGACAAGAATGCAACTATTTGACAAAAATTTTTGAGAAACCCAGAAAGCTATCTGGCAAAAACTAGATATTGAACAACAGCTCATACCATATACCAAGATAAGCTCTAAGTGGTGACATGATTTAGACATAAAGGGTGTTATCATAAACAAATTAGAGAAAGAAATTACCTGTCAGATCTGTAGATATGGAAAACTTCATATTCAAACAAGAGATAAGGAAGGTTCACAGGAAGGTTTGATTACATAAAATTTAATTAATTTAATAACAATTTATACAATAACAACAATGTTGTAAAGAAAAACAACTTTCTGAGATCAAGTCACAATTACAAATAATTTGTTCTTTTTAAACATTTATTTTATTTTTATTTTTAAAATTTTATGTTATTGAAAAACAATTAAAAAAAGGAAAACAAAAAAAAATAAAACTAGACAAAACAGAACATTGTTTGTTATATGCTCAGCAGAACATCAGGGAGGATTCAAAATATATAACAATAACTTACCGGTTCAAGAAAGGGTATGTAATAGAAGAAATTGTATTTACCAGTATCCATTTTTTCTTTGCTTCCTTGTAAGTTCTTTTTTTTTTTTTTTTTTTTTTTTGCTACTTAATTTTTAAATTCTTTTTTACCCCCCTTTCATCCTCCCCACCTTCCCCAAGCAGGCTTAAAGTTAAGCAAAGATATATTTAATGTATACATATATAGATGTATTCCTACACACATATAACCTGTGTCACCACCACTCCCCTCCCCATCTTTCCTACCCCTGCTAACTCTTTGCTTTAATTCTACTCCTTTGCCTTATTATTATTAAGCTCTCCCTATCCATGGATCCCTTCCTTGTCTTCTTCCCCTACTTCCCCTACCCTTGGAATCCCCCTCCATCCATCCCTTCCCTATTATTTCTTTTTTTTTTTTTTTTTTTTGCTGAGGCAATTGGGGTTGTGACTTGCCCATGGTCACACAGCTGTTACGGGTCTGAGACCAGATTTGAACTCAGGGCCTTCTGACTTCAAGGCTGGTGCTCTATCCACTGCGCCACCTAGCTGCCCCTTCCCTATTATTTCTTTATAGATTTTGGAAGGTGCTATACCTCATAATAATGGTATATATATAATGTTGCCTATTTAAGCCATTCCCAATATGAGCCTTCTTCTCCCTCTAATGCCTCTGTGCCTATTTATCCTCTGTACTTCATTTGCATAACGTAATTACTATTTTTATTTTAATTCTGCCCAGTCTTTCTTTTGAGCTACCCAATTGATGATGTCAATCTTAAACATGGTATACATTTGCATGTAAAAAATATAAACATTTTGTCCATGTTAAGTTCCTTGAAATTTGATCTTTGATATTGGCTCTTATATATTAAATTTTCTGTTGCGTTCAGTTTTGTTGAAAGAAAATCCTGAAAATAATTAGCAAATTCATGAATGTTGACTTTTTTTTCATTTAATATTATAGATAATTTTGCTGGATATGATATTTTTAACCTTAGGCTTGCTTTTGATGGCTGGTATATATGATTTCTGGATCTGTGATCTTTTATTGTAACTGCTGGTAAGTCCTATACAATTCAGTATATATGAATGTTTTTTGCAATATTTTCTCTTTAATCTGGGGGTTTTTGAAATTTGGCATTAATGTGCCTATGTGTTTTCCACAAAGGATCTCTTTGAGGTGGTGATCGGTAGATTTTTTTCTGTTTCTATTTTTCCCTCATGTTCTATCACTCCAGGACAATTTTCTTGGATGATTTCTTGCATTGTTGTATCAAGGGTCTTTTTTTGATCACAGTTTTCAGGTAGTACAATTATTCTTATTTTTTTTTCTTCTTGATCTGTTCTCTAAATCTGTTGTTTTTCTTATAAGCATTTCACATTCTGTTTTATTTTTTCATTCTTTATATTTTGTTTTGTTATTTCTTGTATCGTTTCACTGGCTTCCCCTTGCCCAATTCTAATTTTCAAAGAGTTATTTTCATCTTTAAGACTGTATCTCCTTTTCTAGTAGATTAACTTTTTTTCCCATCATATTATTTTTCTTGGATGGTTTTTGTTTTTTGTTTTAGATTCAGTGTCTCTCATTTGATTTTTTAAATTCTTTTTTGAGGAGTTCTATAAATTCTCTCGGGGCAGGGAGCCAATTCATGTTACTCTTTGGGGTAGAAGAAGCTTTTTTTTTTTTTTTTTTTAAATAAGAAGTATCAGTGTATGCTCCTCTAATCATGAAGGGAGAGATGACTCTAAGTTCACTTCAGCTCTCCCTTTTGACCTGGAAACTCAAACCAAAAATTCCTGCCTCTTGAAAGTGCCTGAAGCCAGCAGTATCCCTGCCCCCTTGCCTCTTCACTCCCTGTGTACCGATTCCTTCCCATCCAGGAGTACATATCTGCAGCACAGCTGAGCCTGGTATTCCTAATCAGCCAAGATTCACGAAATTTTCCTGAACTCAATAAGCTATCCAGGAGATAAAGATTCTGTGGTTCCTGCTGATGTTCCAGCCAGTCCCAAGGGTCCCCACTTCATGTGTCTGTAGAGCTAGCCTAAAGGTGTTTATATTTTATACTGGTCAATCCCTGGCCTGGGGGCTTTCTTCTGGTCTTCTTGGGTTGTACCAGGAGGATCTCTGTTCTGCCCTTATTCTTGATTTTTCACCAGTTAGTGTTCAAACTAAAGTGCAAAATTGTTCTGTTTATGGAGGAAATCTGGAAAGCTTGAAATTTACTGACCTACTCCATCATCTTCCCAGAATCCTCCAATTAGAGAGGACTTGTGATGGAACCTGCTACCTTTTAGAAATTGCTAATGTTGGAATTTGTCTTATATGATGCATTATATTTTTCTTTCTTTCTCAATGGATAGGAGGGGGGGGAGGTGGGAGGGAGAAAATTTGGAGCTGAAAATAAAATTGGAATTAAAGCCTGATCAGTGCAGTGACCAACCATGATTCCAGAGAACTTGTGACAAAACATGATACCCATCTTCAGACAGAGAGCTGCAGATTCAAACATGTAATTTTTTGGATATGGCTACTGTGGGAATTTGTCTTGATTGCATGTTTGGTAAAAGAATTTAGTTTTTCTTTAGTTGGGTCATGGGAGGAAAGTGGAGGGAAAGAAACTGATTTTTAAATGCAAAAAGTTAAATTTTTTTTTTTAAGAAGATATTTAAATTTTGTTTGAAAACTTCTGGGGATAGTGAAGCCATTAGATTCTGTGACAGACCATTCCATTATTTAATAACTTTGTTAGGAAGTTTTTCTTTTTTTTTTTTTTAAACCAAAACTAAATCTATATCTTTTTAATCCATTGCTTTTCCAGAGCTAAGCAGAGTAAGGCTTGTCCCTTCTGTAATAACCATCAGGTATTTAAAAATTATTATTCTAGGGGCAGCTAGGTGGCACAGTGGATAGAGCACCAGCCCTGAAGTCAGGAGAACCCGAGTTCAAATCTGACCTCAGACACTTAATTCTTCCTAGTTGTGTGACCCTAGGCAAGTCACTTAACCCCAATTGCCTTAGCAAAAAACAAACAAACAAAAAATTATTATTCTATTTCTTGAAGCCATACATCTTTTCTCTGGGTTTAACATCCCCATAGTAGAAGAGCAGGTTCAGTAGATAAGAATTATTTGGACACTGATTTCTCAAAGGAAAAGGCTTTTTTGTCATATAAATAAGAGGACAGGTTGGAGCTATGCTCAAAAAGTTATCAAACTGTGCATACCCTTTGACCCAGCAGCATTTCTATTGGGCTTATACCCCAAAGAAATCATAAAGAAAGGAAAAGGCCCCACATGTGCAAGAATGTTTGTGGCAGCCCTTTTTGTAGTGGCTAGAAACTGGAAATTGAATAGGTGCCCTTCAATTGGAGAATGGCTGAATAAATTATGGTATATGAACATTATGGAATATTATTGTTCTGTAAGAAATGACCAGCAAGATGATTTCAGAGAGGCCTGGAGAGACTTACATGAACTGATGCTGAGTGAAATGAGCAGAACCAGGAGATCATCATGCACGGCAACAACAGTACTATATGACAATTAATTCTGATGGACATGGCTCTCTTCAACAATGATATGTTTCAAACCACCTCCAATTGTTCACTGAAGAAAGCCATATACACCCAGAGAGAGGGATGCGAAATGTGGACCACAACATAACATTCTCATACTCCTTGATTGATGTTTGCTTACATTGTGTTTCCTTTATCTGATATATCGTTTGTGTAGATAAGATTTTTCTCGCACAACAATGATAAGTTTGGAAATATGTATACATATATTCGATTTGCCAATATTTTAACATAATTAACATGTAGTGGATATCCTGCCATCTAGGGAAGGGGTGGGGAAGTTGGGGGGAAAAATTTGTAACGGAAAGCTATGTAAGGGTTATTGTTGAAGAATTACCCACACATATGTTATGCAAATAAAATAAAATTAAAAAAATAAAAAATAAGAGGACAGGACCAAGCAACATTAGGAGCCTCGTTGATCTCAGGGGATACTTCAGGATGGAGTATATAGGGAATATAGGGAAATGTAGGAGTAGGAGAGAATGTTTACTTTTTGCTCATTGCTTAGACCCTCTCCAGGGAGATTTTTACTTCTTAACCATTGACCAAATTTTGAGAAAAACATTTCCCCATTATTGATTTGTCATGGGTAATATGAATCAGGGAATAAAGATGCAGGCTCTGTCTTCTGTAACAGCTTCAAGCTGGCCAGGGACAAAGAAGGAGTGTGCAGGAGGTTTTCATTATGCTTCCCAAACTTCTTGAATGGTAGCTGCAGCTTCATCAAGGGAAATGTTGGCATGAATTCCTAGAGAGGTTGCCCACAGGAATCCCATCTTTAGAATTTGCTAGAAAACAAAATAAGTAGGATTCTTAGTGGGATGGGGGAGAATACAGGGGACCCCAACAAGGGAGTACTTTAGGTCCTATAAAAGGTAATTCTGAGTTTACCAAGTTCATTGGGGAGATCCATAAGGTCTTCATGGACTTTCAGATGATGAGGGTTGTCTTTTTCCACTGTTATGTGGTTTGAGTATTTGAATAGAAGCGCTGCTGAGATTTAGGGAAATCTTCCCCCCACTCACAGGGTGAAAGAGGGACTATCTTCATGGAGTTAGAGTTGGAGACAGAGCCAACAGGAGCTAAGGTTAAGCAGGTGTGTGTTGCTAGAAACAAAGGATGGAGGGAGATACAGAGGGTCAGGTAAGAGAACAAAATCCATGCCATAAGTGGCTGATGGCTCAGGAAGGCCTTCCCCTACACTGGTCCCAGTAGAGATGCAGAGAAGGAAAATAAGGATAAGAAATAGAAGGGGAAGGAGCAGCTAGTTGGTGTAGAGCATAGATCACAACCCTGAAGTCAGGAGGACCTGAGTTCAAATGTGACCTCAGACACTTAACATTTCCTGGCTCTGTGACCCTGGGAAAGTCACTTAACTCCAATTGCCTTGGGGGAGGGGAGGAGAAAAGAAAAGAAAGAAATAGAAGGGGGATACTAAAAAGCAATAGTTCTTTATCTAAGGACATTAATAATCACAATACCTCTTAAAAAGGAAACATAGATCTTCTACTGGTTCACAGGAGTAGGGTGCTTGATTGCTATCTGGACTGAAATCTTCTATGGAAATAGGGACTGGTTTAACTCAGGTCCACTGTGTCCAAGTGGAATGTCTTTCTAGCTTGACTGTTGTGGAAGTAAAAAAGAGTGACTTCCATTTGCGGAGTAAGTGGGAGTACCCTTGTTCCTTCTCCCAATCTTTTATGTATACGAGGTCACCAGTTTGGTAAAGGTGGTTGGGTGACTCACTACTATGCTCAGGTGAGATTGAATTAACAAACCCTTGAAGGGTAGTTCTTATTTGTTTGAGCTAAGAAGTATATTGAGAGATCAGATTGGTATCAGTGTCAAAGAGGATGTCTGTTGTTAAAATCTCCCCTAAAAGAGCTCAAAAGGGCTGAGTTTAACATCTGCTGGGCAGATGAGGGGGAAGGAGAGAAGGAGGGAGAGCTAGCACTTTGGTGCTAAGTCAGTCAGGTAGGTACTTGACCTAATCATGCTTAGATTCTTGACTCATTTTGGTTAAAGTCTATTTTAGAGTTTGGTTAGCCTTTTCTACCTTTCTTGAAGATTGAGGGTACCAGGCAGAGTGGAGATAATATGTAATGCCCAATGCTTTAGAGATCCCTTGAGTGAATTGAGAGGTAAAAAATGGACTATTATCATTCTTCAGGGATCGAGGAAGTCATGGACCACTTCCTCCTTTTTTTCTGAACATCATGGCAAGACCTCAATCTAGTTGGTGCAGGTCAACTAGAACTAGGAGGTATTGAAAGCAACAAACCAGAAGCATATAGGTGAAATCTAATTGCCAGTTTTCACCAGGAGAAGAACAGAGCCTTTGGATGGACTTGACTAGGGAAGGGGAGTGTGTAGTCAAAGAGCACCCTCAGGGTTAGCCTTGTGTTATATTTCAGTGTCTTAGAGAAAAGATGCCCATTCAAGAAGGACTTGATAAAGTTGGAGAGGGTTCCACATAGTCAAAGTGAGTGGTGTCATGGAAGGAGCAGAAAAATTTATAATGTAGATGCTGGGGAATAAACAGCTCAAATCAGAGGTCCTCTTAGTCAAGGTCACGTCAAGTTCCTCCTGAGTATACTTAGGGAAAGCAGCTAACCTTGGAAGGGAAGGAGGAAGATGTTTTGAGGGAAGAGTAGGAGATGTGGAAGAAAGTCCTAAGACAGTGTACCAGGCAGCCTGGTCAGGAAGCCAGTTGCCACAAGATACCACAAAGGTGTCAGTCTGGTATCCCTTATAGTACATGACAGAAGCCTCAGAAGGGAGCTGGACAGCTGTAATGAGGTCCATTATTTGAGGTTAAACAGGAGGTGAGAAGGCCATGCTCTTTCCCAATAGCCTATGAGCATGGAAGATAGAATCTGTGTAGAGATTGAGGCGCTTATCCTTCCCCATGTAAGGGCCCTTATTAATGCCATGAGTTCAGTCTTCTGGGCTGAAACAGAGGGGCCAAGGGCACCTGACCCCAATGGTCTTATGAAGGGAAACAACCAAGTAGCTAGAGTAGTGAGTTCCAATTAGCATAAAGAGCATCAGGGTTGAGAAGAAAGGAATCACCTAAATTTGATCTTGGGAGATAAGCATAATTAAGTGCTTCTTCACAGAAGTGAACCAGAAGTGAGTCTTGAGAGAGTAGAAGTAGTGCAGCAGAATTGAAGGTAGAGCAGCTCTTTAGGGTAAGGTCAAGAGAGTCAAGGAAGAAGGTCTGGTGTCAGGTTGGGTGTTTACTGGAGAGCTACTGAGATCTCTTTACTTCTAGGATATGGTGTTCAGGCAGTAAGAGGGCTATAGCTGCTACTGCCCAAAGGCAGGAAGGCTAGCTAGAGGTGACTGGATCCAAGATAATCCATAGAATGAGGATCAGGGCTTAAGAATTGGACAAGATCACCCTGGACATAGCCATACCTTTCATTTACACAAAGATAGAAGGGATTGGCAGGATTGGGGAGAGCTAAAGCTGGTTCTGAAAAAAGACAGCACTTTAGATCTTGGAAGAACATTTCCTGAGAGGGTCCTCATCCAAGGTGGGTGCTATCTGGCCCACAGATGGCTTCATAGAGAGGGATGGCAATGAACTTAAAAGAGGTTATCCAGACCTGGCAATATCCAGCCATATCAATGAAAGTCCTCAATTGTTTCTTAGAAACTGGCTAGGAAATGGAGAGAATGGCTGCAGTTCTGGATGAGACTAGGGGAATATTGTTTCTGGTGGGATTTCTTGTGAAATCTTTAAGACATATGAAGACAGGGACAGCTAAATGGCATAGTGGGTAGAGCACCAGCCCTGGAGTCAGGAGGACCTGAATTCAAAACTGATCTCAGACACTTGATACTATAAGCTGTGTGACCCTGGACAAGTCACTTAATCCCAATTGCCTTGCCAAAAAAAAAAAAAGAGAGAGAGACATGAGGATGGGGATTATGTTGAGGGATCTTCCTGGTATGCCATCTTCTCAAACCTCTTGAGTTTACAAAATTTTGGAAAGGAGAGGCAAGAAAAGTGGCAAGGATTGCCAGTTGGGGGGAGTAACATAAGCTTAGACATAAGGTCTGGCCAAACAGGGGATGTGGGCATTTGGAAAAGACCAAAGATGATGGACAGAAAGGAGGTCCTTGTAAGCACAGGACAAAGGTCCTGTGCATTTCCCAGTTTGGGGTTTGCCATCTAAACCCAGAAGGGGTTGAGCGGAAGCATAGGTCTTACCAAAGAAGGAGGTGAGAACAGACTAAGTGATTCCTATATGTATCAAGAAAGGAATAGATTTAACTTTGAAGTCCAAAGTCATCCTCGGTTCAGTAAGAGAGATGTTCAAGAAGGGAGCCACGATACCCAGAGGGGTCCCGTCAGTCAGACAGGATTTGAGGAGGGAGAGGAAGCTGAATACCTGGCTTCAAACCTTCTGCACATACACCCTAGAGGCAATCCTGTTTTCAATGTCCCTCCTAATTTACAGAAGGGGCATAGACACAAGGACTTTTTAACCATTAGCCAGATTTTGAGAAAAACAAGGAATAGAAACATGTATTTTCCTGTTTCTGGACATTTAACATTTCTTAGTGCAATTCAAGATTGCATGGACTTATTTGTTTGTGTCAGTCAACAAGCATTGTAAGCTCTTTTTAAATATTCATTGTTTATCAAAATCATGAAAGTTTTCCCACAGGGCAATGTGTAAAAGGTGAGGTTAAAAGAAAGCAATTTCTCAGTCATAGGTAAGCATCTCAAAAACCAACTAAACAAACCTTACTAAAATACAAGGATGATCACTTCTGACAAATTGAAAAGAATTTTTTATATTGAACCACACTTTGGTTTTGTGTTTTTAAGTTGTTTTTCTGAACTCCCAATTTTAAGGCTTTGCAAATAGCTCTATTAAATCTAACTGTACTAGATTTGGACCTGGTATTCTAGCCTGTCGAGTCTTTATAGTCCCAGTTTGCCCTGTCACAGCATAGCAGCTAGCCTTCCTAGCTTTTGTGTCCTCTATAAAATAGATAAGTTTACCATTTATTCTGTTGTTCAAATCATTAAGAAAATGTTAAATAGCATCAATCCTTCTGGAGACTTTCAAAAGGACCAAGTTGGAACTCAACTACTAATTACTCCTTTTAGAGACCAACAGTCTAAATCTACCTAGCTATACTATTATCTAGCCAATACCTTTCTATCTCATCCACAAGAATAGCATGAGAAGGCATTGGCAAATGTTTTATTAAAATATAAGTAAAATATAGTACATCATTCTTCTGATCCAAGCACTGTGCTAAGCACTTTACAAATATTTTCTTGTTTGATCTTCATAACAACCCTGTGACATAAGTGTTATTATTATTTGTATTTTATAATTGAGGAAACTGAGGTTGCAAGAGGTTAAAATGACTTTTCCAGGGCCACACAGCTAGTAATTGTTTGAAGCAAAATTTGAATATAGTACACTATTCACTGGGACACCTGGCTGCACCATGTTATTTGTTGTTTTAAAATATATAATAAATTCTACACATTATTTTAAAAATTGTTTTGCTTGATCTATCATTAGTCATTGTTTTTTAATCATCCCAAAATTATGTTCCTGTTTTGCTGATATCAACTTTAGATTTCTCATGAAAAAGAAGACTGTGAATTAAGAATTGACTCGGTCCCTGTATAAATTAAATGGTTCACTGCTAAGAGGTCAGGCCTCTGCAGCTATTTCAAATAGAGCCAGGAACTCTTCAATAAGACTTGATTCTCCTCATTAATATGGTGGCTGAGTGTGGAGATATGCCATGATGAGGATCAGGAAGTATAGTTTAAACAATCTGTGGTTTAGTAAGCTTAAAAGATGGTGGCATGGAAAAAAACTTAGGTGGAATTAACTAATTTTTCAATAAATGTTTTTTTTTTTTTTTTTTTTTAATGTCCTGCTTGTCTGTGCTGCCTCCTGAATTTCCTTCAGTTCTCCTCTATTTTAAAATTGCTTTTTCAGAACTCTCTCCCTCATGTATGCACACACCACTGTCTGTTAGGAGATAGATGGGTAACATGTTTCTTCAAAAATTTTCCATAAAACCATAGTTGGGTCGTTCCTTTGCTCTTTCAAAGTTGTTTTTCTTAATATTTTCTCTCCATGTAGAAATTGTTCTCCTGGTTTGTACTGCTGACTTCATTTTGTCATTTCATATCACCCAGAATTCTTTAGTCATCTCTTTGGTCAATTCTTATAAGTCTTTCTTACAAAAATATTCTATTCCATCAACATAACACAGTTTATCCAGCCATTCCCTAATTGTCCAAGGGACAATCTAATGTACTATCTTTAGCAATTTTTATTTCCTCTCCCCATTTTAATTTCATCTTCAGTATAAGGAAGGTTTTTGTTTGTTTGTTTTACTTCCCTTGAATTTTGATATATTTTTAAAATAAATTTTTATTGATACCTTTTGTTTTTACATCACCTAAATTTTCCCAAGTAGCCTTCCTTTCCCAGAGAGCTGTCTATTATAAGGTAATTTTTTTGAAGAAAGGAAAAATAACCTCCTGATCAGCACATGAAAAAAAAAAAATCAGTGATTCACACCCCCATGGCCTTCTGGCTAACTTATGTGGCTTTGTGGTGGAAGGAATCACTCTCTATAGTTTTTTCCTAAAACTTATTGATCATTATTAGGTGTGGTGAAAACTTCAGGTTTGTTTTACTACAATAGGTAAGTGAAAGAGGAGTAGTCTATCCTCCCTTTCAGGCAGTTGTCTTGGCCTGTTCTGGATGAAGTTCTGCAGACCCTTTGAGATCACCACCTCTTTTCCACATGTTGACTAATCTTCATTTTAATAATAGGTTAAGTATTTTACCGGGAATTGTAAATTAGTGAGCTTGACTTCAGACGTTATATTTTCATTCCCATTTTGAAATTTTTAGTCCTCAGAACAGAATTTTGCTTTTTTCTACCATCTTTCAGATATCACTAAATGTTTCAAAAGTTCATCATACCTGCCAATTTTTTTACTTGTCTGGCATATGGTTTATCTGGGCCTCATGCTTTGTAATCTTCAAGAATAGTTAGGTGCACCAGTTGGGGAAAAAGTTATGGTATATGAATGTAATGGAATATTATTATTCCATATGAAGGGATGAAAAGGCTGATTTCAGAAAATCTTGGAAAGACTTGCATGAACTGATGCTAGAAGTGAAGTGAGTAGGACCAAGAGAACTTTATATACAGCTACAAGATTATATGATAATTAACTGTGACTTGGCTCTTTTCAACAATGAGGTGATTCAAGGCAATTCTAGTAAACTTGTGATAGAAATAATATCTGTGTGCAGACACAAGAACTATGGAGACTGAATATGGATCAAAGCATAGTAATTTCATTTTTGTTGTTTGCTTGTTTTTTTTTTCTTGCATTTTTTTTCTTTCACCCTTAATCTGATATTTCCTGTGCGGCATGACAAATATGGAAATACGTTTAGAAGAATTGCACATGTTTAACTTTTATTGGATTATTTGCTGTCTATGGGAGGGGAGAAAAAATTGGAACACAAGGTTTTACAAAAGTGAATGTTGAAAACTATTTTTGCATGTATTTGGAAAAATAAAAAGATATTTAAAAAAAAAAAGAATAGCTAAATGCTTTCTTACTTCTTTCCTGCTTTTGTTAGAAAACAGCTCCCTGTTAACCATTTTTGTTTTGGCCATGAGTCCTGATAGGGGAAAGAAAAAAAAAGAGGAGTAAAATATTTTTAGCAACACCTTCTCTCTGTCTTTTTTTTGTTCTCTACATCTCCAAGCAGTGGTCCCAGCACGTCTTTGGCCTACCTCTTTAGCATATCTTTAAATTTTTTTTTTTTGTTAACTTTAGTTTTTGTCACTAGCCTCAGCTTATTGGGAGCTTTAGCTGTTTTGACACTTTTAAATAATTGGGTATATGTAAGACTGTTGTTGATATTGCTCTCTTCTGTGTTATATTCCAATAATTCTTCAGGTCTCAGTGGTGTTTGGGTGAAATGTACCTTCTTGTTTAGGATGTCATCTTGTATAGTATTTGGTTTGTATTGCTCACGTGGAATATATTATTTATTGGTTTCTATTGTAGCTATTTGTTGTATCATATTTACTATATGAGATTTGTAGGCTTCTTGAAGTCACCTGGCACAATAAATGCCAGTTTGTTGAATGAGTAAGAGCAAGAAATGTTCTGAAGAGAGAATTGATGAGGCTTAATGACTACATTTATGACTTTAAAATATGTTCTAATGGCTTATTGGAATCAGTGTAGTACAAGTTCTTCATTTCCATTAAGGATAAAACAAGATGGAGTGGGCTTGAATTGGAGAAGGAAAGATGAGGTGATATATCAAACAAGTATTTCATAACTGTTAAACCCATTAGAGCACATAGGACAGGGAAATAGAAGAATCTTTCCTTTACAGATATTTAAACTGAGAAAGCACATGGAGTCTCACCCACTGAATACAGGAAGAGCAGAGTATTAGCTCTTAATTAAAATGGGGAGAGGAATCACTTAAATCCTAGGATTCTGTCATTTTTACAGCACTCAATGCTGGGTATCTCATTGTTAAGTCTTCACTGCTTAGAGCAGAGTTAAAGTATGAATTCAAATATTTGTCGATCTCTCTACTTGTTCACCTAAATGTTTTCAGTTTGCTTAAAGTTCATTTGTGGAGAATGGTAGTCTTGAGGTAGAAACTTATTTTTTCTCCTACCATTCTTAGAAATTGATGAACATGGATTTTGATATGTTGGTTCATTTATGAATTCATTCATGATTTCATTCATGTGGGTATTCTTTCTACCATGTCTAATTATGATCCTTCATAACCTCAGTCTCTGATTCTCTTGACCATGTTTTACTGTAAGTCCTTCCAGTACTGCCATGCCAGTTGCTACCAATTATTTCTCTATCATTGTTTTTAGCTTACTTTTCTATTGAATGTATCTTTGATTGTGTGTATTTAATTTTATTTCTTAAGTGGAGTAAACTCCATGACACACCCACCCCATCCCAAAACACTGTCAAAAGTCCAAATATGGCTGTAAATAATCTAGATCCAAGAACATTTATAGAGCTTTATTTTTTCCCCTATATTCACAATACTTTTGAAATGCCTAGAATTGGGGGCAGCTAGGTGGCACAGTGGATAGAGCACCAGCCCTGAAGTCAGAAGGACCTGAGTTCAAATCTGGTCTCAGATACTTAACATTCCCTAGCTGTGTGACCCTGGGCAAGTCACTTAATCTCAAATGCCTCACCAAAAAAAAGCAAAAAAAAAAAAAAAACCCTTAAATTAAAAAAAATGCCTAAAATTCCATATACAGCATAGTGCTTATATATAATGATTTCTGGGGAATCGTTTTCCGTCCTTTGGTTTCTAGATTAACTAAATTCTCTTTTGAAGAGAAGCTAATTAATCCTCAGGTTCATAAATACATCAGGACATTGCCTCTGGTTATAACAAAACTATATCTTTAATTGGTATTTGAATCCAGTGAAAAATAATTGCTTTAATATAAATAAAATTGTGCACTTTCCTCAATTTGCATATTTCTGAATTCAGGGATTAGGGATTTAATCTAGGCATTAACTGATAGTCTTCATGAGCTGCTGTGATCAAAAAAAAAAAAAAAAATCAACCAATGACCAACCTCTCTGCCTTCAGAGGGCTCAGATGACAGACATGCAGCTCAAAGCCAAACCCCTTATTCAAAGCCTTTCCATTTGGTAGAATCAGCCAAAACTTCTGTGCTAGAATAATAGAGTCTTCTAGAACAATTGCATATAATGATGCATATAATAACTAAGGGTTTTTCTTAGAGATTTTTAGTAATTTCACATAGGAAGTAAAAGAAAAGTGAACATTAATTACTGTTTTGTTACTAATTTTTGCAGATGAACAGATTCATGTGATCAATTGCTGTCTCTTTTGGCTCAGCTTTGACATGTATATCTCTAATTGTAGTTTATAAATGGGTACAATAGGCTGGTTTTGCAAATTTTCATCTTGCTTTGTTGTGGGTATGAGTTTTTTTTGCACATCTTAAACCTGGTACTTTCCTTTTCAACATGTACTCCTACATAACCAAATTCTGCCTTCTATTTTTTATTTATTATCCCTAGACAACTCAATGTGAACAGCTACTTAATTGAATTCACTTTTCTAAAATTTAAAGCAAGCTGCTATAGATTTCTTTCCAATAACTAATCCTTTATACAACCACTGCTTTCTGATCTGTGGCTTTTCTTCTCATCATAATTTATCTTGGAGGGAGACCCTTTTGGCCATTTGGGAGGAGGTGACCAACTGTTACGTGGGTATCTGTCAGTCTCTACAATCCCAAGGCATCTAACAGGAAGGGTCTAAACCTTTATTAAACCTAAGTCCTCGACTGGCCTCTTCACAAACTTTCTGTTTCCCTCCTAGATGTGTTTGTGGTGATACTTGTAAGCTTATGTGCTCTCTACTGAAGTCTCAAACACTACTGCTGATCTGCTAATTCATATATTAAAGTTTGAAGTTTTATGTCAAAAAATTACAATTGAAATGTCCCTGGCTCTTCCTGAGTCTTTAGTTATGAAGGAGTAACTGACATAGAACGCTTTAAGATATTTGTTGTCTCATTGGAGCCTCATATTCCCTAGCTGTGTGACCCTGGGCAAGTCACTTAACCTCAATTGCCTCACCAAAAAAAAAGAAAAAAAAAACTTAAAAAAAAAATGGAGCCATTGTAGCCCATAAAGTAGGAGTGATCAGTGTAAGAAACAAAATATCTTACCAAGAACTCCACTGACTCACTGATGAATGCAGGAAAAGATTTATTTTACATTCTTGCAAGAGTGGGTGCCTAGATGGGTAGATACACCTTTGAAATTCCAAAGGCAGCATTTTATTTTCTATCCTGAAGCATAAGTCCCTCCTCTGATTTCTTCATTAATTGGATATTACAAAAATTACAGAACCTGAATCTTCAGCCCTCTTTACATAGCTAGTCCCTACCCCAAAGGAGTTTACATTCTAGAAGGGGAAAAGTAACAGAAGAGGGCTAAAAGCAGAGAACAACAGATTCTTTTCAAATTTCAGGCCATCACCCCTGATTACAAAAGTCAGTAGCTGCCCCCAAAAAGCTTACATTCTTTTGGAGGGAGATAAACTCTACTCTTGATTATTCTTTGATGTCCTTGTGGGTTTCAGTTTTGTAATTTGTTTCATTTCTCCAACTTAATCTTCAAAATTGTGGAAACCAAATGCCCATCCATTTCTCACAATCAGGATTATTATTATCCCATGCAGAGATGAGGAAACTAAAATTAGGTCACATATGTAATAACTATCAGTGTTCAAGATTTGAACAAAGTTCTTCCTGACCACAACTATAACATTCTGTTACCTCTGTCGGGCTTCCTTCCTTCGACCATCTCTCCTCCACCTCAGTCTTTCTCCCTTAGTCTTTAAGCATTTAACTTAGTACCAGAGGTACTGAATGTACAAAGAAAAGCAAAGATAGTACCTCACCTTCAAGGATCTTGCTTTCTAATAAGAGACAGTCAGCATATAACTAGATACATACAGGATTCATACAGAATAGGTGACAGTCTCAGAGGGGAAGCCCTAACCTTCTAGGGCCATATGTAGGTTGTAGGTTCTCTTATTGGGAATGATAATAGATTCAAAGATTTAGAGCTGAAAATAATCACAGAAAAAGGCATCTATTAGGACTCTCATTTTACAGATGAAGGATTAACTGCAATACTAATAGTATTTATATTATATATTAAGGTTTTTTAAAGCACTGTCAATATAAATTACTTTTATTCTTATAACAACTCTGGGAGGTGAACTCTATTATTTGGCCCATTTTACAAAACTTGCCCAGGGGGACAGCTACAAAATGTGAGAAGCAGCATTTGAACTGAGATCTTCCTAACTTTAGGCCCAACACTATACAATACCTCCCTCAGAGATCTGCTCATGAAGCCACCTTTGCTGCCTCCCAGCAATCCTGTTATCAGAAACCACTGCTACTCCTACCCAGAGGTGAGGAAACTTAAGACTCAGGTTCCAAAATGTACAAATGAGAATTGAAATGCCTGAACTCAAGGTCACCAACCTTCTGAAAAGTGGTGAGACTCATGGCCAATCTCACCTCCTTTCTCTGCTCATCCCTGTGCCCTGAATTCACATTTAGCAAATTTAACAAGGGATCTTAGGGGAAAATCACAATTCTTAGTTCTTTAGGGACTTCTCAGTGAGGAAACTCTTCCACCAAGGTATATCTTTCCTTAACTTCTCATTTTTTAGAGCTGCCTGGGGTTGCCAGGAAACAGTGACCTGCAAATTCCACACTAGTGTAGCTCAGTCTTCCTGATTGAGTTGGCCCTCTCCCCACCTCCCATGCTACCTGGTCTATTATGATTATCTACTCTTTTTTTCTTAGCATTTCAACTTGAAACCTCTTCCCTAGCCAGACCAGGCTTTTCATTAATCTCCAATGCCAACTATGTCAACCCAACCTTCAGAGTTTTTACTTAAAACTCCATATGGATTTACTTAAAGCTCCAGGTGAATTCCTACGACCTTCCCGAAAAGAAGACCACAGGCTTTCTGTCCTGAAGAATGAGGAGTTAAGGTTCTCCTCTGCTCTTACAAACTGGTTTCTCAAACCTGTCTGGATTACAAAATAAAGGATTTTTAAGACATTTATAGTCAGATTGTTCTCCCAGGTCATGGCATTAAAAATTCTCTAAAAATAATTAATTAACCTTATTTATTCATGAAATTGTAATCTTCTGCACTTGAAGAAGTGCATCTTGGTATAAGGCTTTTGTAAGTTATTTTGCTTATTAGTCCTGATGTTATTTAAAAAAAAAAAAAACTGAGCAAGCAGCCTCATTATTACTATGCTGTGAAAGACCTTTGTTCTTCACTCTCTGGGAGGCTTATTATTTTCCTGGCAGTTCAAACTCAAGCTCCAAATAAGACTGAAGATGCAGAGTTCTTTCTTCTTTGGGGCTCTATGGACTTGTTTAATTGTTGGTTGCCAATGTTAGATCAGCCAACTGTTAAATTAATCCTCAGTGAAGTTAGGTTTATACAAGAGTTAAAATCCCTAGAAAGAGTTTGCATGTTTTCTACATGGTACTTTGCTGTCTAGGTGAGCTTTATCCACATTTTCAGACATGTTGACAGTAGACAATTCATAATTGTTAAGCATTGTACTGAGAACTAGGGATTCAAAAAAGACAATCCCTGTCCTCACAATCAATGAGGGAAGACAGCATGGAAAGAACTATGTACAAATAAGTAGACAGGGTGAAGAAGAAATAAGCACTGAAGGAAGGCCCCCAATTTCAGAGGTGTTTAGAAAGGTTTCTTGATGGCCCAGGAGATAAAACACTGGGCCTGGAATCAGAAAGACATGACTTCAGCCTTACTAGCTGTGTGATCCTGGGCAAATGACTTAATTTTCTTTGCCTCAGTTTTCTCGTCTGTAAAATGGGGATAATCATAGTATCTACCTCTCAGTGATGTTGTGAGTATCAAATGAGATAATAATTACAGAGCACAGTGCCTAACATATAGTAAATGCTAAATAAATATTAACTGAAAGATTCTAGGCATGGGGAACAGTCAGTGAAAATACCCAGAGAATGTCCTTTTCCAAGCACACCAGGGAAGGGTATCACTCTTGGGAGGGGGGAGTTATAAAAGTCTTTGTAAGACAAATAGGTGTTATATTTAATCCTGGAGGTGAAAAGGAACCCCTGGAATTTGAGTTCTCCTGACTCTAGAGCCACATCATCTAGCTGCCCCACTGGAGTTTATTGAATAAGGAACTGGGGGTGACATAGTCACACCTCCACTTTAGGAAAATCATTCTGATAACTGAATGGAAGATGAACTGAAATGGGAAGAGCCTTGAGGCAGACAGACCCACTAGCAGACTTTTCAGTAGCCCAGGGATGGGATGCTGAGTCCTGTATCAGGTTAGGGCTGGGTCAGAGGAGATCTGAAGGGGGTATATTTAAGAAATATCACAGAAGTGAAATCAAAAGGTCTTGGTAACAGCATGTGGGGAAAGAGAGGTGGGAAGAGTCAAGGATGACTCTTGAGAAGATGTAATACTTGGGGCATGAGTAGGGAACTTTGACAGAGCAGTGGGCACAAAGATAAGGAGTTTGTTTTTGAACATGGTGAATTTAAGGTGTCTACTGGATAGCCAGATTGAGATGTTAGAAAGGTATTTGGAGATTGGAAGTCAGCAGAGAAGTTAAGTCAGAACAGGTAGATTTGAGAATCAACAGTGTGAAGATGATATTTAAACCCATGGGAACTGATGAAGTTGTAAAGTAAAGTAGTATATAAAGAGAAGAGGGCCCAGGACAGGTTGGATGATGTGACTGGGGGAGCCATACAGCAAAAGAGGATCCAGATAAGTAGAATGAGAAGCAGGAGAGAGTATGTTCTGAAACCTTAGAGAAAAGGTAATAATGATTTTAATATAATTAGTAGAGAAAGTGGTACAGTGGCAATAAAAGAAAGCTTCAGTTTGAATCCTGACTCTCATTTCTACATGTGCAGTCCCTGGGCAAGTCAGATAACCTCAAGCAGATACAGTTTTCTCATCTGTAAAAATTGGGATAATCAGAGCACAAAGTTGTTGAGAATCAGATGAGATCTGCTAATCAGTCAGCAGGCCTTTATTAAATGCCTGTAATGTGTGGGGCCTTATGATAAGAACCGAAGATACAAGTACACATAATAAAACAATACCAACTTCTAAATCATTTATATCATTTGGCAAATTTCAAAGTGCTATATAACTATATAACAAAGTGCTATAATTTTAAATTTTCATTTATACCTTTTAGTTTTAGATTTTCCAATTTATTCTTCCCTTTTCTACTTCCCTGAGTTATTCTTTATAACAAAGAATGAAAAAAACAAAGTTTTAGTAAAACTAACACATCAACCAGTCCAACATTATATGTAGTGTTCTATACATTTAGTACTTGACCTCTGAAAAAGGGAAGAAAGGTACATTGTGAGCTGTTATTACTTATTTATCTTCATAAGAAGCACAGATAAGAGATGTCACACTGATTCCTCCCCAATCCCTGTTTTGTTCTGTTGGTTGTCAGGGTTTTTAGAATCTATTTAGATTACTCTTTTGATAACAGATTTTCCCCCCAATCTGAACATTTAAATTGAAATAGTAATATTATATATTTTTTTCTTTATTAAAGCTTTTTATTTGCAAAACATATGTATGGGTAATTCTTCAACATTGACCCTTACAAAGCTTTCTGTTACAAATTTTTCCTCCCTAATCCCCACCCTTCCCCTAGATGGCAGGAAATCCACTACATGTTAATTATATTAAAATACTTGACAAGTCGAACATGTATACATATTTCCACACTTATCTTGTTGTGCAAGAAAAATCGTATCTACAAGAAAAAAAAATCAGAGAAAGGAAACACAATGCAAGCAAACATCAATAGAGAGCATGAAAATGTTATGTTGTGGTCCACATCTCGTATTCCTCTCTCTGGGTGTATATGGCTTTCTTTACTGAACAATTGGAACTAGTTTGAAACGTTTCATTGTTGAAGAGAGCCATGTCCATCAGAATTGATCGTCATATAGTATTGTTGTTGCCCTGTATAAGGATCTCCTGGTTCTGCTCATTTCACTCAGCATCAGTTCATGCAAGGCTCTCCAGGCCTCTCTGAAATCATCCTGCTGGTCGTTTCTTACAGAACAATAATATTCCATAGCATTCATATACCATAATTTATTCAGCCATTCTCCAATTGATGGGCATCCCTTCAGTTTCCAATTTCTAGCCACTACAAAAAGGGCTGCCACACACATTTTTGCATATGTTGGGTCCTTTCCTTTTTTTAAGATTTTCTTTGGGATATAAGCCCCACAGAAACACTGCTGGGTCAAAGAGTATGCACAGTTTGATAATTTTTTGAGCATAGCTCCAAATTGCTCTCCAGAATGGTTGGATCCATTCACAGTTCCACCAACAATGTATTAATGTCCCAGTTTTCCCACATATCCTCCAACATTCATCGTTATCTTTTCCTGTCATCTTAGCCAATCTGACAGGTGTGCAGTGGTACCTCAGAGTTGTCTTAATTTGCATTTCTCTGATCAATAGTGATTTGGAGCAACTTTTCATATGACTAGAGATGGTTTTAATTTCATCATCTGAAAATTATTTGTTCATATCCTTTGACCATTTATCGATTGGAGAATGGCTTGAATTCTTATAAATAAAAGACAGTTCTCTATATATTTTAGAAATGAGGCCTTTATCAGAACCCTTAAATGTAAAGATGATTTCCCAATTTATTGCTTCCCTCCTAATGTTGTCTGCATTAGTTTTGTTTGTACAAAAACTTTTTAATTTAATATAGTCAAAATTATCCATCTGATGTTCAATTAAGAGTTCCAGTTCTTCTTTGGACATAAATTTATTCCATCTCCACAGGTCTGAGAGGTAAACTATCCTATTTTCCTCTAATTTGCTTATATATCACTCTTTATATCCAAATCATGAACCCATTTAGATCTTATCTTGGTATGTGGTGTTAGGTGTGGGTTAAGCCCTAATTTCTTCCACACTAGTTTCTAATTTTTCCAGCAGTTTTTGTGGAATGGTGAATACTTATCCTAAAAGCTGGGGTCTTTGGGTTTGTCAAACACTAAATTGCTCTAGTTATTGCCTGGTTTGTCCTGTGATCCTATCCTGTGCCACTGATCGACTACTCTATTTATTAGCCAGTACCAAATGGTTTTGACTATCGTTATATTTAAAGGATCTAATACTTATCTGAGACCATATTTCCTATGACATTGATGTATATGGAGAAACTTGAGGAGCTTTATATTTTTTCTTATATATCCCCCTGTGTTTTCCTTTAATGTTTTAGCAGGCAATCCTTTGGTTCAGCAAGGTGGACAACCACTCATCCTGACACAGAATCCAGCCTCAGGTCTGAGCACCATGGTCACTCAACCAGTATTGAGGCCTGTCCAGGTCATGCAGAATGCCAACCATGTTACTAATTCCCCTGTGACCTCACAACCCATATTCATCACTACACAGGTAAATGGGGTCTCAGTGTTTTTCTGATTTAGTAAAGGAGTGGGAAAATGTATTTGATCATATTGGGACTATATTTTCAGTTAGGATCCTTGGTATCTAGAACAAGGGTTAGCAAAGTGTGGTCCATGGAGCAAATCTGGGTTACCACCTGTTTTTTTTTTTATGACCTATGAGTTAAAAAATAATTTTGACATTTTTAAATTGAAAAAAAAAAGAGTATTTTTTCTTGATGTAAAAATCAGTTGAAATTCAAATTTCAGTGTCTTTAAGTTTTATGGAAAAAAACCACATTTACTAGTTTTATGTATTGCCTGTGACTGCTTTTGTGCTGTAGAATTGGCATGTAACAGATAAAATTTAGTACTCTTGTCACCTTGCAGTGGTGTTCAGCACCATTTCAGCTGTATTGATGCAGTTATCACTCAGAAGCAGCACTTGTATTGCCGTATGTGCCATAAAATGCCACATTTCATTTTGATGTGTTTCTTGTCTGATGTACCTATCCATTTTGTCAAAACAAGAAAAGTGGTCTTTCACAATGTCATGCTTTTAAGGCACAAGTATGGATTATTTTGTTATTAAATTAGATGCCAAAGCGTTGAGTTTATTATCGAAAGACATTGTAGCTGGCTACAGCAGCCATCACCAGAGTAAGCACATTTCACATTATTTCCAGCTTACAGGAAAGCAGCAGTCAGAAAAAAATCATTTAATGAAAAAGTAAAATAAAGACTATTCTTTAGGAAATTTAAAATGGAATATCTCATCATAACAGAATTTCTTAACAAAAATTAAAAATGAGGCTGCTGCCAAAATAAGTTTCAAAGTTTAATTTGTTAGGCAAGTAAGGAAAGCCATTCACTAGTGATGAGTTAATTAAATCATGTCTAAGTACAGTTAAAGAAATGTATCCAGAGAAAACAAACTTGTTTAACACTATTAAGACTTTATTTGAGAATAGAAAAGGGGAAAAAAAAATCAAGGACTTTGGGAGCAGTATCACTAGTCACAAAACAGGACAAAATGATTTTCCTTGGCTATTGTGTTACTAATACTGTGGTTATTTATTCAGGGAATCCTTGGTGAACCTAAGGTGACTGAAGAATTGGCCTCCAAACTGTCTTTGTGAACTGACAAGGGAGAATATTTTTTTTTTTTTCTTTTTTTTTCTTTTTTCTTTTTCTTTTTTTTTTAATTTTATTTATTAAAGCTTTTTATTTGTATAACATATGTATGGGTAGTTCCCCAACATTGATCTTTACAAAGCTTTCCATTACAAATTTTATCCCCAGTCCCCTCCCCTCCCCTAGATGGCAGGAAGTCCACTACATGTTAATAATGTTGAAATGCTGGAGAAGTTATGCAAGAAAAATCCTATCTACAAGAAAAAAAAAAAAAAAGAATCAGAGAAAGGCAACACAATGCAAGTAAATGTCAATAGAGATCATGGAAATGTTACGTTTTGGTCCATATTTCATTTCCCTCTCTCTGGGTGTATATGGTTTTCTTCAGTGAACAATTGGAACTGGTTTGAGACAATTCTTTGTTGCAAAGAGCCATGTCCATCAGAATTGATCATCATGTAATACTGTTGTTGCTGTGTATGATGATCTCCTGGTTCTGCTCGTTTCACTCAGCATCAGTTCATGCAAGTCCCTCCAGGCCTCTCTGAAATCATCCTGCTGGTCGTTTCTTACAGAGCAATAATATTCCATAACATTCATATACCATAATTTATTCAGCCACTCTCCAATTGATGGGCATCCCTTCAGTTTCCAGTTTCTAGCCACTACAAAAAGGGCTGCCACAAACATTCTTGCACATGTGGGACCCTTTCCTTCCTCTAAGATCTCTTTGGGATATAGGCCCAGTAGAAACACTGCTGGGTCAAAGGGTATGCACAGTTTGACAACTTTTTGAGCATAGCTCCAAATTGCTCTCCAGAATGGTTGGATCCATTCACAGTTCCACCAACAATGTATTAGTGTCCCAGTTTTCCCACATCCCCTCCAACATTCATCGTTATCTTTTCCTGTCATTTTAGCCAATCTGACAGGTGTGTAGTGGTACCTCAGAGTTGTCTTAATTTGCATTTCTCTGATCAATAGTGATTTGGAGCAACTTTTCACATGACTAGAGATGGTTTTAATTTCATCATCTGAAAATTGTCTGTTCATATCCTTTGACCACTTATCTATTGAAGAGTGGCTTGAATTCTTATATATATGAGACAATTCTCTATATATTTTAGAAATGAGGCCTTTATCAGAACCATTAAATGTAAAGATGATTTGCCAATTTGATGCTTCCCTCCTAATCTTGTCTGCATTTGTTTTGTTTGTACAGAAACTTTTTAACTTAATATAATCAAAATTATCCATCTGGTGTTCAATTAGGAGTTCCAGGTCTTCTTTGGACATAAATTTATTCCATCTCCACAGGTCTGAGAGAAACTATATTACGTTCCTCTAACTTGCTTACAAAGTCCCTCTTTATATCTACATCATGAACCCATTTAGATCTTATCTTGGTATGTGGTGTTAGGTATGGGTCAAGCCCTAATTTCTTCCACACTAGTTTCCAATTTTCCCAGCAGTTTTTGCCGAATAGTGAGTATTTATCCCAAAAGCTGGGGTCTTTGGGTTTATCAAATACTAGATTGTTAAGGTTATTGCCTAGATTGTCCTGATTTCCTATCCTGTGCCACTGATCGACTGCTCTATTTCTTAGCCAGTACCAAACGGTTTTGATGACCGCTGCTTTATAATATAGTTTTAGATCTGGTACAGCAAGGCCACCTTCATCTGCCTTTTTTTTTCATTAATCCCCTTGAGATCCTTGACCTTTTGTTCTTCCAAATGAACTTTGCTACTGTTTTTTCTAGATCTGTAAAATAATTGCTTGGGAGTTTGATTGGTATGGCACTAAATAAGTAGATTAGTTTGGGTAGTATTGTCATTTTTATTATGTTGGCCTTGCCTACCCATGAGCACTTAATATTTTTCCAATTGATTAGGTCTGATTTTATTTGTGTGGAAAGTGTTTTGTAATTTAGTTTGTATAGTTTCTGACTTTCCCTTGGCAGATAAATTCCCAAATATTTTATCCTATCATCTGCTATTTGGAATGGAATTTCTTTTTGTATCTCATGCTGCTGAACTTTGTTGGTAATATATAAAAATGAAGGGAGAATATTTTCAAAGAAATTCAAAAATGCTTAATTCAGTACAACCTGAAATGGAATCTGCTAAGATATGTTACAGTGATAGTGATATTAATATGTGTGGAGCAGAAAAAAAGCTTGCAAGGTTGAACAAATTTACAAAGCTAGTGAAAATGAAAGGTGTTTAAAGGCCTATGGTTATTTATTGTATTATTCATCAGCAAGTACTGTGCAAAGAATATTTGAATCTCTCATGTGTTACTGAACCAGTACTAACACTGGTGAATTTCATTTGGTCTCATGGGCTTAACCATGATTAGTTCTGTGAACTTTTCTTAGAAATAAGAAAAAGAAATAAGAATCTAAGAAATAGAATGAGGGGGCAGCTAGGTGGTGCAGTGGATAGAGCACCAGCCCTGAAGTCAGGAGGACCTAAGTCCAAATCTGGCCTCAGACACTTAACATTTCCTTTCTGTGTGACCCTGGGGAAGTCACTTAACCTCAATTGCCTCAGCCAAAAAAAAAAAAAAAGAAGAAGAAAGAAAGAAGCTGAGTATCCTAACTTGCTTACCAGTGGTAAAGTTTTATCATTTTTTTTTTTGAGCTCGGAGCCAAGATCAACATTTTTCTGAACAAGAACTGCCTTCAGTTGTATTGCTGAATACCAGATGACTAGAAATTGGCTTTTCCTGCAGACTGGATAATGTTTCTTAATGAATTTAGCTTACAATTAGAAGGCAAAAATAGTGCTTACATGCAAAACTTATTCTGTAGTAAAACAAATACCAAAACAACTAATGTTATTTGAATTACATGTAATGTCATATTTCTATCAAGGGCAGCTTCATTGTACAGTGGGTAGAATCTCAGGCCTTGAGCCAAGAAGACCTGACCTCAAATCTGTCCTCACACACTATTTGTGGGACTCTTGGCATATCATTCAACCTCTGTGGGTCTTACTTTTGTCACCTATAAAATGGGGGTAATAATAGCACCTTCCTCCCAGGATTGTTGTGAAGCACTTAGCACAGTGCCTAAACATAGTAAATGCTTTATAAATGCTACTTGTGGTTGTTGTTGTTGTTGTTGTTGGTGGTGGTGGTGGTAGTAGTAGTAGTAGTTAGTTAGTTAGTAGTTAGTAGTAGTAGTATACTTAGAAACAAGGCAAGATTTCCATTCCCACACAAATTTGTAACAAATATATTTCTTGAACCCAAATTAAAGTTTCAGTGATGTTTTTCTGACCTCAGTGCAGGTGCAAAAGAAATGTCCATATTTCAGAATCCATTTAATATTGCAATTGAGAAGCTTCCACCTGGCTTTGATTGGAAGTAATTTATCTGCAATATAATGACATTAGGTCAAGAGAAGGGTCTAACAGAGTTCTAAAAAAGTTTTCCATTTTAGAATATACTGAGTTAAAAGCATATGCTTTGTTGTGGAGTAATGCCAGTATTATTTGGCATCTGTCTGTAGAAGGACATTTTCCTTTCCTTTTACTTTCTTTTTTCTTTTCTTTTCTTTTCTTTTCTTTTCTTTTTTTTTACTGAGGCAATTGGAGTTAAGTGACTTGCCCAGGGTTACACAGCTAGGAAGTGTTAAGTGTTTGAGGCCAGATTTGAGTTCAGATCCTCCTGACTTCAGACCTGGTGCTCTATCCATTGCTCCATCTAGTTGCCCCAGGAAAGACATTTTCAAAAATGAAATACATAAAATCTCATTACATTTCAATATTAATGAATTAATATTTGCAGTTGAATTTGATGATAGGGAACATTTGACATTGAACCCCAATTAAGTGAAATGTTATTCCTGAAGAAAGAATGCCATTCTTCTCATTAAGTTGACTTGTTTTACTATTATATTTTGAAATTTATCAAAAAATTTATGGAAATTTGTTTTCTCTCATTTATAGATATCTTTGATTTTGCCTCTTGACCCACAAAGCCCAAGATATTTTTTCTGTCTTCACAGAAAAGGTTTCCCAACTCCTGATCTAAAGTTATAAGTCCTCCATTTCTTCTCTAGTTTCTTCTACAAGTTTACAAAATGATTATTTTCTAATTTGATGCCATCAGTGTGTAAACAGCTTTGCAGAACCTGATGGCTGTTTTGCCTGAGGCTAGCACACAAATTAGTAGCAATGTCTGGATTAAAACTTGTTATCCATGGGCATTTAGACTTCTCCACTCATGCTTCTTTTGTTATCTGAAATGAATTTGGGGATCCCTGTCAAAGGAACATAACCTGTAGAAATCTTTGGGGGGGGAAAGTTTGTAAATTTAGAAAGAGAACACTTGTTATTGATAACATGTTGAGCTAAGGTAAAAAGCCGGCCCAGCTCTGAGCACTAAGTGAAGCTTCTCTTTGCCTTAGACCTTGAGACTCCTTGAGTTTCCAGTTGGAAACCTGCCAGAGGCTTATAGCCTTAGAAGTGAATTTTTTTTTTTTTTTAATAACAATTCTTCAGATTTATGAGGAGCCTGTTCCTGTGATTGATATGGACTTCAGCCTTCCTTCTCTGCTTTTACCTATTTAAAGACTGAGTCTTCTAGACTTGGGTCCTCCTAGGGCAGGAATTGGGCTTTCATTTCTTGAAGTAATATGTTCAAACTGTCTCTGTTTATTAAGGATGTCCCCAAACTTATCATTCTCATTCATTAAAAGTTCTAGCATCAGCAGAACCTCAGAACATGAGAGATGCTAAGAAGTGTATTTAGACCCAATTTTTACCTGGTATCCAACTTCTTTTTTGTGGGCAAACTCTGATCCATATTGATTTGTATTTACATATTAAAGTTTGTTTTGCTTTTTTATTGCAGGGATTTCCTGTAAGGAATGTTCGGCCTGTACAAAATGCAATGAATCAGGTTGGAATAGTGTTAAATGTACAGCAAGGCCAAACAGTTAGACCAATTACACTAGTCCCAGGTAAGAAAAAAGTATTCATTTACTTAAACTAAAATGTTATCCAGCAGAAGTTTTCATTTTACTGTTTGGGGGTAATTAAAATTATGTGCTGGACTAATTAGAAATCTCATCATATGTTCTAACTGGTGTCAAGTATCTAGTTGGTTAAAAAATCCATAATTTTAAAGATATTCTTAACTTTCAACTGAAAGGTGGTTTAATTGTTTTGGATTCTTACCACCTATCATGAGGCACTGAAACAGAATTTGCCCTGTTTCTTATCTCTTTTTTTCAACTATTCATTTCCATCAAATCCCAGATTTATAGTGTTCCAAGAACATTTATTTGAACCCTGAATTCCATGCTTTGTTTCCTGAAATACTTTTGTAGGTCTCTCCATTTATGGAGTTAGATCTTATAATAACCTACTTTCACCTGGGATTGGATTCGGGTATGAATAAAGTGAATTTCTTTCTCTTTGTAGTTAAGATGTTGGCTCATCATTGACTAGATCATATTTCTTACAGAGCTAAAACTTTAGCCTGACCAATTTATCCTTCAGTCCTCTCTCCCTGTTACTTACTTATCAGATATTACTCCAGTTCACAGAGATAGTGTAGGCTGTTTTATAAGCTTTATAAGTTTCTCCTCTGAACTTAATTCCTCTTAATTGGTCTTGAAGTCTTTAGGACTCTTTACTCTTTACTCTCTTAGTTTCAGAATTACAGTAGTGGAGCTGGAAGGGAATTTAGAAGCAACCTCATCCAGCCCTTTTATTTTACACATGAGCTAACTGAGGCTCAGAAAGGTCACAGAGCTGGCAAGCAGTAGAATCGGGATCCATACTCACCTTCTGATGCCGAATCATAGACTATCCAAGCAGGCCAAATAAGCTTCTATTTGTATGCAGTTGGCCAGCTCCCAAGGCCCCTCCCCCTCTGAATCGAGCTCTCCCCAGTTGGGTGCTTCTCAGGTCTGCTGCTCCTGAAGTCACAGACATCTTTTTGGTGACGGTGATAAGCCCATCGAGCCAGTCAGAAGGAGGAATTCTCCTGACTCCTCACATTTGCAGGCAGGCAGGGAGGCAGGGCCGCATTTGGGTTAACTGACAGAAGGTTACAATTTCTTTCTTTCTCTTGTCTGAAGCTCCAGGTACCCAGTTTGTTAAACCAACAGTTGGCGTTCCTCAGGTGTTCTCTCAGATGACACAGGTGAGGCCAGGCTCCACGATGCCTGTGAGGCCCACCACCAACACCTTTACCACGGTCATCCCAGCTACCCTCACCATCCGCAGCACCGTCCCGCAGTCCCAGTCTCAGCAGACCAAGTCCACTCCCAGCACCTCAACCACTCCCACTGCCACGCAGCCGACCTCGCTGGGGCAGTTGGCTGTACAGCCACCAAGCCAGTCCAGCCAGGCCCCGAATCCCAAGCTAGGTGAGGCTTGGGAATTGGGGGTGGCTGAGCAGGGATTGGGGTGGGTCAGGAGAACGGATGATTATCATCTGGCAAACCTAGCTCCCTCCTTCCCCTCTCCGCCTGCAGTGAGCATTGCCAGCTTTGTCACTGTCAAGCGACCTGGGGTGACAGGTGAGAATAGCAATGAGGTGGCCAAGCTGGTGAATACCCTCAACACCATCCCTTCCCTGGGCCAGAGCCCTGGGCCAATGGTGGTGTCCAACAACAGCCCTGCCCACAGCTCTCAGAGAACCAGCGGACCTGAGTCATCAGCAATGAAAGGTACATAGCCTGGCCTAAAAGATCATGAGTCAGTCCAAACATAGGTAGGACATCTGCTGAGTATGAGGCACTTATCCTAGGCCTAGTGGGGAAGATTAAAAAGGAGACAGTAGGCACAGTGCCTGCCCTCAGGAAGCTTACATTCTATTGTGGGAGATAGGCCACACATGAAGAATATGAAGGAGTAAGCTACTAAAACAGAAAACAAGCAAACCGTGCAAGTGCTTTGAGGGGAGGGTTGTTGTAATGAGAGCTAGGTCAATTCAGAGAAGGCTTCATGAAAATTGATGAACACAATTTTGAAGGAATGGATTTGGTGAGTAGAAGTATTTAATAACTTCAGCATGAGATCAGTGTAGTGAAATAAGGAAAAAAGACAACAGGAAGGTGCTTTCAACTTAGTGGTCCCTGCTCCCTGGCCCCTGTTCTGATTTCCTCCAAGAACTCTCCTGAGATCAGTGCACTTAGTACTCTCAAATCATTACCCTTTGCTTTTCCTTTCATTTTCAGTGACTTCTCCAATACCAACATTTGACCTCCAGGATGGTGGCCGGAAAGTCTGCCCACGCTGTAATTCTCAGTTCCGTGTCACTGAAGCTCTGAGAGGCCACATGTGTGTAAGTGATATTTCTGTACTGTGAACCAGCTTGAAGAACCATAGATGGTTTTAAGCAGGGAACCTGGGAGTAAAGACCAAATAGAGAAAAGAATCATCTCTTTATTTTTGTCTCTTCAATAAGAGATATACAATAGATTCAAGGGAATCTATTGTAGGCCCATAAAAATATATCATAGGAAGCCCAAGTCCCTCAGATAATATTTCAGTCAAGTCATATTTCCTAGAGTTCCTTTTCCTTTAGTGCTTAAATTAGTGTTTTTTCCCAGAAATGACTTAGGGCCCTACTTTGTTCATTTCTGTTTTCTCTTTCAAGAATAGTGATCTTTGCTCTAGTAAGGTTATCCCAGCATCGATGGTTTGCCCAGTTTGGAAACCCAAGGTTGGTGATACAGACAGCAACATACTTCCTTCACTGAGTTCATATAATCAAGCCCAGATGAACAGCATCTTAGAATGATAAAAGAATTGGCAGATAAGATTACTGAGCCACTCAGTGATCTTTAGACTATCTTGGAAAAATGAAGACATGCTATGGGATTAGAAAATGTCAGATGTCCGTTTTTTCAAAATGAAATTGAATCTGCAAATCAATGAACTTGCTTTAAAATCCTAGTAATATTTTATAACACATTATTAAAAGGTGAAAAAAAAATTTAAAAATTACAGGGTGATTTTCAGGTCCTTAAGAAAAAAAAACAATGGTCATTAAAAACCATCTTAACTTCAAGTGCTGGTCCTGTCAGACTAACCTTGTTTCTTTTTCTCATAAAATAATTAGACTGATAGATTAGGAAAATTCCATAGATACAGTATACTTAGATTATAGTGATACATTTCACAGTATTTTCATGCTATATTTGTAAATGAGGATCAATGATGATGCATCATATTTGGAACTGCCTGAATGGCCTAATTACTGAGTTGATGGAAACTTAAAGGAAAGTTTCTAGTCTACTACTCCAGGAATCTCTTGTTGACCTGGGCGTTGTGCAGTATTTTGATCAATACCTTGGATGAATTAAATTTCCAGATTATGGGAAACTTGTTAGGAAAGCTAATAATATTGGATGGTAAAATCAGGATGCAGAAATGCTCAGCTGAGTGTGATAGTTGGCTGAATCAAATTATACAAAACCAAATAGGGATAAATGTGAAATTCTACATTTGGATTCAAAAAAATTAAGATATAAAATGGGGGTTGCAGGATATAAAATAAACCCACATAAATCACCAGCATTTCCATATACTACTGACAAAGCCCATCAGCAAGTGATAGAGAAATTCCATTTAAAATTACTGTAGACAAAATAAAATACTTGGGGGTTTACCCTCACTGAAATAAAATCAGATCTAAATAATTGGAAAAATATAAATTGTTCATGGCTGGGCCGAGCTAATATAAGATATAAGTTGGGGGAATTGGTAGCTAGATAATAGCTTCTGAGATAAAGATCCATAAATGGACCCAAGCTTAATATGAATCAGTGGTGTTGACAAAGCAGCCAGAAAAGTCAATGAAACCAGTCCTAGACCACATCTACAATACCACTTAATTCTGGGCAGATGAGGGCAATCAGGATGGTGGGAATCAGAGAACTTGTCACACAAATAATAGTTGGGGGGGGGGACTGGAAATGTTTACCCCAGGAAAGAGAAGACTTAAGGGACTTCTTGAAACATTTAAAGGGTATTCATGGAATAGATTTGCTCTACTCCATAGGGTAGAAGTAGAATCTAAGCCTAGAAGTTGCCAAGAGTCAGATTTTTAGACTCAACATACAAAATTTGCTAATCATCAGAATGCTTCAAATGCAGAAGGGGTTGCTTTGAGAGGAAAGAGATTTCCTCTTCACTGGGGAACTTTAAGCTGAAGCCAAATGATCACTTGCTGGGGGCTTTGTAGGAGGGGTTCTTGACTAGTTGGACTTAGACTCATTAATAACCTCAGAGCCTCCTCCTGCTCTTAGATTCTCTGCTTTGTTTATGCCAGGAAAGGTTGAAGCCAGGAAGTGCTGCATTGAGGAGTTATGGCACCAAAAACTCTTAGGGAAGGGTAAAGTATGATAATAATAATAATAAACTCATTTGTATAGAACTTGAAAGCTTACAAAGCACTTTACTCACAACAACCCTGTGAGGCAGATAGTGCAAGTGTTACTTACACTCCCCATTTTCTAGATCAGGGGAGGCTCAGAGAGATTAGTTGTGTAATCATGAACAAGTCATGATTTCAGACCCAGGACCCCTCAAGCCCATTTCTCCCAACTCTGAGACTGGTGTTCATCCCACCCTACCTTTCATGTCTGAAGGAGGGAGCAGAGAGAGGGACATGTATTGGGTAGGTGGGGGGAGGAGGGAGAAGGAAGGGGGCATTCTGAATATATGCAGAAGAAAGAGAAGTTGAGCTGGGAGAGCCAATAGGGGATCCCCTAAAACTATTCAAAACTAAATGGAGTTTGTGAGATTTGGGCTAAAATTTGGGCTGAAATCTGAGCTTCTAGGCTCTATCTACTCACTCTAATGCTGACCACAAACAATTGGTGTGATTATTATCTTCATAGTACTGCTGCCCAGACTTGGTTGATTTCCTGAAGAAAGGAAAACCTCTTGATTCAGAGCCCAGTATCACATCAGCAACAAAGCCACCATCCCCAGAGAAGACTGCTCCCATGCCCTCAACACCATCTTCTACACCTGCTCCTACCCTGTCACCACCTGCCAAGGCCCCTGAACCCATGGAGAATTCAGGTGATGTCACTCAGAGCAAGCTCATCATGTTAGTGGATGACTTCTATTATGGACGGGACAGCGGCAAAGTGAGCCAGCTCCTCAACTTTCCTAAAGTGCCCACGTCCTTTCGATGCCCACACTGCACAAAAAGGCTTAAAAACAATATCCGGTAAGTTCATGTTGCTTTTTCTATTTCATGGTAATTAATTGTTGATCTTTGCTGAGTCCATAAGGAGTAGGTAGAGCTTACATCAGAAAGGCTAAGCTCATCAGCAGGAACCTCCTGGGAGAGGGAGGGAGGCCAGTGAATCTCTTTCCACAATGTAGAAAAGATTCTGCCCTATTAATGAGGAAGACAGCAGGGAGCTCTTGCACCCTGACCCTGCTTCTGGGCCTTGTCATGTTAATTGGTCTTCTTTGTTTTGCCTTTCAGGTTCATGAACCATATGAAACACCACGTGGAGCTGGACCAGCAGAACGGTGAGGTGGATGTCCACACCATCTGCCAACACTGCTACCGCCAGTTTTCCACTCCCTTTCAGCTTCAGTGCCACCTGGAAAATGTTCACAGTCCCTACGAGTCTACCAGTGAGTAGAAGAGTTGCCGTAGGTCACAGGACAACTGGGTATGGGTCAGCAGAGAAGGAGTGCTCTATTTACAACTCTCATTATTGTAGGATTAAGTTTCATCCTTTTGGAGTATGAGGCCCTAAGTAATTTAGGGTCTTGGTTTCAGACCATGGGAAAAACAATGTGGATGGAATAATATTTTTTCACTCCTGGTAGTAGAGGGGGTTGCTGATTATTTTGATTCATGTTTCCACCAAGGTTAGAAATTGTTTGGAATTTTGAAAGGCCACAAAAGAAGTATAAGATAGAGATTTTAGCCTCAAGGAGTATTTCATCTTGTCAACAACTTTTTGTATGAACTAGTTAAAAGATTTTGTAGATGATGAGATTAATCAGTATATTTACATGCCAATTTATGTGGCAGAGATCATTTTCAGAAAAGGGAGACTAGAGCCAGCAGATGAAAGTTTTCAAAACGTGGGAACTGAGATCATGAAGAAATAGCATGATTTGAACAGGTTGGAAAGTAAGAGGAAGAGAATTCCAAGTTAGGGAAATGAGAGCATAAGGGAAAAGGTGCAGAGACATGGATACGAAACCATGTAGGAAAGAAAGGGAGACCCACCTTCCTTAAAGAAATCGCTTCTCCAGTGCCTAGCACTCTCTATGAATAGTAGACACAATTTAATTAAACTGTCAAATGAAGGGATGGGGGTGAGGGAGAGCATGGCAGGGGGAGATGTGGCAGTATTTGCAAAATGTAGAGCAGCCCGAGTGTCACTGTAAAGAATTTAAATCTGATCTGGTAAATCAAGGGCTGCCAGCCTGGCCAAGGGCAAGAAAGAGAATTCATTGGGACCAACTGAGGAATATCATCTAGACAATGCCCAGTGGAAACAGAGAGGCTTGCTTCAAATTGTTAATAGCTTATTTATCCTATAGCAAGATTGGATACATGTTTACATTATTTGTGGTGAAAATTGATTTAGTTGAAGCTTTTGAACAAGATTTTTGCTTTATTGAAAATAGCATAGAAGAAAATCCTAAATGGAAGAGTTTCTTCCAAGCAACATTGCCTCTCACTTAATCTTCCTACCCTGCTATTCTTGCCTTTTAGTTTAATTAAATCAACAATATTTATTAAGCACCTACTGTGTGCTAGGTACTCTGTTGAACATTGGGGACACAAAGAAAATTTAAAAATAGTCACTGCCCTCAAAGAGCTCTCAATCTATTGGGGAGGATAACATACAAAAATCTATGAACAAACAAGATATATTTAGGATAAACTTGAGATAATCTCAGAGTAAAGAAACTTGCTTTATTTAATATCTACTGTGTGCCAGTCACTGTGCTAAATACTTTACAAGTATTATCTCATATGGTCCTCACAACAACTTTGGAAGGTAGGTGCTATTATTATCCTCATTTTGCAGTTAAAGAAACTAAGGCAAAAAGTGGAATGCTTTGCTCAGGATTGCACGAGCTAGTGTCTATGGCTGGATTTGAACTTGGGTCTTTCTGAATCCATGCCCAGTGCTATATCCATAGCTGCTTGTAGAAAAAGAGAAAGCACTGAGCTTCAGGTGTCTTAGGGAAGGCTTCTTGAAGAAAGAAGGATTTTAATTTAGAGGGAGAAGAGAAAAGGACTCGACAGATCTGATGCAATATTGGAAGTCTTGAAAGTTAGGGCTATATAAATAGATGTCAGAATTGTTTGCATAAAGGTATTGCTTGAATCCATGATATAATGAAGAAGAGAAGATTGAGGACAGAGCCTTGGAGTAAGCCCATGGTTAGTGGACATGATGTAGCTGAAGATCTATCCAAGGAGCCTGAGAAGAGAGCATAATCAGGAAGGACAGATCAGGAGAGAGCAGTGGAAGAGTGCCCAGGGGAGGAGGGTGACAGACAGTGTTGGAGGCTTCCAAGAGCTCCCAGAGTGTGAGGACTGAGAGAAGGCCATTGGAGGTGACTGAGATCAGGGTGAATTCAGTTGAAGTGAGGAGACTGTAGTGACTTACAGGAGAGTAAGAACAAAGTGGAGGCCTTCACACGGTTTTTAGAAATATAAATTGAAACTAGTTTGACATCAGTAATCTGACATATTTAAATTCTTAAATTAAAAGTTTGTCTTTTGCTTTTATCAACTATCTTCATTAATTGTGATGAAAACTATATGTTTTCTTAGACTAGACACTTAATAAATGTATTGAATAGGTTGCAGATATTCAAAGGTTTGGATGCCTTTAATTACTGTTATTTTTTGGTTCTGACCTTTGATTTTATCTGTTTCGGGAACTCTCAGTATGGAAATTCCCTCCCCTGATGCAAATGGGTTACTCATCTCCAATTTAACATACTTAGGAAATGACTTGAGGTACTGTGGGATGAAATCCCTACTGATGGTCATACATGAGCTGATACATTTCTGAGGGCCTCAAACGCCACTCTTCTCAATTCCGAGACTGTCTTCCTTTTGTACCATGTTGCGTTTCACTTCTTAGAGAATCAGTATGATCATGATGGTGATTTCCCCACTTCCTAGCACATACTAAGGACTTGATCAAAGTTATTTTATGAACTTCTATAAAGGTGCCATTAGAGAAGGGTATGTTGGGTTTGAAGACTGTTGGGTTGATCTCTTGCTTCCTGCCCTTACAGCTAAGTGCAAGATTTGTGAGTGGGCCTTTGAGAGTGAGCCCTTATTCCTCCAGCACATGAAGGACACCCACAAACCTGGGGAGATGCCTTATGTTTGCCAGGTATTGTTTTACTTTCTGACTCCTCCCTCGTCGACCACTCTGGGGATTTACCAGTCAGGCCTGCACTATGCCCAGGATTAAAGCATGTATCCACAAGGGTAGTGAGTGGTGTGTATAAAAACCAGTTGTCATTTCCAAAACCTTCCTGCCCTTTTTAAAAGATTCATACCCAGGAGGGAAATACGTGTGTTGTCTTCTGGTCCAGAATATTGGCTTCTGCCTTTCCTATTTGACTCTGTTTCTTCAGTGCATCTGCCAGCCTAAGATGCCCACTTAGACTTCTTAAACCTTAACTCTTCTTATCTGCAGGTGTAACAATAGCCTTCTCTTTTCCCATGGTGGTTATGTATTTTATCTGTATTGGGACAAGACCTGACTGTCTTTCTTGGCCATGGCCTGGCCACTTTAACCCCTGCCATTCCATCCTGTCCTTCCATGATTAGGTGTGTCAGTACCGCTCTTCCCTGTACTCAGAGGTAGATGGTCATTTTCGCATGATCCATGAGGACACCCGGCATCTGCTCTGCCCCTACTGTCTGAAGGTCTTCAAAAATGGCAATGCATTCCAGCAACATTTCATGAGGCACCAGGTAACTTTCCCCAAAGTTTGGCTAAGCAGGCAAGATTGAATATTATTAGTCTTGGGTCACTTAAAAGAAGGATATTGTACCCCGATATTCACCATCTTGATCTGACCTCACCTGGGTCCTGGGGCCTTACACAAAAGGCAAATCAAGGGACTCCAGAAAGGATTATTCCTAAGTCATCTTGAATATTCTTCACCAAGACCTATGAAACGGGCCCCTGGATTGCAGGAAAAGCTCTCAGCTTCAATTTAATGTGGCAGATAGCTAGTGGAGCCATAGTGCATAGAGAGTTGGGCATGGAGTCAGGAAATCCTGAGTTCAGATCCAGCCCCGATTTTATAAAAGCTGTGTGATCTTGGGCAAGTCACTTAACCTCTGCCTCAGTTTCCTCAACTGGAAAATGGGGATAATAGCACCTACCTGATAGGATTGTTGTGAGGATCAAATGTGATAATATTTATAAAGAGCTTAGTATAGTGCCTGGCACACAATAGGTGCTATATAAATGCTTATCCCTTTCCCTTTCTCCTTTCCTTCCCTTTCTCAGATGCACTTCAACAGTAGGAGCCCTCTCTTTGTCAGAATCAAATAAGATCAATCAATCAACAAGCATGTACTCAGGGCCTTCTAGGTGCCAGGCCCTTTGCTAGTCACTGGGAATACAAATACAGTGAAGGAAAAAAATCCCTCCTCAAAGGGACCTTTCAGGTGATCCTATGCAATTTGTTCAGGAATAGATAATATTCCCATTATTAAAATAGAGATTGAAGTGTTGAGCGATTTGCCTAATACTATATTGTTCAGTGAATCAGGAAGAACTGAAATGATTCAAGCCTTTGAGTCCACCTCTTGAAAAGCAGCTATTGCTGTCTTTGGGGTCTTTCCTTTTTCCCCTCTGTTAAACAAAATTCCCAATGTGGAATAAATGTGTATGAAGTGTCTGTTGCCTTCGTGCCCTTTCTCTACTCAGGGAATGACTCTTAGGTTGGGCCCTTCAGGGTTTGTTTTTGCTTTGGGGTTTTTTTGTTTCGTTTTGTTTTGTTTTGTTTTTAATGTCTCTCATTCCTCAGAAGAAGAGTGTCTATCACTGTAATAAATGCCGGCTGCAGTTTCTGTTTGCCAAGGACAAAATAGAGCACAAACTTCAGCATCACAAAACCTTCCGCAAACCTAAACAGCTGGAGGGCCTGAAACCAGGCACCAAGGTAAAGGGCCAGGGCTGCTTAGAGTTAACGGAGAGTGTCGGCACCTTAACATCCCCCCTTCTTCCCCACTGAATACCAAGAGTGTCTAAATGTACCTTCTTTTTACCCCCTTTCAGGTGACCATCCGGGCATCCCGAGGACAGCCACGAACACTGCCTATCTCCTCAAATGATGCACCACCTAATGCCTTGCAAGATGCTGCCCCCCTGTCTACCCCAGCAGACCCTCTTCCCATCTTCCTTTATCCCCCTGTCCAGCGAAGCATCCAGAAGAAAGCCGTCAAGAAAATGTCAGCGCCTTCCACTAAGTGCTGGGCCACTAGGGGCTGGTTGGGTAGAATGGTTGCCAACCACCGAGATGGCTTGGTAGCCTTTCTGTGGGTTCTGGAGGAACCCCTGTAACACTATTGAGATTCACACTAATTCAGCACTAATGAGATTCTCCCTTTCTCTTAGCAGGAGTGTCATGGGCCGGCAAACGTGCCTGGAGTGCAGCTTTGAGATCCCTGATTTCCCCAATCATTTCCCTACTTATGTCCACTGCTCCCTGTGTCGCTATAGCACCTGCTGCTCCAGAGCATATGCCAACCACATGATCAAGTAGGCCATGTGACCAGACATTGGCCCTTCCCATTGCCCCCTTAGAATCCTCAGCTTTCCAAAATCTGTAGCCTTCCCCTCTGCCTGCACGAGGCCTTCAGCCTTCCTTTTAAACTAAACCATCCATTAGCTTTCATGTCTCAGTTTCTAACTTGGCAGAAAGAAAGGGATTGGGAAGGTAACTGGAGCCAGGTGGGATAGAAGCAGCATCTCCAGTCTTGGGACCAGTGAGAGGAGCAGCCAGTATCTAGTTGGATGGGTTAATGCCAGTTTTCTTTTGCCTCAGCAATCATGTTCCACGGAAGAGCCCCAAGTACTTGGCTTTGTTTAAGAACTCCACTGTCAGGTATGATGTTTATAATGTTATTACTGAGACATTTTCCTTTCATGTTTTCTTTGGGGGTACATCTGGCGTAGTTGGGGAAAATGAGAAAAGAGGAGCTTATTTCTCAAACTTCTTTATTGGTGGCCTCATGCGGCCTTTTATTCTGCCTCAGCGGGATCAAACTGGCCTGTACTTCCTGCGTTTTTGTTACTTCTGTGGGAGATGCCATGGCTAAACATCTGGTCTTCAATCCATCACATCAATCCAGCAATATCCTACCACGAGGTGAGTTGGGGAGGAAACAGGAAAAGGTCAAGAAGGGTTGTCAGGAATTTGTTTTGAGGAGGAAAAGACCAGACAGAATGGTGAGCTTCTACCGACTGAGAAAGCAGCAGTATTTCTAGCCGGTGTCAATTATCCCCTCCTCAGTGTCTGCCTTTGGTTTTTGCTGCATTAAATCGGGAAATGTTATCTTTGTATGTATGTTTAGCTAAGGTTTTCACCCTCAGCTGTTACTGATCTTGAGTGGGGGAAGAGTTCGTTTTTTAATTAAACTAACTATCTTCTTTGACTTCTCGTTCTGCAGGACTGACTTGGATATCCCACTCTAGGTAACTAAATTCCTTTCTGGGTATCTTTGTTTCAGTGTTGAATATTTTGGCCCTTTCCTCCTTGTTTTTTCTATTATTCAAAAAGGGACTTTTTGCTCTTCTTTTTGCTTTCAGGCATGGCCAGGCCCATGACCGGGGCATAAAGAACACCTACCCTTCTGCTTTCCCCCACAACAAAGTTGCCACTGTGAAACCCGTGGGTACCCCCACTGAGTGTGGGGAGCCACCTGTATCCCAGGCCCAGCTGCTCTCAGCATCATCTCCACTTCTCCCTCTGGGAGCCCTTGGCTGTCCCCAGACTCCAGCAGCATCCCTTCTGAATGCAGAGGGGGCTGAATGCCTGAGTCTTGACGAGCAAGAGGAAGGAGCCCTAGCTCTGTCAGAACCCGAGCCATCAGCAGCCGGGGGCCTCAGTGGAGCTGGCAGGAAGGAACAGCTGTCAGTAAAGAAGCTGCGAGTGGTACTGTTTGCCTTATGCTGCAATACCGAGCAGGCAGCCGAACATTTCCGCAACCCACAGCGACGTATCCGGCGTTGGCTGCGGCGCTTTCAGGCGTCCCAAGGAGAGAATCTGGAGGGCAAGTATCTAAGTTTAGAAGCTGAGGAGAAGTTGGCCGAATGGGTCCTGACTCAGCGGGAACAGCAGCTTCCTGTCAATGAGGAAACACTATTTCAGAAGGCCACCAAAATTGGGCGTTCACTGGAAGGTGGTTTCAAGATCTCCTACGAGTGGGCAGTGAGGTTCATGCTTCGGCACCACCTGACCCCTCACGCCCGGCGGGCAGTGGCTCATACCCTACCCAAGGAAGTGGCAGAAAATGCTGGACTCTTCATTGAGTTTGTGCAGCGGCAGATCCATACCCAGGACCTGCCTCTTTCTATGATCGTGGCCATCGATGAGATCTCCCTGTTCCTGGATGCAGAGGTGTTGAGCAGCGATGATCGGAAGGAGAATGCCCTGCAGACAGTGGGCACAGGGGAGCCCTGGTGTGATGTTGTGCTATCCATCCTGGCAGATGGCACCGTCCTTCCCACTCTGGTCTTCTATAGGGGGCAAATGGAGCAGCCCACCAACGTGCCAGAGTCTATCCTGCTGGAGGCCAAAGAAAGTGGCTACAGCGACGACGAGATCATGGAGCTGTGGTCCTCGAGGGTGTGGCAGAAGCACACAGCTTGCCAGCGCAGCAAGGGCATGTTGGTGATGGACTGCCATCGCACCCACCTGTCCGAGGAGGTGCTGTCCATGATCAGCTCCTACAGCACCCTCCCTGCCGTGGTACCTGCGGGTTGTAGCTCCAAGATTCAGCCTTTGGATGTATGCATCAAAAGGACTGTCAAGAACTTCATACACAAGAAGTGGAAAGAGCAGGCCCGAGAGATGGCAGATGGCACATGTGATTCTGACATCCTCCTTCAGCTGGTGCTTTGTTGGCTGGCAGAGGTGCTGGAGGTCATTGGAGACTGCCCAGAGTTAGTCCAGCAGTCTTTCTTGGTGGCCAGTGTTCTTCCTGGCCCTGATGGCACTGCTAACTCACCTACCCGCAACGCTGACATGCAGGAGGAGCTGATTGCCTCCCTGGAGGAGCAGCTGAAGCTGAATGGGGAGCAGACTGAGGAAGAGGCTGCAGCCTCCACACCCCAATCCAGACCATCCCCTGAAGAGGTAACTGAACCTGAGAGCCTTCACCAGCTCTTCGAAGGTGAAAGTGAGACTGAGTCTTTCTATGGCTTTGAAGAGGCTGACTTGGATTTGATGGAAATCTGAAGGGTAGACTCCTGGGGAGGGGAGGAGTAGAGAAAGGGAGGGCATGAGGTACAAGGGGATGGGGCTTTTTGTTTCTTTTTTTTGGGGGGGCACCCCCTTGTGTTGGTTCATACTTCCCTTTGAATTAAAGGAAATTAATGGATCATGTCTAAGCTGAGGAGCTGGCCAGAGGCTAATTCAGCTTCTGCAGAAAATAAGTTTTCATGACTTTTTAAAAAAAAAAAATTTAAATCACTGTGTTTGGTATTTTTCCAACGAAACATAAGAAAAAGAAAAAAATCCATCATGGGTGAATGATTTTTTTTTTTTTTTTTGGTTTTTCCCTTACCTCAACTGTATCATTGTTCTGTTTTTTGGTTTTTTTTATTGTGCGGCTGATGTCTTTGGGCATGATACTATCTAACCATTGTTAATGTAAGACCATTTCTGAAGATGGGAAAGATAAAAATATGTAGCTGACAAACTGGTATATTACATATATGTGTGTGTATATGTGTATACACATATACATATATAAAAATCTTTTTTTTTTCCATTGTGGTCTTAACACTTTTTATACATAAAAGGGAAAAAAGATGTTTAAAAAAAAAAATCACCAAACTCATCTCCCCCTCCACCTTCTTTCTCCTTTCCTTTCCAGAGATGTTGGTTTCTGCAGTGATCCTACATTTAAAATTGTGGCTTTAAAAATGCATGAAACCGTCTCTAATTATCCAAAATATTTTTTGGATTTTTAAAAGTAATTTTCACAGAAAGTAAATAAGCTCTGGCTTTTGTTTGTGAATACTTGACTCCCTTTCCCCATTCTTGTCCCTTTGCTCCTGCCCTATCTTGATGAGATTCATCTTATTTCTAGAGATTGGGAGCCTGGAGTAAACAAAGTAACTGAAGGCTTAGGCACACAGTAAGGCATGGGATCCTCTCCACCTCCCCACAGTGTGCTGGTCTGCATCCTGCCAGCTCCCTTAGGAAGAGGGAGGGTCCTGGGGTAGAAAGGAAAAGCCCAAGCCTGCTCAGGAGAATTGTGTGCACCATAGTCAGGAGACATAGTCATACAGGCCATGGTCAACCTTTAAAAATTTTTTTTAAAAGGTAAAACAAACAAACAAAAAAACCCCCATAGCCAATACCCTTGTTTTTTGTGTGGCTTTGCCACATTTTCCCTAGAGCTAGAGAGAACCCAACCCAGAGACAAGATAGACTGGGGTGTGCACAAACATTGTATCTTTTTTATTTTTCACTGCCAGCTTCAAAGAAGGAAAAAAAGGAAAAAAAAAAAAAACCACGATTTTTCTACAATTTGCATGTTTGAGGGTTGTTTTTTTTTATTGTATGTACTTAAGGTAAAAACGGAAATAAATGCATTTTGACATAATGGCAAAGAGGAAAAAAAAAAAAAACCACCAGCCCACCTTGCCCACGGCTATGCTTCTGTTTGTCCATCTTGAGGTTTTTAGCAACTTTGCCTCCAGGGAGCCGGGAGGCAGTGTGCACAGACCTGTAAATGATTCGTCTTTAAATTGTACATAAGTGGAACATTTAATAAAACCAGGGAAAATGGATTTATAAACAAATTTGTTTTTATTTTGGGTATCCTTGTCTTGGGAGTGATGGGTCTAAGTTATATTCCTTACTAAAGCTCCCACCCTCCTTAAAATTAGAATTTAGTGATTACATCACCTCTTATGGAGTCAAATGTTTGGGAAATTGACCTTCCTGAAACAAGTCTTCAGAAGTTAGAGTTGGGGATGGTCCAGGCTAGTGTTTTATGCTGTGTTGTCCATTCTGCTAAGGCAGAACCTTTTCTTGTTTCCATCACCTTCCCACACCCCAGCAGATTCCACCCTGGATTTGGTATTTACTATCATTTGGGGCATTGAAGAGCTGCAGAATTCAGGTTGAAAATTCATGTCTCAGTGGATGAATTACATTCGATACCTAGGTATGTAACTTAAGGGGAATGATCATACTTAATACTTAAGGGAAAAAACATAACACTTCTTTCTTAAGTTTAGCCAAGGACGGTTTGTGTAATCATTTAACTTACATGGGCTTTGAATTTCATCAACTGCTTTGGATATGGATTTTACTTTTAGAAAGGTGTTTCTTTAAACATGAGAGGTAAAATATAAGCCCATATAACCAAAGTACCAAAGATAATGTGAAGCTTATTTTAGAACCAACATTACATTTCTTCTTACTGCCTCTTTTATGATAGTCAGTTTAGATGAGTTTTGTGATTTCGGAAGCCACACAATTCCTGCCTTACCTAAGTGGGCAAATATGCAGACCTCTATGGAAGAAGACATGGGACCAAGAACAGACAGGTGAGTGGGTGGGGCAAAAGTGTTCTGCACTATAAAGCCAGTATAAAACCCACTCTCTGTCCTTAGTTTTCTTTTACTTTTTCACTTGGTATTTGGGGGGGGGGGAAGAGAGGCAGGATAGCCCAGTAAAGTTGATATGGTTGTTTTGGGGGTAATACTTTATGTAAAGTCAGTTTTGTGGCTATATTTGCAATTCTCATTGATCTTTGTTTACCACTAAATTATTAAGCACATTAATGCTGCTGTAAAAATGCAGTTTTGTTGAAACTTGGGTTAAGATTACATTAGAGCATTAGCATCAATCTTTGGGGACTATGTTTAACTTCCAGCTATGTATACACTTAAGAATTCCTCTATAGAGTCTGAGGTCCAAAAGAAATCAGCAGTGTAGACACCATGTCCTTATGGAACAAATTAATTTTCTTGAACAAAGATGTCTTGAGGAGAGAGAGAATAAAGACTAGACCATTGCCTGGATGAAAGCAAACTGCAAGAGGCAACAGGCTCACCATCTTATCCCACAAGCACAAAGACACAAGGTCCAGAATTATTTATTTCCTACCAATCTCTTTTATAAAAGAAGAAAGTCAAATCTCAGTCCTGGGACAGCCAACATGGCTTTAATAGCAGGGCCAGTGGTAACTGTTAAAGTATCATAGATGAAGCTGGAGATAAAACTGCATCACTCAAAACCACTAAAAAAAGAAGGAAAAAAAAAATTCCAGAGGCAGAAAAGACTTACAAATAGCATTGTCAGGTTCACAAGTACTTAAAACATCTACTTTTTAAAAATTAAATGGAACCTAAATGACCATGATTCCACAACTAGTAAAAGAGGTTCAGAGGGAGGATTCAAATTCAGGTTTTTCTGACTCCCAAGGAGTCACTCTAGCCAATGCCCATATTTTAGCAAAAGACAGCTCAAACTCTCCTACAGAATTTATGGCATCTTCAGGAAAGGAAAAAACTTTTACCCAACTGATTCCACTTTTACCATTCCCATCTATAATCCCTAATATCCCTCCCCCCTAAAAAGAAACCCTGAATTTCAAGTCACCTGATCAGGTGAGCAATATCCCAGTTGGTCTCTGCAGACAGAGGTCCCTCTACTTCAACTCCTTTTTCAGTCACTGTGGCAATTTCAAACTAAAAAGGAGAACAGTACATAATTGTTGTGAGGCTTCAGAAGACTCCTCTGTCTTGGTGTTGGAAGTCAGGTCGAGTTTTATTTCCCTCAGATTTTAAGAGGAGTAAGATGAGGAATAAAGTGATATACACTTTAAATCCTGAAGAACTTGGTTTGAGGAGATTAACTGCAACAGATAGCTACAGACTTTCAATGACACCCCCAGCACTCCAACCCTTGGCTGACTGTGCCTTACCCTGTTATAAGAACGAGCATCACGGTAGTACAGCACACGCATGCAACGCTCCACCAGCTCCCGTGCCTCTGCCTGGCTTAGAACTGGCTTCTTCTCTAGAATCTCTCGCATCAAGGGCTGTGAGGGAAAGAACCACAAGGTTATGGAATTGGGAGAGGGTGGCAAAGAGGGAGAAGGCGGCACATTTCTACCAACCTCTCACATTAGGGAAAATTCTGTTCAATGCCTTACACCTTAGTATTTTCAATGTTGTCTATTGGAGAAGCCCTCCCATTCCTGTCACTGTTGGGAGGTCAGGGTCAGCCTACTCACCTGGGCCAAGTAGGCACCATAACCAGTGGCCAGTGTGGGGGCTTCATAGGCTACACCAAGCATGTCCACATAGCCGAGGAAACTGGAAAAAGACAGACTGGTGAAAGGATCTTCCCAGATCCCACCCTACTATTAATTTCTGAATTTTGGACCAGGGATGAGATCCTGGATGTTTGAACTGAGCAGGTGAATACAGACTTGGGGTAGAAGCCCTGTCAAAGCAATAGATGTCTCCAAACCTACCCTTCCCCATCAGCATAGCCACCAATGACCATGGTGTTCCAGAGTGGGTTCATCTTGGAACGGCGGCTGTACATGGCTCTAGTCAACCAAGAATGGATGGCTTTAGGGCTGTAGCTGTGTCCGTCACCCAACAGTTCTTCATCGATCCTTCAGAAGAATTGATCAGAAGGAAAATAAACAGTGAATCAGCAACCAGGGAGATCCTTCTACCCCCCAATAAGATGCCAGTCTCTCATGCTGAGCTCTATAGGAAAACAGCCCAGCTCTTGTTACATCTTCTGTCATTGGGCTCTTCCCTCCCTCCCTCCACTACAGACTCAGCAAAACATCCTAATGCTCTGTGTGGAAAGAAAATAGGATGGTTCCTTCCTCCCCACTTGAGTTCTCCTCAGGATAAGGACCTAGAAATGAGGAGTCCCCTCTTCTCAGAACTGGCACCATATCCAGCCAAATGACTGGAGAAACCGGGTCTTCATATTGACTTACACCATCTGGTCAATGACTTGCTTCACATACTGGAAATCGGCATAGTCCCCAGAAGCACCCAGCATGGTGTTGTTGTTGACACGCATGATTCGAGAGATATTTCGAAAACGAGCCAGGGAGCCATATGAACCCAGCATATCTGCCGCAATTATTACACCACCCTCAAATTTCACACCTAGGACAGAGGTCCCTGTCACCATCGGGTTCCTGGAAAGATGCAATGGTGATAACGTACATTTATACAGCACAATTTTCAAAATCCTTGGCAAAAACCTTCTCTCCTCAGGCTAAAACAATCCTGTGAAGGCAGATACTGAGGAGAATAGTGGCCCCACTTTTCAGATGAGGAAAATGGATCTGGAAATGAAGGGATTTCTCATCATTCTGCATCTACTGATTTTCCGGCACAGAGCAAGAGAGCTAGTAAACCAGAAGCCACACTCATTTACAATCTAATAGAGGGATAGAGCAGGTGTGAAAGCCAATAAGATAGAGTGGAGAGGGCAGGGAAGCGAAACAAAAAGCCGAACTAAACTTTAATAACTAACTTCCCAAGAATGAAGAGAGGAGGGAGGGGTTTCCTATCACTCAGGACACAGAGGAAAGTTCAAAGTAGCGTCTGGCTGGGCCGGAGCAAGGAGGGTCTGAAGGAGGACCAGAGCCGGGGAGAGGGGTCGGAGGGGGGATCTTCCGGCCCGGTAACTGAAAAAGAGATAAGAACTGGCTGCAGCTTCGGGGGGTACTTCTAAGAGGCCAAAGCCTGAAGGGTAGATTGGGGGAAAGCTTCCGTTTCGGATCCGAGGATGAGCAGCCGGTCCGGGGCCGGTTACCCAGCAGAGGAACTGAGCCGGGGCTTAACTGCGCCAGGAGCGGAGAAATGGAATAGGGAGGTGGATGTGCCAGGGCACTGAGGGTATAACTGAAAGCACCGGAGTGACGAGGGTCTAGACCAAAGCCCGAGGAAAGGACTGAAGGCCCGCAGGGGAGAGGGCACTTTCCGGCCTCCGGGCCTAGCAATTTCAGCAGGAACAGAAAAGGCCGGGGAGCGGCGGGAGGTAACTTTGGGAAGCTTCGGGAAGGGCCCGGCAAGAAGGAAAGGAGCAGGAGAAAGGCTCAAGAGGGCAGCGAGCGAAGAAAGGCAGCGGTGAAGGGATCAGTCTGGAAACGAGGCAGGAGCTGGAAACGCCCCCAAGACTGCAAGGCGCCCTCACTTCCGGTTGTCCCCGGCTCCTTCCGCTGCATCCTTTCTCTCACCCCCACCCCCACCCCCGCCGAGCCCTCCACACCGGTAACCCCCGAGCTTCGGCTCTGGCTCCGGTTCCAGCTGCCATCTAGTCAGCGATTCCCCCTAGGTTCCCCTCCGACTGCCCTCCCCCCACCCCCAGCGGTCCCGACGCCCGGATCTGGAAAGTAAGGTGTGGACACTCACTGCGTCCGAGTAATCGGGCCTTCGTAGACAGTACTGCCAGGCCCCGGGAGGGCTCCCGGAACGGGCGGGATACGGTAGAACTGGCCTGGCGAGGGGCCCCCGGCCCAGAAACCCAACCGCGGTTCCAACAACGGTTCCATCTTAGTCACTCTGCCTAGGGGAAATGAAGGCGCCTGCGCGAAGGGAAGTGGAAGTGACGTAGGAAAACCTTTAACCTCTTCCTCCCCTCCTCCTCGGGACAAGCTAATGAATGAAGTCAAATTCTGTGAAGACGTCGTCGCCATGATGAGTGTGGCCGAGGTGAGGGGGGGGGGGTGAGGGGGGGAGATTACAGCTGGGGATGGGAGTGGCGAGTGGATGTAGGGTAGAACCAGCGAACCCAAAATCTAAACTTCGGAGTAGTCCTGCTTTCCCTTAGAAGTACCTGTATAATAGATGTGATATACATGTGTACAGGACACTTGCTTATTTATACATAATGCCATGATGTAAGTATCATATGTGTTTATAAGCAAAATCCCATTTGTTTTTATTTAATGTGGAAACCTAAAACAGACTAAATGTGTTTTCTAAAACAGAATAACTGAAACACCAAGATGTTCTAAAATTAGAGCATCAGCACAATGCTTTAATGTTAGCATAATATTGTCATTTGATTTTCGCCACAATTCTATGACGTAAGCATTGCCAATTCCCATTTTACAGATGAAGGAACGGAAACTGAGAGGCTGAGTGCCAAATCCAGAATGCTCTTCATTCCAGTGCGCCACCTAGTGGCCGCCGAGCTGAAGTAAAGCTAAATGAAACTTGCTCAAGAGAGCTCATAAGCCCTCACCAGTGTCTGTCCAGTTGTTCCTTAGGATAAATGAGACCTGGAGACAGACCTCCAGGTCTGTCTGGTTCAGAGTGGAGCCCAAAGCTCCATGATTCCACAGCTAATAAAAGAGGCAAAGGGAAGATTCAAATTTGGGTTTTTTCTTCTGGCCAGGTTCATTTATTTACCTGCACAATTTAATTCACTGCTTATGGAAAAAAGGTCTTGAGAGATTTCAGAAACTTCCAGCAGGAAGTGCTGCTTTTCAATCACCTTGATTAAAAACAAAAAACAAAACAAAACAAAACAAAAAAACTACAATAACAAAAACATTTTAGAATTTTTCAAGGAATTAAAGTTGAGTTCCCTGACCCGTTTTGTCACAATCATTTGTACAGCCTATTCTCTTATTTTTCAAAATCAGGATATTTGCCCTGCTTCCAACCTATTTCCACAATCTTGATTTGCCAGTTTTTTTCAGTATTTTGAGATATAGTGCATCCAAAACTGGACTTAAACTCAAGGCAGCTAAATGTTCTCTATTTTCCTATTTGTTTTCTTTTTCAACTTCCTATTTTTTATGTTTCTTCTTCCTTTTTTTTAGGTCAAAGCTCATTTTCACTGGAAAAGAAAAAAAAAGCATAAGAGTTGAGTAGCTCTGCCTTCTCTCCATTGTTCATTATCATTTTATCTACCTTGAAAATGGACTTATTCTTTCTCTGATCCTACTCTTTCTCCCTCACTCCCATAACTTTAAAAAAAAATCCTTTTTGTTAACCTTAGCTTTCCTCATCAGCCTGAATTCATCCTTAGCTTTGTCATTTCATGCCACACTTTCAGATTCATCCTCTATTTTGCCTGCCCTTGTTTCCTCTTCTGTACATATCATCTAAAATCCTTTTTCTAATTATGATAAATTTGATAAGTATAAACAAACATTTCCTTATAGAAACAACAGAAAAAGAGGCCTATATATGATATCACAAATCTCTATTATGTACAATTTGGTTTTCTTAAGAGTAGATTTTTTTAAAATTTTATGTGACTTATCCAAGGTCACCCAGCTGGTAAGTCTCTAAGGCCAGATTTAAACTCATGTTCTCCTGACTCCTGGACCAGTATTCTAACCACAATACCACCTGTCTGCTCCTAAGAGTAGATATTATGGAGCATTCCCCACTCCCATGGGCTATTCCCCTAGCTTGCACTTAAACTTGTTATTTGAGATACACCAAACCAAATGAAACTATTGTTACATATTCTCTTTGAGGATTAGTGTGGTGATCATCCTAAGGAGCTAAATTTCAGAATTGTTGCTCATACATCTCCACCAGTGTGCTCCCCATTAACAGCCAAACAGAGTTACTGAGCATTTTTTTAAAATTTACTTTAAAAATGAAACAAGAACAGTTCGTATATTATCTCTAAAATCCAAGGTAGACTCTTCCACAAATACAATGACTATGGAGTAGGGTGCTCAAACGTAAGGTAGGGGAACTTTCTAACATCCACATGGGGAGTCCAAATATATTGCCATTGGCTCAAGAGGAGGCACTGCTAGATTTCTCTGAATTCTTGCCCACCTTTCTTCAAGGCATTTTGTGATTCCTACCTGTTGAAACAGAAGGGAACATGAGGTCGGCATGCCTGCTCTCCTCTGAAGAGGTACTCAAGTTTATTCTATCTGCCCCCACCCCCCAAATATTGCTAGTTTAGGAGCACATTGTCACATTTGATAGCTGCTACCTGGGCAACTAAGTGACATAATAGGTTAGAGCAATAGCTGTGGAGTCAGGAAGACTTGAGTTCAAAACTTGCTTCAGACACTAGTTATATGACCCTGGACAAGTCACTTAATGCCTTTTGGCTTAAAACTTTAAAAAAAAAAAAAAAGTGCTGCTTGCTTCCCTGGTCATTATCCCAGGGCAGAGAGTATCCTTTAGTTTAAATCTGCCAGTTTGACACCTTCTCAAATACTAGTTACAAAAAAGACCGTGACAAATAGAAAATGACAAGTAAACTCACTTCACTCAGTCAAAGAGCATTAATTTAGCTTATATTATGTTCTAGGAATTGTGCTAAGTACCTGGGACACAAAGAAAGGCAAAACAAACAAACAAACAAAAAAAAAACCAGACCTTGCTCTCAAGGAACTTATAATCTAATGGGGAAAACAATATGCAAACAAATTTGTATAAACAAGTTATATGCAGGATAAACAGGAAATAATTAAGAGAGGGAAGATACCGAAATTAAGAGAGATTGGGAAAGGCTTGTTATAGAAGATGGGATTTTAGTTGGGAATTAAAAGAAACCAGAGAAGTCAGTAGGCAAAGATGAAATAGGAGAATATTCCAGGTATGGGAGAGAGTCAGAGAAAATGCCCAGAAACAAGAAATGGAGTGAATTCTGACAGGAATAGCAAAGTGGCCAGTATTATGGATTGAAGAATATATGATGAGGAGGGGCTATGGCAGGGATAACTAGTAAGAAGACTGGAAATGTAGGATAGATGCTAGGTTATGAAGGACTTTGAATGCCAAACAGAGGATTTCATATTTGACCTTGGAAGTGAAAGAGCCAGGAGTTTATTGATTAAGGGGATGACATGGTTGGACCTTGACTGTAGGAAGATTATTTTGGTGGCTGAAGGGAGGGTGGATTTGAGTGGTAAGAAATTTAAAGCAGACAGACCCACCAGCACACTATTGCAATAGTACAGATGGGAGATGATGAGAGCCTGAACCAGAGCAATGTCCTAGGAGAGAAAAAGGCATATCAAGGGATGTTGCAAAAGTGACATCGACAGAGCTTGGAACTGATTGGGTATGAGGAGTGAGAGATAGAACTCCAGGATCACATCTAGGTTGAGCCTGAGGGATTAGGTGATTGGTGTTGCCCTCTGCAGTAACAGAGAAGATGGAGTTCAAGGGGATTGGGAGGAAAGAGTTTGGACATGTTGAATGTGAGATGTCCACTCAACATCTAGTTTGAGATATTTGGAAGGCAGTTGGAGATGAGCAGAGAAGTTAGGGCAGTATGGATAGATTTGAGAATCATCAAAGAGATGGTAATTAAATCAATTGGGAACTGAGGAGATCACCAAGTGAAGTGGTATAATGGGAGAAGAGAAGAGAGCCCAGTACAAAACCCTGAGGGATACCTATGGTTAGAGTGATGTGGAAGAGGATATAGCAAAGAAAACTGAGATGGTAGGAGGAGGATCAGATGATCAGAGAATGATGCCCTGAACTCTTGGAGAGAAGCGAGTATCAAAGAGGAGAGGATAGTGTCATTTTTTTCAAAGGACTAAAAAATATGTGGTTCAGGGGAGGAATGTAATCTTGTGTCACTATTACCATGAAAATGAGAGATATTACCCTAGAACTCATCAACTAATGACATCATGGAACAGAAGTTTAAAGAGCTGCTTTGTGAAGATTTCTGGGAGAAAAATGGGAGAAGGAAAGAGGCTACACTGAGCTTAGAGTTGAAAATTTGCTCTCCATCTTGGAAGTGTGCTTGTACCCAGTTTCCTAGCATTCCGCCCCTAACTCTCCTATGTGAAGAGAAATTGAGACAAGTAGGCCACTGATTTTCACATAAATGTTCTCTACTCTCCCTCTTGTCTTCTGGATTTCCTCAATGAATGTATTTTATTATTATGCAATACTGTTCTCCTCCCTTTTGCCCTTACCTTTTTTCTCTTCTGTTCTGTTACAATAAAATTTACCCTTTCTAGAGACATATTCCAGTCTCGGGTCTTATCCTATCAAGTCTCAATAATTCCTGTGAGATCAAACTTGCCACCTTGGATTAGGTTCACTATTTCATTTTGCTTATTACTCATTCTAAAATAGGAAAGGAAGAATTGTTCTCCATTTCTCTCTCTCTCTCTCTCTCTCTCTCTCTCTCTCTCTCTCTCTCTCTTTCTCTCTCTCTCTCTCTCTTTGGCTTTTTGCTGAGGCAATTGGGGTTAAGTGATTTGCCAGGGTCACACAGCTAGGGAATGTTAAGTATCTGAGACCAGGTCCTCCTGACTTCAGGGCTGATGCTCCATCCACTGCGCCACCTAGCTGCCCTTCTCCATTTCTCTTGAGGACTGAATATGATGAAATGAACTGAATTCAAACATGAAAGATTTAGAATTCTTAATGGTGTGAAGTTTTTAAAAATCAGAAGATGCTGACTCTCTTCCCCCTAATTCCATCCTTGTCTTCTCCTCAGGGGGTACAAGGTTTGGTAAATCTCTGAGGAAAAATTCAGATAGATGAATCCAGTCTAATTTTATTGTTGGTTATTCCTTTCCATTTTACCAGTAGGAAAAGAGAACTCAAGAAGATTGGGCATGGCTCCATATGGGCTTTAATAAATCATTCAGAAAGCTAGGACAAGAATCCTTTCTCCTTTACTTCTCTGCTGTGCCTTCTCAGAAGAGATATCATCACATTGAAAATCACTTCAAAACTGAAAAATAATGTCAGAAACTTAGTATAGACCTACATCTCATACCACATACCAAAATAAGGTCAAAATGGGTACATGATTTGGGCACAAAGGATGATAATCATAAACAAATTAGGAAAACAAGGGATAATTTATCTATCTGATCTTTGGAGAAGGGAGAAATTTATAAACAAGGAAGAACTAGAGAACATTATGAAAGGCAAAATGGACAACTTTGTTTACATTAAATTAGAAATGTTTTGCACAAACAAAACCAACAGAAACAAGATTAAAAGGGGAATACAACGCTGGGAAAGAAGTTTTACAGCCAGTTTTTCTGATAAAGGTCTCATTTCTAAAATATATAAAGAACTGTATCACATTTATAAGAATACAAGGCATTCTTCAATTGATAAATGGTCAAAGGATAGGAACAGATAATTTTCCGATGATGAAATTAAAGCCATTTGTAGTCATATGAAAAAAATGCTCTAAATCACTAATGATTAGAGAAAGGCAAATTAAAACAACTCTGAGGTAATACCTCACACCTTTCAGATTGGCTAAAATGACAAGAAAAAATAATGATTGGTGTTGGAGGGGATGTGGGAAAACTGGGACACTAAAGCATTGATGGTGGAATTGTGAAATGATCCAGACATTCTGGAGAGCAATTTGGGACTATGCTCAAAGGAATATAAAACTGCATATCCTTTGATCCAGCAGTGCCATTATTGGATCTGTATCCCAAGGAAATCATAAAGGAGGGGAAAGACCCACATGTGCAAAAATGTTTGCAGTAGCTCTTTTTTTAGTAGCAAAGAATTGGAAAGTAAGTGGATGCCCATCATTTGGGGAATGGCTGCACAAGTTGTGGTACATAAAGATAATAGAATATTACTGTTCCACCAAAAAAAAATAATGAACAAGCTGATTTTGAAAAGACCTGGAGGGGCAGCTAGGTGGTGCAGGGGATAGAGCACCAGCCCTGAAGTCAGGAGGACCTGACTTCAAATCTGGTCTCAGATACTTAATATTCCCTAGCTGTGTGACCCTGGGCAAGTTACTTAATCTCAATTGCCTCAGCAAAAAACAAAAAAGAAAAGAAAAGATCTGGAAAGATTTACACGAACTGATGCTGAGTGAAACAAGCAGAACTAGGAGTACACTGTACACAATAAGAACAAGAATGTGTGATGATCAACTATGAAAGACCTGGTTCTTCTCATGTTCAGTGATCCAAAGTAATGCCAACAGACTTTGGAAAGAAAATGCCATCTGCATCCAGAAAAAGAACTAAGGAGACTGAATATAAATCAACACGTGTTATATTCACTCCTTTTTTCTGTTTTGTTTTGTTTTTATCTCTCCCATGGTTTTTCCTTTTGCTTTGATTTTTCTCTCCCAACATGATTTCATAAAGCAATGTGTATTAAAAATAAATAAATGATTTAAAAATCACTTCAAATGCCATACACATCCAGAGAGAACTATGAATATTGAATATAGATGCAAGCTTTGTATTTTCACCTATTTCTTTATTTGTTTTTTTTTCCTCATGGCTTTTCCCCTTTTGTTCTGATTTTTCTTGTACAACATGACAAATATGAAAGTATGTTTAAAAGAATTGCACATATTTAATCTATATCAGATTGCTTTCTGTCTTGGTGAGGGGGGAGGGGAGGGAGGGAGGGAGAAAAATCTGGACCACAAAGTCTTACAAAAATACATGTGAAAACTACCTTTCCATGTATTTGGAAAATAAAATATTATTGAGAATTTTAAAAATCACTTTAAATAATACTTTGATTACCCCACCAAGGAAATATAGTTAAGTAAAACAAACTGACACAATGATCATATTTGTATGTATATACCTTATTCCCTACCTATCATCTGGCAGTCAATAAAATCTATTAAGTGCTTATTATGTGCCAGGTATAGAACTAAGTGATGGGGATTCAAGGGGAAGTAAAAGATAGTACCCACTCTCAAGAAAATCAGTTGGGGGGGGGTGAATAGCATGAAAAAACAACCATGTACAAATAAGATATACACAGGACAAAAAGTGAATAGAATTATTAGCAATATGCTGCAGAGATAAAAAAAAAGACTCAGGAATGTATGAAATAAGTTGGTTTAATTATGGTTCTTGCAAGAAATGGGGATGCACCCAGAGCAGTCAGTCTCTGGGAGCAAGGTTCTTCTCTCATCTCCCCAGATGTCTGGGAATGATAAGATTAACAGATTTTTTTGTTCCTCCCATTGCATGTTCCTCATTGACATGTCCCCCTTCCCTCATCATACAACCCATGATCAAAAATGGCAGAAAATTCCTTTGGGGAGGAGAAGTTAATATTAATTAACTCATTAAGCATGCACATTCAGTGTTTGCAGTTAGCTTTAACTTTCTTTTTGTTTTGAGGTGATTATATTAATTTATCAGTTCAGCGGCTCAGTATCTTATTTTGCACAACTAATTTCGTCAGTTAACATGACCTTTCTCTAAGATCTTGTCCCTGTATGCAAAAACAACTTTATAGGTTACCCACCTATAGAGCAGAAGGGGATTTTTGCTGGGACTTGAAGCCAGAGAAGTCAGGAGATAGAGATGAGGAGGAGAGTACTCCAAGTTTGGATAACAGCCAGTGAAAATATCAGGAATCCGAAGGAGGAAATAGCCATCAGATCATCTTATTTATTTTTCAGAGATCCAGTAAGAGATAGGATTATTGTCCCCAGTTTACTGATAGAGAAACAGGCCCAGAGTTTTACAGAAGGTTTTGACTATGGTCATCCAATACTTCAACTTTGAACTAGTAGCCTTGAAATCGCTAAGCCTAGCTTTTTGACACTCTAGGTTTTCTTCACTTATATCAAAGGGTGTCCTGAAATTCTCAAAACAGGAAAAAAAATTCTGTTTAACATTTTAAAAAATAAAACTCTACAAACCCAGTCCTTTTATTGGTGCAGTTTGAGATTAGGATACAACTACAGAAACAGTGTCTACATATGCCTTCCGCCATTCTCCACCTGCCTTTTGTCCTACACTGAAGTGTTTATTAAACCTCCTGGTTCTAGTGTTTATTGTACTATATCATACTGAAGGAGCTTCATATCACCACCCCAATCTCATTCTAAATTTGGGACTTTGATTTCTCCCATTCTAAGTAAATGACCTCTGAAGGTTTGCTGAAAAATTGGGGAGGTTCCCAGTGAGAACATTTCTCTCCATGGGCTTCTTTCATTCCTCTAGGAGAAGGATAATAAGAATCAAGGATAATGGACTCATAAATCTGGAGATGGGATAGAGGTTAGAAATCAATTAGTCTCATTTTACAGATGAGAAAACTAGACTTCAGAGAGATTAAGTGATTTGTCCAAGATTACACAAAAATGTAAGCAGCAGAATCAGGATTCAAATTCAGGTGCTCTGCCTAAGGCATCTAAAAATCATCATCATCATCATAATCATAAACATTCATATATATCAATTGGATTGTTAGTTATAATATATGAAAGTAATGGAATATTATCATTCTATTAAAAATATGAACAAGCTGATTTTAAAAAGACCTGGAAAGATATACATGAACTGATTGATGCTAGGCGAAACAAGCAGAACCAGGAATACAGTGTATACAGTAACTGCAAAATTGCATGATGATCAACTACGAAAGACTTGGTTCTTCTCAGTGGTTCAATGATTCAAGGCAATTCCAATAAACTTTGCATAGAAAACGCCATCTGCATTCAGAAAGAGAACTAAGGAGACTATAAATCAGCGCATGCTATGTTCACTTTTTTTCCCTCTCATGGTTTTTCCCTTTTGTTATGATTTTTCTCTTCCAATATGATTCATAAAGAAATGTGTATTTTTAAAAATTAATGTACATATATAACCAGAGAAATAAGGAAAACAATACATTTTAAAAATTATACTTAACACATTCATCTGGCACTTATTATATGCCAGATGCTTTGCAATTATTATTTCTTTTGATTCTTACAGCAGCCCTGAGAGACAGGTGTATTATTATCCCCTTTTTTACAGATAAGAAAAGTAGGACAGAGTGAGCCGTTTTTACAACAAATTGTCCTCTTTTGAGGTAGCAAACAAAAAACTGAAAGTGAAGGGGGTGCCCATAATTGGGGGTTAGTTGTACAAAATATAATATACAACTCTTAATAGTTTGGGGCAATGAAAATGATCAGTATGGAAGAGTTCAGAGAAACATGAGATTTTGTATAAACTGATACAGAGTATAAAATAAGCAGAAACAGAGAACTAGTATATGCAAGTACAATAATTTAAATGAAAATTAAAAAACCATTTAAATAGAGTTGAAATTTAATTGTAATAACCAACTTGGGACCTAAAGAAATGACAAGAAAATAAGTGTTCCTCCTCTTAGTAGAGAGATGTTACACCAGGGGACCAGAATGTTATATACATTGTTAGATATTGTAACTATGCTTATTGTTTTTATTTAATTGTTTTTCTTTGTTACAAAGAAGGTAAGGAGAGTGGAGATTTAGGAGGTAGATCCAAAAATGATTGAGATGTTACAACAAAACTTTTTTTATAAGCCCAGTGTATAACAGGCAAACAAATTGTAGTAGTTGCATGTAAAATAATATTACAATGCTATAAAAAAATTAATAGGAAGAGCACAGTGAAGCTTGATTAGATATTTGTGAACTATTGCAAATTGAAGTAAACAGAACCAGGAAAACATATAAACGTAGAAAAGCATGTAAAAGATGAAATAGCCCACAAACATCATTGTATATGTGATCATACATAATGACTACACTTTTTTTTTTAATGGAAAGAAGAAGGGAAAAAAAAAAACACCACTGGGTAATTTTAATAACCAAGCTTGGCTCTAAAGGAAAAATGAGAAAATATACCTTTTCTTTCCTTCCCCCTCTTTTTTTTTTTAATGTTCAGTACTATGAGTCTAAGCATTGCTTATACTGCCTGACTTGATAAATGTGTTGTTAATTTTGCTAAATTGCTTTTTTTCCCCCTCTTTCTTCATCTTGTTCTTGTTCTTTTCCTTTTTTGTTCTTTATTATAGAGGATGCCTCTCTGGGTAGAAAGTCAGGGTGGACTACATTAAAAAATGTAGGACTACGTTTTTGGAAATGAAGGTGATATAAAAACAAAAGATAGCAATGAAAATCTTTAAAAATAAATACATTAAACATTTTAATTTTAAAAAATAAAAGGAAAATACATTGTCCTGACTCTCATTTCCTTCTACTGTTACCCCTTTGCTAATTCTCAACTCTGGATTACCTTTATCTTCTCCAGTCCTACTTCTGAGCCACAAGAAGACGTTATAAAACCTTGTTGACTGGGTTCATTGCAAATTCATGTTATCTAACCTTAACAGGAAGACTACATAAGACTATCCTTTTATTAACCTCTAGCTCCCCTATCATATTCCCCAAACCTCTCTTAAAGCCCTTAACTCCACCCCCTATGACCTCAGACTCAAAAAATGGCCTTGCCCCCTACTTTGCTGAGATAATAGATTCTATCCATTTAGAATTCCTAAAGTTCCCATCCTTCATAGTTTAAATTCTTTCTAAGTCTCTCAATCTCTCCCATTGCTCCAGTCTAACAAGATAAAATGGTTCTCTTCTTTGCCAACTCTTCTGTTTTCTCATTCATATATTACTATCTTTCAAAAACAAAACAAAACCCAGAACTTTCCCCTGCTTGATTCAGTCATTCCTTTATACTGTCATCCTAGCTGTTGAATTATCATTAAAGTAAGTCAGGAATTTATTAGCTACTCGACTTTTTGGCAGAAAGAGAACTTCAGCAGATGTCTGAATATCTAACATTCCTCCAAGACTAATTTATCACACCTCCATTTCAGTCTGAAAATGTTGACCATTTTCTGTTCTTGTTTATTCTTCCTTCTGATCATATCTTAATATTCATGATAATATCATTTCTGTCTCCTTTTCATTAATCTTGACTATCCCTCTTTTCTCAATAGGTTTGATTGGGCACTCATCCCTCAGTTCCTATGACACAAGTGCTCTCTGCCACCTTTTTGCCTTTGGTTCCTGTATTTCCTCACGTAAACATTATTATGGTCTCTTTCTAGCCCTTGTATTAGTCTGCAGATCCACTTAATATATACAATAAACTGCTACAAGAAATTCTGAGCAAAAGTACTGGATAATTATTAATCTGTTTGTTGCATTTATATAGCATGCTTTAAAGTTTAAGAGACTATTTTGGAACTATTAAATGTGAAGTCATACACTTAGACCATAGACAGACTGAATAATATTTTTGTTGGTGATGTTTATTGGGGTTTTTGTTATTGTTGTTATCTATTTATTCTTTAAATTCCTGAGCAGTCAGTGGTCTTTTTACATAGACTTTCACACTCCAGAAGAGTCTGAGGTTTAGAGATAAGCCACCTACAAAATTCTGAGAGCAGTCTCTGTTCTCCTACTTAAATGATTAACCAGGAGCTGAGCCAAACCCCCCCACTTCTCCACTCCAGTTACCCCACATTTTTTTTGACTTGAGGATAGGACCAGACTGCTAACTGAGAACCTTAGAAGTTTTCCAGGAAGTTTCTGTAGTAATTTTTTTTTTTCTGAGCAAGGTTTCACAAATAAAACAATGGAACATCTTTTACAACTACATTTTACAAATGATACATACATACATATACAGTATATGTGTGTGTGTATAAGTATACCCTGTTTTTTCTAATATATCTAATTCTTGCAATACCTAAGTGAAACCTATAGTTCAGCACCTCTATCTTTGGAATTAAAACTTTAGGGCAACTCTTCCTTCCCAAATATCTTAGATTCATATTGCCTCCCCCTCCATAAGAGTTCACAATGGGAAAACTCTCAAGTACAGTTCATGTTTAGATTTCTATAAATATAAGTAGCAAATTTTTCTATTCCTGTACAATCAGCACCCAAGGAAAATAAATACATTTACTGGTTTATAGGACAGTTTTTATTCCAAGCCCACAACAAATGAAAAAGATTTACAAAAGTTCATAAACAATATAAATAGGTATATAAAGGAGTCAATAATTAATAAATAATCAATATAAATTTCCTCTTCCTATAATCTTACTCCTCCTCCCCTCCCTGAAGTTCCCAAAATTTTCTAAGATTAACACTAGGGGCAGCTAGATGGCACAGTGGATAGAGTGCCAGCCCGGAAGTCAGGAGGACCTGAGTTCAAATCTAATCTCATACACTTAACATTCCCTAGCTGTGTGACCCTGGGCAAGTCACTTAACCCCAATTGCCTTAGGGGGAAAAAAATTAACAACACTACTCTATAGTTTGGACTCTCCTCAAAGCAAAATTGGGGTCACCAATGGGGAAGCCTCCAACATTTTAGTAAATACTATTTTTCACAGGGACACATGCAGTGCCCCAGACTCATCGTACCGTTCTATGAGTTCTATTATCCTCAGAAGTAAAATGCATTTGGTGTTGTTACATAGGCAGCATTATCTACAATATGGTGGGACTCATTTGTATGTTGGGAACTTTGCAATGATGTTTCCCAAATTTTCAGGGTCATCCTATGCATTGGATCTCCTCAGAAAGAAAATGTGCTTGTCCATTGAATCTATCATATTAATAATTTATGATAAGAGCAAAGGGTAAGACCTAGATCCCTTGGTTCTGCATATAATGTCTTTTGGTTTTTGCTGATATAATCACACCTGTGACCCTCTTATCTCTTCAAGATGCACACTGTCTAGGAAATTTCTGTTTATAGGAAAAAAAATATATTCTCAAAATGTCAACTTTGGATTACTCACAAAGCAATTTCCATGCTGGCACAGCTTCCCAAAATCTCCCTTCTTCAGGAAGCTGGATTCCCTTTCTTTCACTAGAAGGCTGGAATCTAGCACTCTCCAACTTTGGTTAGAATGGCAGCTCTCAAGAATTCTTATCACTCAGCCACGTGCTTTCTTTCCACAGTTGCCATATGGTGTAGTGCCCCTCCAAGACTGGAGGTGAACTTTGTTCAGAAACTCTCTTTTCAGCTCTCATGGGTGACTTCTTATAGCCCTTCTGTGCATTTGCTTCAAGACTGTCATTAATGGTTCTTAATGGGGTTGAATTCCCCCGACCCTCTCTGCAACATTTTCAAGATCATTCTGGAAAGAAAGATAAAAAGGCAAAACAGAATCCTAAGAGGGCTAGTTACTTCCTTTTGTAGGCCAAAGGGGGAGGGCTCCTCAAAACTATCTATTTCACAACAATTGAAACCAATGAATTCATTATGGAGGTAATACAGAAGACACTATGAAACAGATTCATATTCTCATTAGGAAGATACAACTAAAATCTCAAACAAATACTTACTGCTTTGTAGCCTCATTGAGCTGGCCAGGGAACTCCTTCACAAATAAATGAGCAGATATTCCAATCCCACTATATTTTTCTTACTAAACTCCCAGATGTTTTTTCCTCTTTCTCCTTTGAAACAATCACTGGGAAAAATTGACCCTCAATACAAACCATAATTCATTATTCTTTGTTATTCTAAATTGACAGTATGGTTTCCAATCAATAAACATATGAACATTGTCTTGAATTTAGAGTTATTCTCCCCCTTTGCCTATTTCTGGGCCTTTGAACAAACATCACATCATGACTGGAATGCATTCCTACTTCCAACTTACCTAATGGGATCCTCAGGTTCCTAGGAGACTCATGCAGGCCCCAATTCCTACAGGAGCCCCAGCCTGATCTCCCTAATCATTAGCATCTTCTATCCTAAAGTGATTTTGCATGTATTTTACCTTCCTGTGTACATAATGTTTTCACTCAATAAAATATAAGCCCTCTGAAGGCAAGAATGCTTGCTTTTTATATCTTTAGCACTTAAAAGTTTCTGGAACATGTCTGATGCTTAGTAAATTCCTGTTGAATTAATCAATATCAAACAATACAAGTATAAGCACTTCATTATGGGGAGACCTCCCTGATAGAAAGAATATATATTTAGGGTGTGATAAGAGGAGTTTCCCAATCAATGGGAAGAGTTTGTAGAATGTCAAATCCTTTTTTAGGCTTATTCATAGTAATTTCCTGTGCAGGGTCTGGACGTACTTTTTGTTATTTCCTAGAGGAGGGGTTTCAATGATGGAGAAATATTTTTTAACAGATAAGTCTTTTTATTTATTTCAACAGCAGCCTTAGGGCATAAATCTAGCAGTGAGACTAGACAGGTATTTTGTTTAGAGAAATTTAACATTGACTGGTCTTGCTCTCCTCATTTCTCATCTGGCTATATTATTCTGAGGCTTTTTTTGACTTTTCATCATGTCCCTGAGTTAGGTACTTTCCTAGCTAGTCTGGATATTAAAGAAGCTTCCTGCCTACTTTCTACACAGTGACAATATATCTTTTGGCTTTCTGTAACTCCTACTGGCTTCTTTTTTGTTCCTTTTTCTCCTTTCACATAGATATCACTCTGAGGTAAGTCTTCATTGATTCTCTTCTGGACTATTTCATTAACAGCTCATAATAGTAGAATACTAAACCTCCTAATTGCTTTTTTTGACTTAAGTTTTTCAATTCAACCTTCACTCAGTTGCCAAAATGATTTTCCTGAACTCTAGCTCAGATTAGGTTACTCCTATTCAATAAATTCCAGGGGCTCCCTACTACCTCCTCTATCAATACAAAATCTTATTTGGTTTTTAAAGACCTCTACAACCTGGCCTTGGGAATGAAGGATAAAAAAATATTCTGATCTTCTAATACTTAACTTCCTTCCACTCACTCTAAGATCTAACAACACTGACCTTCTTACTGTTCTTAATAGACTACTCTTCATCTCCTGATTTTGTGGCTTATCTGTACTTGTCCCCAATTCCTTGAATGTTCTTCTGGCTTCTTCCAAGCCTCTGCTTAAATCCCACCTTCTATTGGAGGCCTTTTCTATTAATGTTTTCTCCTCTGGAAATGCTTTCTATTTACATATATGTACATATATGTATATATGTACACAGTTATTTTATCTCTCTGCTTCCTCCCTGGAGCACTTTATCCATATGTCTCTCCTGAAGGGCATAAAAAAGTTTATTAGTGGAAAAATTGAGACACTTGTTTAGGTTAAAAAAAAATGCCCAACCCACTCACAATATTGAGTCTCATATTTTTATATGAAAATCATAAACCTAAGCTAGGAACCTTCTGTAGTACTCCTGAGAAATAGCTAGTAGAAATTTGGGCAGAATGTATGACACATTTACTAAAAGTGGTATAGGCATTACAAATCACAAATGAATTACAAAAAAAAAAATGATGACAGTATCTGCTTCTGAATTTGTATGCTATATCTAAGGGCAGAAAACTTGAAATCATAACAAGAATGCTTGCAAAATCAAAACTAACAGAATAGGAGAAGCCAGAATTCTGGGATGGCATTTCCTAAGTTTTGCAATAGCATTCAATAACCCCCAAAAGCCCTATAAATTTGTGATTGAGGTAGTTGACCTAATCTGGAGACTGGTAGAAAAAGTAATGAGTCTGATTCATTGGGATAATGCAGGGAAATGCTAGCAAAATGTTTAACAACTAGTTCTCCCAAATCAGCAGATTTAATAAGTTTAATGTGTATTATTAACACTTTCTCCATCACTTATTTAAGTCTAGAACAATCAATAAAATATTCATTTTCTAGTAATCGCCAACGAGGAAGGTCATCATCATGAAGATTGTAAAAGCTTTAATAATACTCACATTTCATCATATCTTCACTCACCTCCTTTCCTCTGATGAGTGAGTAGAGCAGAAAAGTCCCCCAAAGCCTCCTTTTAAATAGGCCCCAAAAGTCCAGTCACTTCTTTGTGTCCCACACTTTAGTTCTCTGAGTGCCTTCTGTCCTCCCCCTTTTCAGCTTCCTCTCTTATATGTTTGTCTTTCCTCATTAGATTGTCAATTCCTTGAGGACAGAAACTGTCTTCTTTTTTTCTTATTTGCATCCTCAGCATTTAACATAGTGCTGGGCACATAGTAAGGAACTTGATAAATATTTATTGTATTGTAAAACAATCAATCAAACCTTGACTTTTAGCATTTGTGATTTTGTCTAAGTGCTCACACTGAACATTTTATAATACATTCTGTCGACAACATCCCCCTGAAACAAATAGCAAAGAAAAATACCAAACAGAAATCAGAGAAGTTATACAGAATATCCAAAGAATATATGAGTACACATAACTAATATAGAAATATGTTTTAGATGATTATATATGTATAATCTGTATCAAATTGCTTACCATCTTAAGAAAGGGGGAGGTAAGGAAGAAAGGGAGAAAAAACTGGAACTCAAAATCTTACAAAAATGAATGCTAAAAACTATCTTTACATGAAATTGGAAAAAGAAAATACTATAAAGAAAAAAAAAAGAATATATGAGTGAATGACATATTCAGGTAGGAGAGAGATAAGATCCATGTGGTCTCTAGCATTTCAAGCAAGTCAGCGCACATGATGGGGTCTGATTCCCATCTATGTCCCTCATTCTGAAGTCTTTGTCTCTACTTCCTCCCCATAATTCCTTTATCACATCTCTCTCCTGAAGAATGTCTGGAACCAAACCTCACACAGGTATACAGCATCATTCTCAGCATTCCCTCTACTGAGAAGGAGTCAGGTCTCCCTCCACATATCTAACACATAGCAGTGGGCTATCTTTTGGGTACCACAGCAAGAGGCATTTCAATTATATTATAGAACTTTATCAGGAGTCAAAATCAAGCTCATTGGCCTATTTTTTATTCAGTTGCTATTCCTTTTTGTAAGTTATTTTGCTTAAGATGGCATAGAGAAACCAGAAAGTTGCTTGAGTCCTCCCCAGTTTTCCTCGGAAACAGCATGAAACCAAGCCTCTGAACAGATTTTGGAACAACAAAACCTATGAAGAAATGGAATGAAACAATTTTCCAGCTCAAGATAGTTTAAAAGGACTTTAGAAAAGGTCAGATTACGTGGGTGAAAGGGGAGCACAGCCTAGTGCAAAAGGTGCCCAGGCAAGCCAGTGAGAGGGTCTTAAGAGCACAGATCAACACAAGCAACTGGATCTTGGCTGAACAAGATAATAGCACAGCAAACTAGTGGGACAGCACAGAAAGCAAATTCCCAACCCGGGGAAACTAGGCAACAGCAGTCGGGACTAGGGTGGGCTACCCCCTGCTGTGAATAAGACACCAAACACAAGGGGCCCCTGTGTCCAAAGCCAAAGCTCAAAACTGCCCAAGAAACTTAGGACTTGTAGCTTGACTCTAAAAGACACAAAAAAGTCATTTTGCTTTCTCCAGTCCTATGCAGTGGATCTCTCCCATTTTTAATAATTTTTCAACAATCACTTAGAACTTAGCAATGATTTATCAATAATGCCTATGATATAGTTTATCCAGGTTTGTTGATTTTGAATTCATTAAAGACAGCAAGCTTCTTTCTTATCTCCTACTTCCTTTTAGTTTCAACCCTCTCTTAACCACTTTTGTCTCCTTTCCACTACAAAACAGAAGCAAAATAAAAGTTGAGTACTTCTACCTTTTCTCATCCAATTTTCATTGACCCATGCCAATCTCAAAAACAGTGATCTTTTTTGCTTCTTTGATACTCCCCCCTTTTTCTCCATGTAGTTTTAAAAAGTCTGAATTTTATTACTCCTGACCAGAAGTATGCTGAAAAATGTTTAATGACCAACCTTCCAGAGGGAGAAAAAATAATATACTCGTAATACACTTTTAATTTAATTTGCTTTATTAACATTTATTAGTCTATACTTTCTAAAGTCTAAATAATCAACAACACAAACCAAGCTCTGATTTTAAACATTTGCTGATTTCCAAGGTGTGAATACTCATGCTGAACATTTGACAATTAGTTCTCATAGACCATTACTCTTAGACTATGAGCTCCTTGAGAGCAGACACCCTTGTGTATTTGCTATTGTGTATCCACAATATCTAACACATCATAGATGTTTAATAAATGCTTATTGACTGATTGTCAGCACTTCAGCTGTCATGTGGTCCTCTCTCTCTCTCTCTCTCTCTCTCTCTCTCTCTCTCTCTCTCCTCTGTTTCTGTGTTTCTGTCTTTCTCTGTCTCTTCTCTCTGTGTGTGTGTCTATTTCTCTGTGTCTATGTATGTCTCTGTCTCTGTCTCTATTTGTTTGTCTCCCTCTCTGTCTCTGTCTCTCTGTCTCTCTCTGTGTCTCTCTTTCTCCTTCTCTCTCTCTCTCTCTCTCTCTCTCTCTCTCTCTCTCTCTCTCTCTTTCCCCCGCCTTCTTCCCTCCCCATCTATTATCTATCTATACCTCCCCAAGCATTCCAACCCTTTCAACCTCTATTGTAAATATAACTCACAAGATCCAAATGTTAGGTCAGCCAGGACATTATTATGATACAGGCAATGGTTATCTTTTTTCCAAGAAGCTCTCTTTCCTCTAAATCCAGACTTCTCAATCCATGTAATTGCCTCCAAGGCTAGAAACACCCATCTAATTTCTGACTAGATTCTGATTCACCCAAGTAATCTCCCACTTGAACTTAAGGTGAAGAAACACAGCAGAAGCAGAAGCATGGACTTGAGGTCCCACCTTGATTCTGCCTTGGTAAGAACAAAATGATGGCTATTACTACATATTTGTGCCATTTCTAGAGTATGGGGTTAGGAAAAAGAAATTCTCCTCTTTGCTGGAAATGCAAAGGAGACAGAGAAAGTGCTGGCAGAATACCGAAAGCAAAATGCTCAAAAGAAAGCAGGGAGAGCCTTCTTTCCCACAGATTTTATTGAGAGTGCCTCCTTGTGATCCAAAAACAGCCACCCTTCCTGACTCTTAGTGACTAATCACTTGGACAGAATCCTCTAGGTGCTCAGACACTTGGGAACCAATCAAAACCCAAGTGTATGTCCTTTAGCAAGGAGTTAGAGGGTATATCCACTCCCATGGAAGGTGCCCTTTTCTCACAAAGATCCATGCCCTATAATCTCAACAAATTAATTAGGGTCACTCAATTGTTCAGAGATTTCCCTTGATCAGTATTTCCCTCTCCCATACCTGTTGTTGGCCAGGACTCTAGGAGGACTGGAGAGGCTTGAATTAACTCCCACAGCTCCACAATAAAACTAAAGCTGTTATAAGCCAAGAACTCTGTGGAACAGACCTAGGTAATTTGAGTAAATTTTGCTTCCAGATGGACTGATCTAGAACTCACTTTTCAGCTTTTTGGAAAAGGGGATATAAAAGCAGTTTTAGGACTTAAGCAAAAAGAACTTGCCAACTGTTTTTATTCTTCTTGATATAATAAACGTTTGTTGAACTGAATCAAATTGAAAAAAAATCTCTTTGATACTGGGTTTTACCTATTTTTGATTTCCTAGATTCCTTTTTCTCACCTCCAGGATTCCTTTCTCCTTGGGTTTCCTAAATGTTTTTATTAAAGGAATTGCTTATATGATTCTTTGGGCTCTAAGTGGTTTACTGTGCCAGACATAGGGCATAATACCCTTGGGGAATAACATCCATGTTGATTGCTGAATGTACATGGGGAAGAGAACCACTATAGAGAGAATGAGGGTCTTTGTCTCTGAATAGCAACAAACCTTGTATAACATGGAACCCTGTGTTGCTTATAGGCAGGATTAGGCATCACTCCACTGTAAGCAGGAGACAGACACACACACACACAGAGAAGAGAGAGAGACAAAGAGGGAGACAGACAGACACACACACACACACACACACACGCAACAAACACAGGACCACATGACACTAGGAAAGATGAAACCATGACTGGAATCATTACCTATAGGGAAGAAGACCAGTACCAGGATCATTGTTGTAAGATGACCAGAAAAGATAAAGGGAGAAATGGAGCAAGATTCTGGAAGAATTGAGACAAGATATGAAGAAGGGACATGGCTAGAAAGGAAGACTACTCTACTGGGACAAGAGTAATAATATCTCATATTTATTTAGCACTTTAAAGTCCACAGAGTGTTTTATATATGTAGCACCCAAGTATCCCCTTCTTAAACATAGAATTCCTAAAGAGTTATACCAAGTTCAAGGTACTTATTAAGTCCACATCTGCTCCAAATGATAATTCATGAATCGCCATTGATGTGTTTCCTTTTTTCTTCATCAATCAGAGAGTTCAAAGCAAAGATACTTAAGGCGAAAAGGATGGCAAGAAAGTTTGCAATAGAACATTTCTGCCATAAACATAGGGAACATTTTCCCACAGATGTACAGTATCTGTGGGATACTATATACTGTAGGTAAAGTGAGTATGCAGAGGGATCACATATGAGGGACCCACCTGCCAGGGATAGGAGATTGTGAAAGATGGAATAACCATGATATAAACTACATTAGTTTTTTGGGTTTTTTTTTCTTAGCCTCAAGATTTAATTGACTCAGGAGACAAAGTAAGCGTAGCTTCCTAGTGGCCAAGTACAAAATTCAACCCAAAAAAGGCAAGAATTGTTTGGTTGACTCACCAGTATGACCAAAATAAGGGCTGGGAATCTATGCCCAAGTGAATCAGTGCAGTATCCTTTCCATACTAATCTGAACCCTTAAAATTAAGAAAATCAAACTGATGATAATCCGTAATTGATTTCATTTTGTATTACGAATAACATTTTATGTAATTACCTAAATCACATTTCATTGGTCTTTGAGCAAAGTTTAGAAGTTCAGTTTTCCTGCTAATCACTATTTTAATCTTGTGTCAAGGATATCTGTTACCTCTGAAGGATGCAGATAGATGCCTGGGAGTCTAATCTGTTATCTCTGCAACAATGGCTATTGAGAAACATGATTATTTTTCTTTTATGTTAACAACCAATTATGAAATCAAGATTAAGGCTTTTCCCCTTTATTTTCTCATTTAGGGACTGTATAAGGTCAGTTAGTCAGTCTGAAGGACAAGACTGACTGATGGGATGTCCCTGAGTCCTTGGGAAAGATAGAGACCTTATTTCTATTTAGAATGTAAATAGAATCTAATGTAGGCAAATTTTTGCCTCAAGCTCTTGTCCTTGCACTTCTGTATTGAAGTTTAGGGTGACCCAGGTTATAAAGGAGAAAACCTACCCGAGTAGACTGGGGTAGAGATGGATTCCCCTGAACAAATTGCTGAAGGCAGCTAAGTCTCAGATCAAGACATATTCTCATTAGGAGAAGCTGAAGACTTCTAGCACGCCTCCTCATTAAATAAATACCCACTTGTTAGGATCGTTTCTTTTCTTTCTTTTAAAAAAATTTTAATAATGTTTTATTTTTCTAATTACATGCAAGAACAGTTTTCATCATTCATTTCTTGAGTTTCAAATGTTTTTTTCTCCTTTCTCCCTTACCTTCCCCCTCCACAAGACAGCAAGCAATCCTATAGAGGGTATACAAGTACAATCATTTAAAATATATCTCCATATTAGTCATGTTATGAAAGAAAAATCAGAATAAAAGGGGAAAAGCACAAGAAAAAAAAGCAAACAAAAAGGTGCAAATAGTATGCTTCAAACCACATTCAGTCTCCTTAGTTCTCTCTTTGAATACAGATGGTACTTGCTAACCCAAGCCTAATGGAATTGCCTTGAATCACTGTATTGCTGAGAAGAATTAAATCTATCCTAGTTGATCATCACATAATCTTGCTACTGCTGTAGACAATGTTCTCCTGGTTCTGCTCATTTCACTCAGCAACAGTTCATGTAAATCTTTCCAGGCTTTTCTGAAATCAGCCTGCTCATCATTTCTTATAAAACAATAATATTCCATTATATTCCTATACCATGATCTATTCAGCCATTCCCCAGTTGACTGACATTTGCTCAATTTCCAATTCCTTGCCACCACTAGAAGAACTACAAACATTTTTGCACATGTGGGTCCTTTTCCATCTTTTATGATCTCTTTGGGATACAGATCCTGTAGAGACACCGCTGGATGAAAGAGTATGAACAGTTTTATAGCTCTTTGGGCAATTAATTGTTCTTCAAAATGGCTAGATCAAGATACAACTTCACTAACAATGCATTAGTGTACCACTTTTCCCACATCCCCTCCAAACCTGTAATCTTAGCCAATTTACTAAGTGAGAAGTGGTATTTCAGAGTTGTTTTAATCTGCTCTCTAATCAATAGTGATTTAGACCATTTTTTCATATGACTTTTAATTTCTTCTTCTGAAAATTGTTCATATTCTTTGATGATTTATCAATTGGGGAATAACTTGTATTCTATGTGTATATATAATAGTTTTTTTATTTTTTCCAAATACATGCAAAAATAGTTTTCAATATTCACCTTTGCAAAACCTTGTGTTCCCAATTTTTCTCCCTCCTTCTCTCCTCCTCCTCTCCTAGACAGCAAGCAATCCAATATAGGTTAAAAATATGCAATTTTTTAAAACATATTTCTATATTAGTCATGCTGTACCAGAAAAATCAGATCAAAAGGAGAAAAATATGAAAAAGAAAAAAAACAAGGAAGCAAACAACAACAAAAAGGTGAAAATACTATGCTTTGATACATATTCAGTCTCTATAGTTCTCTCAATGCTGTTGGCTTTCTCCATCACAAGTCTATTGGAATTTTCTTGAATCACCTCATTGTTGAAAAGAGCTGCGTCCATCACAGTTGATCAACACATAATCTTGCTGTTACTATAAACAGTGTTCTCTTCATTCTACTCACTTCACTTAGCATCAATTCATGTTCAGACTTTTCTGAAATCAGCCTACTCATGACTTGTATTTCTCAATATATTTTAGAAATGAAACTTTTATCAGAAACACTGGCTGTAAAAATTGTTTCAGGATCATATCCTTCCAAAAAACATTTAAAGCTTTCAGGCTCTCCATGTTTTTGTCTTTGGTTGCCATGAGAAACCACTGATCATAAATTTGTTGATTATTAGTCAAACTAGTAAATTGGTAGTTAATTACCCATGGACTCTGTCTCTTGGGTCTTTTGTTCATCAGATTGTTTTTTTGGGAAAATCTGGCCTATTATCGATCTGACACTAACTAGCCATAGAAGAAAATATCAACAATGAGCTTTCCATAGTAGCAAGATGGAAGAAGAGATTGTTGCTAGCCCTCTATTCCAAATTTCCAGCCAATCATGGTGTTCCCTGCATCTAAGATGCTTCTGACTTGTAAACAATTGCAATGTCTTTTCCATCTATGATGCTGCCTTGTAGTTTTTTGATGTTCTTCCTTTTATCCACAAGAATAATCTGTAAACCCTCACTTGGGGTCTTTTGACTTTCTGGTAAATTCCAGCCTTATCAATAAATTTAATGTGCCCTAGCACAACTTTCTTGCCTCAGTTTACCTTCTTTTCTATTGCCACAGCTAGAGCCATCAGAATAGCCTGAATCTAGCTCAGTTTACAACACATAGAGGACAGCATCTCACCACCAATGCTGCTAGATATTTCCATTCTGAGTGCAAAAGAAATTGCTTTGAGCAGAGTAAGAAACAAGGAGGAGTAATTAACCTAAGTTTTCATTTCTGGTCACTAAGACTCTGTGCGTTCCTATTTGTATTTTGTATCTTTTTGTCTCTGTGTGATTTGAAAGACTGGCTTGTATTTGCTTCAAATAAACTAGGCTGAAAGCTGTGAGGCACTCTTTGTAATGTTATTTATTAAAGTGTAAAGGGCAAAAGTGAAGAAAAATCATCATACACAGCAACAACAGTATTACATGATGATCAATTCTGATGGACATGGCTCTCTGCAACAAAGAATTGTCTCAAACCAGTTCCAATTATTCACTGAAGAAAACCATATACACCCAGAGAGAGGGATTTGAAATATGGACCACAACGTAACATTTTTATGATCTCTATTGATATTTGCTTGCATTGTGTTGCCTTTCTCTGATTTTCTTTTTTTTCTTGTAGATAGGATTTTTCTTGCATAACTTGTCAAGTATTGCAACATTATTAACATGTAGTGGACTTCTTGCCATCTAGGGGAGGGGAGGGGACTGGGGGTAAAATTTGTAATGGAAAGCTTTGTAAAGATCAATGCTGGGGAACTACCCATACATATGTTATACAAATAAAAAGCTTTAATTTAAAAAAAAAGTGAAGAAAAATCTCTTGTTTGTGGAGTGCAGGGGGTACCACCCCAAGCTTTAGGTTTCTTGTGAAGCTGTTTTCAGATGTAATTTTGGAAATTTGTTAAGTTTGTCTTCTTTCAAAGTGGTATGATCTAGGGAGAGATGTGTTTACTACTCTCCTGGACTGTGCAACACTCTTTTCTATCCTGGAACTGTCACAGCTTCATAAAAAACCTAAAGTTTGGGACAGTGCCCAGACAGTGCAAAGTTAAAGATCACAATATAGGCTGGAAAATGAGTAAGCAGCAGAAAAGAATCCTAACTATAGAAAGTTATTGTGGTGACAAGGAAAATCAAAACACAAACTCAAATACATCAAAGTCAAAACTAGTACTTTCAAAGCCTCAACAAAAAAATATGAATTGACCCCAAGGCATGGAAGACGTCAAAAAGGATTTTGAAAATCAAGTAAGAGTGATAGAGGAGACTTCTGGGGGGTGGAGCCAAGATGGCAGAGATCAGACAGGAGTCTCTGTAACCTCCTCTAACCTTCCCTCAAACCAACAACATATGAAGCCTCTAAACTGATTTTGAAGTATCTGGAGGACAATACATTTCTAGAAGAAGATACTTTGGAAGAACTTTAAAACAGGTCTGTTTTAATTGGGCAGGGGGGTGGTCTGCTGAGCCCAGACTGCAGCACAGGGAGACCAGGGCAGGGAGCTGGAGCAGGAGTCGGAGCATTGCAGCTTTCACACACCTGGGAGTCTTCTGTGGGACTCTTGGGCCAATCAGTCCTGACTGTAAGCAGGTGGTTTGGAAAATCTGCCTTTTGTGGGAGGTAGATTGTGAATCACTGAACCCCTGAAGAGCACTGGACCTAGCTGCCATTACACAACACCCTAAAGCAATCAATCAATCAACAGAACTGCTCAGCACCTGAAATAACAATCGGCAGAACTGCTCAGCACCTGAAATAACTCAATCAGCAGAACTGCCCCAGGGCAAATTTAAAGCATCTGTCCCTCCTTTGCCTGGAACAGACCTCACACCTTTAAAAAAAATGAATAAAAAACAAAATGAACTTTCACCATAGACAGTTTTTATGGAGAGAGGGAAGAACAAATCTCAAATCCTGAGGTCTCTAAAGGTAAAGCAACTCCAGAAAAAGCCCCAAATAGAGATATAAACTGGACCCCATGTCACAAGACTTTTTTTGAAGACTGCATAAATGATCTTAAAAGAGAGTTAGAAGAAACATGGGGAAACGAAATGAGATCATTGCAAAAAAAATGAAAAAAATGGAAAAAGAATGCAATGAACAAAAAAATGTAATTGGTTAATTGCAAAAGGAACTAAAAACAGTAACTGAAGAAAATAAGACATTAAAAATTAGAATCAAACAAATGGAAGTGAATGACTCAACAAAACTTCAAGAATTAGTCAAACAAAAACAAAAAAAATGAAAAGATAGAAGAAAACATGAAATATCTCCTAGGAAAAACAACTGACCTGGAAAATAGATCTAGGAGAGACAATCTAAGGATTATAGGGCTTCCTGAAAGCCATGATGAAAAAAAAAAGAACCTAGACACTATCTTCCAGGAAATCATAAAAGAAAACTGCCCTGATATTTTAGAATCAGAAGGCAAAATAACTATTGAAGCAATCCACTGATCACCCCTTGAAAGAAACCCAAAAATTAAATCCCCCAGGAATATCATGGCTAAATTTCAGAACTATCATACCAAGGAAAAGATATTGTGAGAAGCCAGAAAGAAACAATTTAAATACCAAGGAGCCACAATTAGGATCACCCAGGACCTAGCAGCTTCCACTTTAAAGGATCGAAGGGCCTGGAATCTGATATTCTGGAGTGCAAAGGAACTGGGATTACAGCCAAGAATAAACTATCCAGCTAAAATGAGCATTATATTTCAGGAAAGAAGATGGAATTCAATGATACAGGTGAATTTCACCTATTTCTAATGAAAAGACCAGTACTGAACAAAAAATTTGATCTCCAAACACAGAACACAAGAGAAACATAAAAAGGTAACAAGGAAAAAAAACTCTTGAGAACTATATTTATGTTATGGATACTTATAGAATGAGGGTTGATTTTATGATTTTATGATTATATTATGATTGTTGAGATATTATGATTATTGTCATTTTATGAATATTATATGATTATTGTGATATTATGATTATTATGATATGATAATTTGAAAAAGAAATTAGAGGTAGAAAAGGGATAACACTGGAAGAAGAGGAAAAGGAGGTAAAATAAGGGAAATTACATCACATGTAGAGGCAAAGAAAACCTATAATGATTGAGGAAAAAAAGGGAGAGGAATGAGAATTGTGTTAATCTTCATCTCATCAGATTTGGCTCTGAGAGAATAATAGAAGTATTGTGTATCGCAAAGAAACTTTTCCTACCTTATAAGGAAACAGGAGGGAAAGGGGAAAAAGAAAGGAGATAGACTAATAGAAGGGAAAACAGAAGAACTGAGGGAAAGGTGTAAAAAAGGGGATGGGGCTCTAAAGGAGAAGGATTGTTTAAAGGAAGTGGTTATCAAAAGCAAAATACTAGGGAGGAGGGAAAGGGGATAGGAAAGAGAAAAGCATAACCTAGGGTAAATAAGATGGCAGGAAATACAGAATGAGTTATTTTAACTGTGAATGTGAATGGAATGAACTCTCCCATAAAGCAGAAGCAGATAGCAGACTGGATTAAAAACCAAAATCCAACAATATGTTGGTTACAAGAAACACATCTAAAGCATAGAGACACATATAGGGTGAAGGTAAAAGGATGGAGCAGAATCTATTATGCTTCAGGTGAACAAAAAAAAGCAGGGGTAGCAATCCTGATCTCAGATCAAGTAAAAGCAAAGATAGATCTAATTAAAAAAGACAAGGAAGGAAACTATATCTTACTAAAGGGTACCATAGACAATGAAGCAATATCAATACTAAACATATATGCACCAAGTGGTATAGCATGGAAATTCCTAGAGGAAAAGTTCAGAGAGATGCAAGAAGAAATAGACAGCAAAACTATAATAGTGGGGGATCTCAACCTCCTTCTCTCAGAACTAGATAAATCAAACCACAAAATAAATATGAAAGAAGTTAAGGAGGTAAACAAAATGTTAGAAAAGTGAGGTATGACAGATCTTTGGAGGAAATTAAATGGAGACAGAAAGGTGTTTACTTTTTTCTCAGCAGTTCATGGAACTTACACAAAAATTGACCATGTGTTAGGACATAAAAACCTCAAAATCAAATGCAGGAAGGCAGAAATAATAAATGTATTTTTTTTCAGATCATGATGCAATAAAAATCACATGCAATATAAGGCCAGGAGAAAATAGACCAAAAAGCATTTGGAAACTAAATAATCTCATCCTAAAGAATGAATGGGTGAAACAGCAAATGACAGGCACAATTACTAATTTCACCCAAGAGAATGACAGTAATGAGACAACATACCAAAATTGGTGGGATGCAGCCAAAGCAGTAATAAGGGGAAATTTTATATCTCTAGAGGCTTATTTGCATAAAACGGAGAAAGAGAAAATCAATGAATTGGGCTTGCAACTAAAAAAGCTAGAGAAAGAACAAATTAAAAACCGTCAATCAAATATCAAACTTGAAATCCTAAAAATAAAAGGAGAAATTAATAAAATTGAAAATAAAAAAACTATTGAATTAACAAATAAAACTGAAAGTTGGTTTTATGAAAAAACCAACAAAATAGGTAAACCTCTAGTTAATTTGATTAGAAAAAGGAAAGAGGAAAATCAAATTATTAGTCTCAAAAATGAAAAGGGAGAACTTTCCACCAACAAAGAGGAAATTAGAGCAATAATCAGGAGTTACTTTGCCCAAATTTATACCAATAAATTTGATAACCTAAGTGAAATGGAGGAATATCTACAAAAATATAGGTTGCCCAGATTAACAGTAGAGGAAATAAATTACTTAAATAGTCCCTTTTTTTAATTAAAGCTTTTTATTTGTATAACATATGTATGGGTAGTTCCCCAGCATTGATCTTTACAAAGCTTTCCATTACAAATTTTACCCCCAGTCTCCTCTCCTCCCCTAGATGGCTGGAAGTCCACTACATGTTAATTATGTTGAAATACTTGACAAGTTAGGCAAGAAAAATCCTATCTACAAGAAAAAAAAGGAAATCAGAGAAAGGCAACACAATGCAAGCAAACATCAATAGAGAGCTGAAAATGTTACGTTGTGGTCCATATTTCATATCCCTCTCTCTGGGTGTATATGGTTTTCTTCAGTGAACAATTGGAACTGGTTTGAGATAATTCTTTGTTGCAGAGAGCCATGTCCATCAGAATTGATCATCATGTAATACTGTTGTTGCTGTGTATGATGATCTCCTGGTTCTGCTCATTTCACTCAGCATCAGTTCATGCAAGTCCCTCCAGGCCTCTCTGAAATTGTCCTGCTGGTCGTTTCTTACAGAGCAATAATATTCCATAACATTCATATACCATCATTTATTCAGCCACTCTGCAATTGATGGGCATCCCTTCAGTTTCCAGTTTCTAGCCACCACAAAAAGGGCTGCCACAAACATTCTTGCACATGTGGGTCCCTTTCCCTCCTCTAAGATCTCTTTGGGATATAGGCCCAGTAGAAACACTGCTGGGTCTAAGGATATGCACAGTTTGATAACTTTTTGAGCATAGCTCCAAATTGCTCTCCAGAATGGTTGGATCCATTCACAGTTCCACCAACAATGTATTAGTGTCCCAGTTTTCCCACATCCCCTCCAACATTCATCGTTATCTTTTCCTGTCATTTTAGCCAATCTGACAGGTGTGTAGTGGTATCTCAGAGTTGTCTTAATTTGCATTTCTCTGACCAATGGAGATGGGCAATTTATTTTTAAAATGTTATAAATTACTAAGGATTAACTCTCTCCAGAGTCTGATAAGTGAAGAATAAGTAAGCAGAAAAGAGAAGTTTTTTTTTAGTTGAGAAAACTGCTTTGAATTGATCTGTGTAGTAAAATAATAGATCTCTGCTATTATTTGGGCAATGAAGCCTTTTGTTATCTATTAACAGGGTTGAGAGTAGCCAGAATCCTTCCCTAGTGTTTCAACAGAAACAGAAGCCACACTAAAACTTTTTATAATCACTAAAAACATATTAATGGTTAGAAATAAAGAAAGAAGGAAAGAAAGAAAAAAGAAGCTATCCCATAAACTTCTTCCTATTTTGGGACTAGGAATAGGCAGTCAGGTTTTTATTTCCTTTTGGGAGAATGAGAGAGATTTGGAGCAATTTGATTAGAGAATACCTGAATTGTAAATAATCAAGCAACAGGTTATAATTGATAGGCAAATTAGTGAAGAAAATTACCTGGGTTGAAATTAACCATAAACCTTGGGAAGTTTAACAAGAATATGTACTAAAACTGTTAAGATAATATTTAGTAGAATGAAGATTGTCAAGAATATGGTTGAAATATAAAGGAAAATTTGGTAGTCTGAGTAATGGGGTTAGAAGATTTAGAAAGAAAAATAAAGGGTTGAGGGGAAAGATAGACATTAGGTAAAAAGGTTTGGGTTTTCAAATATAGTCTCATACACACACATATATATGCATATATCTATATATACATACACACATAATAGATGGTTTAAGCATGTTGAAAAAAGTTTGACCTTGTAGAAAAATGAAAAGCTATAGTAATATGAAAATTTTGCAATTTGTTTTGTAATCCACTATACACAGTTATAGAGCATTAGGAGAAATTTGATAAGCAAGGTGTTCCTAATGTGATAACTAGGGTAGATAACTATCACTTTTAAAATCTTTTGCAGTGAATTAACTGGAAATAGTGAATCCCACAATGTGCCATGCTTGAAATTAATAACCTTTGTATAAAATATAACACACAATCACTGAAATTATAAATTGAGGATACAATTTGGAAAATAGATCCAGGTTCTACAAGAAATAATGAGAATTGATTCTGGTCTCACATGAAATGTGTCCCTTCTAGAATTTATTACACTATATAGATCCAGAAAATTAGCTGTGTGGTTTTAAACCAAGTTACCTCAGTTATTTAATTTCTAATGTGTATAAGGTTGATGCCTAACATAAATCTGATTCATTGTATTAGAGATATTGTTAGAAAAATGAACTCTTCTTTCATTCTTTTGGGTTATGAATTTAATTCTTAAAAGACTGGTGTAAATGGACTTTTTAATTTTTTTATTAAAGCTTTTTATTTGTATAACATATGTATGGGTAGTTCCCCAACATTGATCTTTACAAAGCTTTCCGTTACAAATTTTACCCCCAGTCCCCTCCCCTCCCCTAGATGGCAGGAAGTCCACTACATGTTAATAATGTTGAAATGCTTGAGAAGTTATGCAAGAAAAATCCTATCTACAAGAAAAAAAAAAGAATCAGAGAAAGGCAACACAATGCAAGCAAATGTCAATAGAGATCATGAAAATGTTACGTTGTGGTCCATATTTCATTTCCCTCTCTCTGGGTGTATATGGTTTTCTTCAGTGAACAACTGGAACTGGTTTGAGACAATTCTTTGTTGCAGAGAGCCTCATGTAATACTGTTGTTGCTGTGCATGATGATCTCCTGGTTCTGCTCGTTTCACTCGGCATCAGTTCATGCAAGTCCCTCCAGGCCTCTCTGAAATCATCCTGCTGGTCGTTTCTTACAGAGCAATAATATTCCTAAATGGACTTTTTAAAAAACACTTTAAAAATAAAGGAAATAGTAGTAATGACTTCCTGTGAAGTTGGCATAGCAAGGAACCCTTTAAAATGACCTCATCTGTGAAATGCAGAATCCTAAAATTTTATCAGACCTGCTAATAGTTTAAAATACTAATGAGTGTTTGATTTTGTGGCAGACTGATGACTGGGGAATTAATATTTTTAAGACTTTAAGATCTATATAAAGGAGGGAAAGAGACCCACATGTGAAAAATGTTTGTGGCAGCCTTTTTTGTAATAGTAAGGAACTGGAAACTGAGAGGATGCCCATCAATTGGAGAATGGCTGAATAAGTTATAGTATATGAATGTTATGGAATATTATTGTTCTATAAGAAATGATTAGCAGGCTGATTTCAGAGAATCCTGAAGAGACTTACATGAATTGATGATGAGTGAAATGAGCAGAACCAGGAGATCATTGTACACGGCAACAATAAGACTATATGATGATCAATTCTGATGGACATGATTCTCTTCAATAACGAGATGATTCAAACCAGTTCCTATTGTTCAGTGATGAAGAGAGCCATATACACCCAGAGAGAAAACTGTGGGGTCTGAGTGTGGACCACAACATAGCATTTTCACTTTTTTGTTGTTGTTCTTTGCTTGTGTTTTGTTTTCTTTCTCTTTTTTTTCCATTTGATCTGATCTTTCTTGTGCAGCATGATAATTGTAGAAATATGTATAGAAGAATTGCACATGTTTAGCATATATTGGATTGCTTGCTGTCTGGAGAGGAAGAGGAGAGAAGGAGAGAGAAAAATCGGGAACACAAGGTGAATGTTGAAAAATTATCCATGGTATGTTTTGAAAATAAAAGGCTTTAATTTAAAAAAAAAAAGACTTTAAGATCTAGCTCCATGCTCCGATTAAAGTACAATGATTTGATTTTAGTGGAGAACTAGAAATTACAAAAAGGAAAAATTTCAATCTCTACCATTGCATTACACTGTCCTAAGAATGACTTTTCAGCTTTAGCTTTAGTCTCCTATGAGTAAGTTTCAATAAGTATTTAGTTAGTGGTAGACATCTAGGATGGTCTTTAGGAAGCTCATATTATAAATCTAATACCATATAAATATTGATTATGATTTTAAAAATTTGTTTTTGTGAGCTGTGACTATTAAATGGGACCCTAAATGTTTCCATTTTGCTCACATTGATAATTATTTAATTTACTCCTCTGAAAACTCTTAAAGGATTCTGCCTGGGAAAATCTCTTCATACCCTGCCAGTTACTGGATCAAACTCTTTAAGCTTTTTGCCGGGGCCAAAAACCTGTCCTTCAACTTAAATCTTACAATAGTTTAACTTAGCTCACCTTAAGTTTTCTAATAATAACAAGCTTGAATTCAAATTGGTAATGCTTTCTGCATATTTATCATTGTTAATGTAAAATTAAACACATCTATATTGTGAAACTTGGTAAAACCAACATAGAAACCTAGATTCTCTTTGAATTTGGATATTGTTAGGTTATAATTTCAGTGTAAAGAGTATTTTATTATTGTTCTACAAGAAATAATGAGCAGGCTGATTTCAGAAAAGCTTGGAAATATTTACATGAACTGATGCTTAGTGAAGTGAACAGAACCAGGAAAACATCATACATGGCAACCACAAAATTATGTGATGGTTGACTATGATAGACTTATCTCTTCTCAGCAATATAAGTCCAATAGACTTGGGATGTCATCCTCATCCACAGAGAGAACTATGGAGATTGAATGTGGATCAAAGCATACTATTTTCACTTTTTTTTTCCTTTTCTTTCTTGTGGTTTTTTTCTTTTGTTCTGATTTTTCTTTCACATGATTAACAGGAAAATATGCTTAAAATGATTGTATATGTATGACTTAGATCAGATTGCTTGCTGTCTTGGGAGTGGAAAGAGAAAAGGAGCTCAAAATCTTATAAAAATGAATGTTGAAAATTATTTTGATGTGTAATTGGAAAAATAAAATATTATTGAGAAGATTTTATGTTATATAGATTATAATAATGGGGAAAATAATTTTTTTTCATTTTTATCTGATGTTTAATATCATTACAAGTTTGTTCCACTTGTCAAGTATTTCAACATTATTAACATGTAGTGGACTTCCTGCCATCTAGGGAAGGGGAGGGGACTGGGGGTAAAATTTGTACTGGAAAGCTTTGTAAAGATCAATGCTGGGGAACTGCCCATACATATGTTATACAAATAAAAAGCTTTAATAAAAAAAAAATAAGTTTGTTCCAGCTCTGCTGGTAACATATTATAAATTCTGTAATTCTTAAATCTAAGAGCTATTATGGGTAAATACCTACCACATCTAATTAAAATGAGAAAGGCTATCTTTCAGTTTATGTAAGTTCTATTTAAATTTATAAATAAATAATTTTATGTATAAAATAATTTAGAGATTCATTTAACTGAATTAAAGTAACAAACTAGAAATGGGCTTTGTTTTATGTTTCAAATTCATAACATCGTTTGTAATATTGTACAGATATACTGTTAGGAAACCACTTCTCTTTTGTAATCTGGGTATTGTTACATTACGAGATAAATTGTTCCAAGAAAAAGAAAATGTTTGCAAACTGTTATTATTCTGATGTGTTATTGCCTGTAGTAGGAAGTTTCATCTAAAATTATTTAGCTATAACTTATGAAAATTGTAAGATCATTTAAGTTATCAAGGGTTATTATAATAGGGCCAATTTGATTGTGGTTTTTTTGGTATTGCTTTACTTAGGAAACAGGAATCCCTTCCCCCATTATAAACACTGAACTTAACAATTAAGAAATCTTTGGTAATCTTTGAGATTGCTTTGATAAGACTGCAAATGTTTGAAAAGTGAGTAAGAGGAGACAAATTGGATGCTAGACTTGTTAGTTTTTTTCATGAGAGGGAATAGAGACACATATGGGATGGTAGTTTGAGGGAACTGTTGGGTCAAGGGGAAATTTAGTAAGGATCCCTCATGACCCTTTTAAGGAGTTTACATTCTGCTATGTACACACCACACACACACACACACACACACACACACACTCCATGTCACTCCTCCACCCAGGATGTTCTAAGACAAGTCAAACTTTTCTGGGCTCTGTGCCTTCCATCTGCTGCTGGATGTAGCCAGGGACCAGTGCAGGGACTTCCATCTGCCCCAAAGCATTTCCATCAGGGCCAGCCCAAGATGGCTAGGACCTCTTGTAGCCCATCCGGTCTCCCAATTGGGAATGCTGTCCAGTCACAGACAAGCCACCTGCCCTTGGCCCTGAGCTCTCAGAATCCCGCTGCACCTGTCCCTTGAGAGAAGAGGAAGAGGAACATGGGAGATGGGCCTCCTTCTTCCTGCAGAGCAGGTTTGACCTCCATCTTTCTTTGTGCCCTTTTCCTGCCTGATTTCCACCCTTTGGAGGGGAGAAGGGCCTCCCGTCTGATTGCACTTCCCATCTTTTTGTCTCCTGACTCTTTCCCTCCTGTCTTCAGACGCCAATGTCCCCCACATCCTGAAATAATTCCCGATGGATCTTTTGTTCTTACTATCAGCCCATAGCTCTTCTGGTTAAACTTTGTGTTTAAACTAGAACTCTCTTCTTAACCCCTACAACCTAGCTTCTGACTCCATCATTGCCCTGATACCCTCTCCAGTGTTACACTGGGAGTTCACTTCCTGATGGTATGGACAAACAACAGCCTTTGCCTCCTCCAGCCTCCTTTGGGAAGAGAAGTGGCAGCCCTCATTCAAGAATGAGCAATATCCTTCATATCCCAGGGAGGTGTAAGTCATAATCCAAACCCCCCTCCCCACCCTTGCCACCTGATTCCTTATTTCTCTCCACTTCAAACCTCCCACCCCAGGTCTCTAACCAAATACCCCCCAGGTGCCCTCTGGAAGGACTCTTCCATTGGCAAGATACTTCTGTTCATCCTAAATCTTTTCCTAAATCAGCTATTACTGAAGCTTCCCCGTGATAACATGACCTCCCTGGTCCCCCTTTCTGGTCCTGGCTGTACCTTCGCTCCTTTCACTGGGCTCACTGGTTGAGGCATGGAAGTTGGAACACTCCTTGCTTCTCATTGCTGTTTCTAAGTTCTCTCCCTACCTCCATCACTCAGTAACTTCTCTTCCTTTGAGGTGCATGCAGTTCATCTCTGCTTACCCAGTCAAAATCCCGATAGCTGTTGTCTACAGACTTCCAGGTCACTCCCCTCCCTTCCTCAATAAGCCAAGTTCAATTCACAGCTCAAAGTTTTCCTCTCCTCTCCAACTCCTGCCCTCATATTAGGAGACTAATGTGTATGTGTATATATAAACATAATATACACATTTATATACACACATACATGTATAGATATATAATATATCATACTATAATGTATATATTATATATAGATGTATAATGTATACATTATAATATAACATATATATATATATATTATATTATACATTATAACATAATATATATTCACTGTCCCTCTAACATTCTAATTACTCCCTTCCTATGATCTACTCCTCTATCCTACCCCAGCCACACACAAGATGATCCCACTCTTGACCTTTCCATCTCTCACAAATGTACCACCTTTCTATTTAAGAATCCTAAAACTCCTTCTCTTTTTTTATTTTTTTTATTATTTTTTTTTTTTGTAAAGCTTTTTATTTACAAAACATATGAGTGACCTTTCAACATTGACCTTTGCAAAAAACTTTTTTTTCCAAGCTTTTCCTTTCCTTCCCCCCGCCCCCCACCCCTAGATGACAGGTAATCTAATACATGCTAAATAGGATAAATTATATGACAAATACAATACATGTATACATATCTATACAGTTATCTTACTGCACAAGAAACATCAGATCTAGAAAGAGAAGAAGAAAAAAACAACCTAAGAAGGAAAACAAAATGCATGGAAATATTCACAGAAAGCGTTAAAATGCTGTGTTGTGGTTCACTCTCAGTTCCCACAGGCCTCTCTCTGGATGTATATGACTATCTTCATCGCAGAACAACTGGTTTGAATCACATCATTGTTGAAGAGAACCATGTCCATCAAAATTGATCATCGTATAGTCTTGTTGCTGTGTATAATGTTCTCCTGGTTCTGCTGATTTCACTCAGCATCAGTTCATGCAAGTCTCTCCAGGCCTTTCTGAAATCGTCCTGTTGGTCATTTCTTACAGAACAATAATATTCCATAACATTCATATACCATAATTTATTCAGCCCTTCTCCAATTGATGGGCATCTTTTCAATTTCCAGTTTCTTGCCACTACAAAAAGGGCTGCCACAAACATTTTTGCACATGTGGGGCCCTTTCCCTCCTTTAAAATCTCTTTGGGATATAGGCCCAGTAGAAACACTGCTGGGTCAAAGGGTATGCACTGTTTGATAACTTTTTGAGCATAGCTCCAAATTGCTCTCCAGAATGGTTGGATCCGTTCACAGTTCCACCAACAATGTATCAGCGTCCCAGTTTTCCCACATCCCCTCCAACAGTTATCATTATCATTTCCTGTCATTTTAGCCAATCTGACAGGTGTGTAGTGGTATCTCAGAGTTGTCTTAATTTGCATTTCTCTGATCAATAGTGACTTGGAGCACCTTTTCACGTGACCAGAAATAGTTTCAATTTCTTCGTCTGAAAATTGTCTGTTCATATCTTTTCACCATTTGTCAATTGGAGAATGGCTTGAATTCTTATATATTTGAGTCAATTCTCGATATATTTTAGAAATGAGGCCTTTATCAGAACCTTTGGATGTAAAAATATTTTCCCAGTTTACTGCTACCCTTCTAATCTTGTCTGCATTCATTTTGTAAAACTCCTTCTCTTGACTTTCCCTCTCTCCATCTGCCTTTCCTTACCAAGTCTTCCTCTTCATCCACGTCCTATTCTTTGACTCCTTAGTTCTCTCCCAGACCATCTCCCTTGCACGAGCCTCTCTCCTTCCCATCTTGACCCCTTGGTGAACCAGTTCAGCCCTACACTGTCCTCCCTTGAATCCTTACCTTCTTTATCATATTGCTGATTATGCCCTACCATGTATCAGCCTTAAATTACTCCCATCATTTGCTGCCTTCACTCCTACACACGTGCAGCTAAAAGAAAGGGGAGAAAATCATGCAACTTTTCTGATTGTGCCCACTATAAATTTATGTTACACAACCTCAAATGGGCCCTAGGCAGTCCTACTATAGTCCTACTATACTCTACCACCTTCATTAACTCATTCTCCATAGAAGCTCTTCCAGATCGTTTTATTCCTCCTTAGAACCCTCATAGCTCTCCTTCTCTCCATCCTCTCAACTGAGAATCTTCACTCATATTATAGGAAAAAATGAATCCATTTATTGTTTCCCATTTATATCACTAATATACCTTTTGCCTCTATTTCCTCCTTCACCCTTGTCACAGATGATGAGCTAGCATTACTCCTATTCAAGGCTACCTGTTCAAGTGATCCCATTTCATTTTGTCTCCTCCAACATGTTGCTCTCTCTGCCGTCCCCACTCTATCACCTATTTCCAATCTCTTTTTATTTTCTGACTCTTCCCCTATTACCTACAAAGACTCCAAAGTCTCCCACATCCCAAAAAAATTCTCCTTTTATCTTTGCTTCCTATCATCACCCTGTAGCTCTTCTGTCCTTGTGGTTAAACTCCTTGAACTCTCTTCTTAACCCTTTACAATCTAGCTTCTTACTTTATCATTGCACTGATACTGCTCTCTCCAAAGTTACTAAATGTTCTGTTAATTGCCAAGCCCAACAGCCTTTTCTCAGTCCTCTTTCCCCTCAACCTTTCTGCAGCCTGTGTTGTTGTTTCTCCTCCCTAAAACTCTCTTCTCTCTAAGTTTTCAGGATGCACTTCTTTCCTGGTCCTCCTTCTACCTATATGACTTCTCCTTGGGTGTCTTCATAGATCCTCTTCCACATCACACCCTAATTATAGAAGTCCTCCAGGATTCTGTCACAAGCTCTCTTTTCTTCTCCTTCTATATTATTTCACTTGATGAAACAGCTCTCATGGGTTTAATTACCCTATTTATGCTGACAATTCTCAAATCCAATTTTCCTGCCCCAACATCTAATCTCTCATTTCCAGCTGCCTTTCAGAGATTTCAAATGGGATGTCATAGACATTTTAAACTCAACATGTCCAAAATCAAACTCATAAACTTTCCACCTAAACTCTGCCCCCCAAACACACACACACACACACACACACACACACATACATACACACCTTTTATAACACTGTAGAGGGCAATATGTAACACCAAATACATGTTCCCCCAGGCTCACAATGTAGGAATCATCCTAGTCTCTTTACTCTTTCCAATCCCCTCCCCTCCATTTCCAGTCTGTTGGCAAGGGCTGTTCTTGGTATCTTTGCAACATCTCTCAAATATGTCCCTTTCTCTCCTCTGACATTGCCATTATTCTAGTGCTGTCCCTCATCATCTTGTACCTGGATTAGTTCTTGTGGATCTGCCTGCCTCTGGTCTCTCCCCCTCCAATGAATCTCAGCTACCAAAGTGCAAGTTAAGTCCTATCATTCCCTACTTGATAAACTCAAACAGCTTCCTGTTGCCTCCAGGTTTAAATACAAAATTCTCTGTTTGCTTTCAAAGCCCTTTATAACCTGCCCTTTCCTACCTTTCCAATCTTACAATTTACTCCTTGCCACACATCCATCAATCCAGTGACATGGCCTCCTGGCTGTTCTATGAGCTCTGTCTTTCAGCTCTGGGCATTTTTTCTCCTGTTCCCCAAGCCTGGAATGCTCACCCTCCTCATTTCTACTTCTCTGGCCTTAAGTACCAACTGAAACTCCATCTTCTACAGGAAGCCTTTCTCAATCCTTTTTCATTCTAGTGCTATCTCTCTAATGATTACCTATTTATTCTGCATGTAGCTTATTTGTACATTATATTTGCTTGCTACATCCCCATTAGATTGTGAACTTGAGAAAAGAGACTCTTTTGCCTGTTTTTGTTTCCCTAGTGCTTAGCATAGTGCCAAACATATAGTTTCCACTTAAATGTTTATTAACTATTTGGCTAAGGTCACACAGAGGAGGGGAACATGCATTTATTAAGCATGCACTATGTGCCAGATACTGTGTTAAGCACTGTACAAATTTCATCTCATTTTATGTTTATACAATATCTGAAATTGGATTTGAACTGACTATAGGACCAGAATCTGCCATATCACCTAGTTGCCTCAAAATTCTTTCCCAGAGAACTAGAAGTAACTCTGGAGGGAGGGGAGAGATTGGGAGGAATATACACTCCTACTACTTACCACAATAATTTCTGAGCCCCACCAGTGTGCTTCCCATTTACAAAACCTTTTTTCACTCACAGCCACCCTAAAAAGGGCACTGAGAAAAAGTGTTACACTCATTTAGTGACAAGCAGTTCCTTCCCAAAGAACTGCCAAGCTCCTCAGATATGCAAATACCATTTTTTTTCTTCTTAAAGCAGAGCACAAGCAGATGCAAAATCTGTCTTTCCCTCTCTGATTTTACAAGTCAGGGAGGGAAATAGAGAATAACAGAGGCAACCCTAAGGTGTTCCTTCTTCAGGTTTTAGATGCTGCCAGAAAGTAATGAACTCAATAGTTCTCCATACCCCACAGTATTAGATGTGAGTTTCCAGCAGCTGCTCCAACCTTTCTCCAGCCTGTCAGCAAAACCAAGCCTTTCTTTTAAACCTCAAGCTCCCACTTAGTTGCTGAAGAAATAGCTGCCCCTAATGTCTATCTTCTGTTTCCAGCTTCCTGTGACTCTTTCAGCACTCAGCTTATTCTCCTTCCTATTGCTTCTTATCGCTCCTTAACAGTTATGGCTGCTGGCTTCTTAACAGCTTCTAGAGATCTTCCCAAAGACCACATCCTAGATGCAGGAAATATTTAGAACTCCCATATGTGAATTAATGCCCAAATGAATTAAAAAACATTTGTTAAGCACCTTCTTCTGGGTCAGCACTTGGCACACAATACAAAAGTGAGATTGCCTGTCCTAAAGGAATATGTATTCTACTAGAATAAGACATGTATAGAAGGAGAGGTATTAGGAGAGACAAGTGAATTAAATATATAGCAGATGATGTTGAATTAAATATTACTGGATCACTGAAATCTTGGACTTGCCCAAATTTAGCAAAAAGGCATTTCAGAAGGTAAATTTCAAAAAGTTCTCAAGTTATCCATTTTATTGCCACTGGAAGACCAATAAGGACGTGGAATTGTCAATAGCATGGCAAATTACAGGTCATATGGAATTTACAAAGGAAAGTTTACTTATGGCAAAATACAGATTTTTTTGTGTGTGTCACAAACTCCTTTGACAATGTGGTGAAGTCTAGTAGTACTATGACATGCTGCCTACATTTGTGATTAAAGGAAATAATTGAATTGCATTCAAGGAAATGTCAGAAGTTAGTGAAAATAAAGATGTCATTCTTTACATGAGTGGACTGTAATTTTTTTTATTATTATTGTTGTCTTTGCCTTTGGATGAGAAAAATATCATGATTATTCTTGCTTTTGTCTTAGTTTTGGTAAATGTTTTAAGTTAAGAGTTAATTGTGTCATGGTAACTGATTGTATAAATGGGAGGCACACCAGTGAAGGCTCAGAGTTACAGTGGGGAATAGCAGAATACACACACACACACACACACACACACACACAACCCCTAGGGTCCTTAGAGAGAGGCATGTGAGTTGAGCGGAATGGTGATGACACTTTCTTGGGAGCCCCCAGACTCTCCAGCATTGAGCGAGGATTGAGATGATCAATCCTACTAAGGAAACAGGATGGATCATATATGCCACACTGTTGGGGGCTTCAGTTAAAATGAGCCTAATAATATTAGTAGTATCAATCTCACAGAATGACATAAGGCTCAAATAAAGTATTGTATCTAAAGAACTCTGCAAACTTAAAAGCATTATACAAACAATTACAATCACCATCATCATCATTATTATTACTTCTGTATTACAAACTCCAAGATGACTTGGTCCTCTCTCCCTGGGATTCTTGTCACTTTCACACCACTGACTAGTTCTCCCTTATTAATCAGAATTAAGTACAAAAGGGGGGCTTGCTCCCCCTTATTTCTTCATCTCTCTGAAAGATCTGTCTTTTTCATCTGTCTTATTATAACTACAAACTACCATAAAACCAAATTAACAGGGAGTGTCAGGGAGTTGCCTGCCCCACCTATGGAACTACAAACCCCATAAAGAGCTATCTCAAAGAACCATATATTAAAAATGGCATAAGTAACTTTCTTTTGTGAATTCCTCACTCCCTCTAATTTGCCATGCTATTGATAATTCCATGTCCTTGTTGGTCCACCAGTGGCAACAGAAGGACAGCTTGAAAACGTTTTGAATTTAGCTTCTGGACAATCCTTTCACCAAGTTTGGGCAAGTACTAGATTTCAGGGGTCCCACAATATTCAATTCAATATTCTCTGCTCTGTATATGTCTTGTCCTAGTAGAATGCATGTTTCCTGAGGACACAAGCAGTCTCCCTTTTGTATTATATGTCAAGCACCTAACAGAGTGCTGACACGGAAGAAGGCGCTGTATAAATGTCATATTTCATTGGAGCGATCATTCACATGAGGAGGTCCTAAATGTTTCCTGCTTCCAGATGTGGTCTTTAGGAAGATCTCAGGAAAGGTCATTTCATTTAGTGTCATGGAGCTGAGACATCTGGGGGACTGACCTCACCTTGCTCTTAATACCATGAATATCAGAAGAGAAATCACCCACAAGGACGTGGAATAAGAATCATCTCTTTTCCAGGAGGCACCTTAGGCTTGAGGAGAGGCCCCAGACCTCTGAGGATTGGTTTCCCACTGAGTTTAGAGTTATGACAACAGGATGGGGCCGTAGGACCCAAAGATCCTGCCCCAATCCAAACAGAAGTTTTCCTCTGGTCTTTCTTTGATGGCCCAACTAGGGCCATTAGCTGAGGATGATGTAATCTTTTCTCCCTGGGGCTTCTTCAGAATGGGGTTTAAGCCAAATGGTCTTCTGAGAAGGCAGAGATGATAAAAGATATTTTATGATTTTTACTCTGCTCCTCTGGAGCCAGGCCCAAAAAAAGCCAGGAGAGAATAAAAGGGCATTGGGATCCCTAGGTCCCAAGTATGGTGGTGAAAGATGAAATGACCAAAGGAACAAAGGTTCGATCTTCCAGACCTATTGCTTTATTAAGCAGCAAATGGCAATTGTCCAACGAACCTGGATCAGATCTCCTCAGCTTAGGCCTGGACCCTGAATACAGAGGGAGACAGACTTTTATACATTAAAAACAATTAAGGCCAATTAATTAAGAAGAAACAACACAACAGATCTGACTTCTAATTGGCTGAAGGATTAGGGTCTTTCCAAGTTGGAAGAGGAAAGTAAACAGGTGCAATTCCCTGAAATCCAAAAAAAGAAACCCCCCAAAAGCAGCTGGAGCCTCCTGTAGACCAAAGAGGGACTAGGGCTCCAGCTCACCATGGCACCCCTCCCTTTCCTTATTGCCTTCCTTCTCTTTGCAAGGAGCTGGGCAAATTCTGCTAATCCTTATGCCCATATTTATTCTTGTCTGAACATGAAAAAAAATCTTCCTTCAGATTTTCCCTGTAATTTTCCATCTGCTAGTTTCTATGTCTCTGTCTCTCTGTCTCTCTCTCCTCTTTCTCTGTCTCTCTCTTCTTTTCTCTCTCTCTTTGTCTCTTTCCCTTCCTTCCTTTCTCCCTCTCTCTTTCTGTCTGTCTGTCTCTCTTTCCCTCCCTTCCTTTTTCTCTCTCTATCTGTCTCTGTGTCTGTCTCTTTTTCTGTCTGTCTCTTTCTTCCCTCCTCCCTCCCTCCCTTCCTTTCTCTCTCTCTGTCTCTGTCTTTGTCTCTTTCTTTTTTTCTCTTTCTCTCTCTTTCCTTCTCCTCTTTCTCTGTCTCTGTCTCTCCCTCTCCTCTTTCTCTGTGTGTCTGTCTCTTCCTTTCTCTCTCTCTGTCTTTCTCCCCCATTCCCTTGACACTTTTTTCCATTACTTGCAGATAGAGGTATCCCCAGAGACAAAATAAGAGACAAAAAAAGGAATGACCAAAGAAATAAAAGAATCCCACTTCTCTCTTTTTTTTTCTCTCCTTCCAGTATGCCCTTGACAAAATAATAGATTAGGGCAAAATTGTCTTTGAAAAAGCTTCTACCTTACTTACTTCCTTCTCCCAGATTCCCAGGCATCTCCTGTGGGCATCTCTTCTAGCAAGAAAGAAAGCAGACTAATTTTATTTTTTTATAATAATTCTCTTTGTTATTAAAACTTTTTATTTGCAAAACATATGTATGGGTAATTCTTCAACATTAACCCTTACAAAGCTTTCTGTTACAAATTTCTCCCCTTACTCCCCACTCCTCCCCTAGATGGCAGGAAATCCACTACATGTTAATTATGTTAAAATACTTGACAAATTGAATATATGTATACATATCTCCACACTTAGAAAGCAGACTAATTTAAAAATGAATTATACTAAAATGTAGATGACTTCTCAAGCTATTACTCTAAGGAATACTTAGATGGCTCCTTGGTCCCAGAGGCTTCCCACCACTGATGTAGATGACAGTCCATCCGTATGCTCTCACCTCATGGGTCTTGTCCATGTTCTCAAATGGTTCCTTCAGAGAGAATCTCTCCAATGCTTTACAGGATCTCTCACATTTTGGGGGTTGCAGTATAGCAGAGGACTGATCATTTTTAGCCTTGTTCTTGGTAAGTAGTTCATACATTTCCCCAGTTATACATTGTTAATACCTCTCATGTCATTAAAGACTTTTTTATGTCATTTCTTAAATGCAAACCATCTTCACTATGCCATAGCCTGCTTAGACCCATTATTTGCTTTTCTATCCATTGTTCTTTGAGTCATCTACAATTTGGATTCTCCTGAAATTGGGTCCTCCCCTGATTTGTAGTCAAAAAGCATCATCACAAGATCAGATCTAAATTATTCTTTTGCGGAAAGGTTGGGAGTCTGGGGTTCTTCAACATGAATTTTTCCACAGCTGATTCTGTCAGATTTCTTTCTCCTCTTTGATTCTGGGACCAGCCCATTGGCCCCCTGCAATGTCTGTCAAAGAATGATTTACTGGTAGTGCTAACTCTGTCCAACTTTGTGTTATAATCAAGAATCTACATTCTTCATCCACTTTTTTTCCTATGTGGATAATCAGGTCAATCTCTTTTGAATGGCCATGAACCTTATTGAAATTCTGGGCCATAATGCAGCCAGTACAAAATGTTCCACAGAAAAGAATATATGGAGAACCTTACATCTAAGCCTTCTTTAACAAGCATTTATGAAGCACCTACTACATGCTAAGCACTATGCTAGGTACTAAGGATACAAGGGAAACAACAACCAAAAGTCCCTGACCTCAAGATTAGATTCTATGTAAGGGGTAGGAGAGAAAACACATACATAGATAAGTAAATAGATATATTTGTATATTAAATATTACATATGTAACATACAAATATCATATATGAATATAATATATAAATATTACAGATATTAAACATATATAAAATATTAATAAATACATTTGTTTTTTTTTTTTTTTTGCTTTTTGCTGAGGCAATTGGGGTTAAGTGACTTGCCCAGGGTCACACAGCTAGGGAATGTTAAGTGTCTGAGACCAGATTTGAACTCAGGTCTTCCTGACTTCAGGGCTGGTGCTCTAATCACTGCGCCACCTAGCTGCCCCCATTTGTATATTATATATACATATATACACACATGTATGTCATACAGATATAGATATAAGATGTATGAGGAGGTTATTGGGACAGGTAGGTGCCACGCTGGATAGAGTACGGGGTTGGAATTAAGAAGATTCATCTTTATGAGTTCAAATCTGGCCTCCGACACTTATTAGCTGTGTGACCCTGGGCAAGTCAGTTCACCCTGTTTGCCTCAGTTTCCTTATCTGCAAAATGAACTAGAAAAGGAAATGGCAAATTCTTCCACTATCTTAGCCAAGAAAACTCCAAAGGGGGTCACAAAGAATAGAACATGGCTGGAAATGACTGAACAACAAAAGTGTGTGTGCACATATATATCTGCAATGTAAAGAAAGCTAGAGAGAGGCAAATATTACCAGACCATATACCTGGGAAAAGAACTTAGGCATAATAATAAGATTCTCTAATATTTTAAGTCTGCAGAGGAGTATGTAGATTTGCATTATTGTCCCCAATTTACAATTAAGAAAAATGATCTTATACTTTGTACTTTGTACAAGACATCCACTATGATGGTGGTGAACACCTTTGGCAAATATAATCCTACTTGATGTTGATGGTCTGAGGACCTTACACCAAATTACCTATATGGATGTACCTATAAAAAAATCTATACACCTATCTGTATGGAGCATACACATCTAAAGAAATATACCGCTGGAGGAGAGCCTTTAAAGTTGTGTTTTGTTTGATTGAATCAAATGGCTTTCTTGCTATCCAAAGGTAACAAATGTAATGGATTTTATATCCTTGAAACCAGTGTCAAGGTTTGACAACATGATCTGTTATGGAAAAAAAAAAAGAGGTCTATCCACTTCTCACATTTTCATCAAGGATACCTTCAATAATGGATAGACCATTTCTTCAACTGAAATGATAATGTGATTCCTTTGCTGACAACTTCTGGGGAGAGACAAAGCTGAAAGGAGAGAAGCCTAGGGCTTCTCTCTATGTAGCCCCGTGAGAGGGATCTCCATTCTTAGTCTCTGGTATGTCCTTTTCTCTCTTTTGGTTGATTATGCTCCCATTTGGAGTAACTCAGAGAGAATATCTAAATGCTCCCTGGTTCTGTCTAAATTTCCCCAAATGTGGGTAACAGTCCTCAGTTTCCACCTAATGGGCTAACTGCATGTCACAGTCTCTATTTCACTTCCCACAAAAAAAATACTTAAGACCCAAAGGGTTTGTGGGAATCAAACAGAGTCAGACCCCAAAAATAGCCCATTAGATTTCCTCCCAAAAGCAAACTCTTTGGGGGGCTGTGGAACAAGTATTGCCCTTATCTCAGACAGGAGCAGTATTATCAGCTCACAGAAACAGCAGAGAGATTTGGCAAAATTCAGATCAGCCCTCTATAAGTCATTTGGTCAGTCAATAAGTATTCATTAACCACCTGAATATGTGCCAGACCCTGTGCTAATTCTGGGGGTACAAAGAAAGGCAAAAGACAGTCCCTGGCTCAAGGAGCTCACCTTCTAAAGGGGAAGACAACATGTAGACAGAGACAAACAAGCTATAGTCAAGATAAATAGGAAATAAGGCACTAGAAATAAAAGGGCTTCCTGTAAAAGGTAGGATTTCACTTGGAACAAGGGGAAGCCGGGAGGCAGAGATGCAGAGGGACGGCGTTCCAAGCAAGGGGGTACAGCCAGAGAAAATGCCCAGAGCCAAGGGCTGAAATGTCTTCTTGGGGGATGGGCAAAGATGCCCTAGATCAAAGAGCTCCAGGATGCTGGGGTGAGGGGAAAAGACAGAGGGAAGGAGGGGTGCTACGTTGTAAAAGGCTGAATGCCAGAGGATCTTGTGTTGATGCTGTTGGGGAAATCGTATCCTTCCAGGTGGCTGGGAGTTCTCAACTTGCAGGTGTTACCTAAGAAGCTATTCCCATAGCTGGTACCATACAGAAAACTTCCCTTCTCTGTTAGGTTCCGAGACCACATTAGCTAAGAAATTCAAAAATCTCCTCTCCCCTACAGAGCAGAAGGTATCTGCTTCCAAGCATGTTCTGGGACAGGAAGAGGAAGAAATCACCTCCTACCTCCAAAGGATCAATTGCCAATCTTGAAGTCCAAGGGGAAGAAAAAAGCACAACCAATTCAATCAGATGAGGTACTTGGTACAATGTAAGTGTCTTAAAAATGTCTGTCCCCTTTCTCTTCCCTTCAACCAACTCCATTATTGATATCACAGACTATTCAGAAGTAGGAAGGTTAATAAGAGATGTCCAGGGAATAAAGTGAAACATGGCTGGGCCCATTCAAACACCTGGGCCAGGTGAAGTGCTCACCAGACAGACCAGTGGAAGGGACTTCAGGGTGGGAGCTCTGGAGCTGAAAAGGTTAAGTTCTCTGAAAACAGTATATGGACTGTGTGGTTGGCTGGGCAGATGGCAAGAAGGTGATGAGAAAGCAGAGCAAAGGAAGGCTTCAGCCTCATGGATTTGAGCCTCCATCTTTAGGATGGTGGTTCTCAAGTTTCTGTTCTCAGTGTCTTTACACTATTAAAAATTACTGAGGATCTGTTCAATAAGTTTTTGCTTATGTGGGTTAAATTTATAGATATTTATCATATTAGAAATAAAAACTAATTTGGAATTTGTAGATCCTCTGAAAGGGTTTCAGAGACACCTTTTTATTCTCTGGACCATACTTTGAGAGCCACTGCATCAGGAGGAGATCCCAGTCAACACTACAGCACTTTTTCAGGAGAATGGGCTCAATCCCTGACCTGCCGGAAGATATGGCCCTGAAGGAATTGTCTGGACAGTGCAGAGCCAAGGGGACCATGCAAAATGTTTTCTGGTTTGATATTTTATGTAGCATCCTTCCAGGAGGGTAAATCATTGAACAGGTGTTCACTTATGGCTTGGGTTTATACCTGATTTACCTTGTTTACTGAGTGGTTTTCTGTTGTTCTACTTTAGAAAAGGTCCCCTGACTCAAGCCAAATCCGAGCTCCAAGTGATTGTCTCTCTAGAGATCAGAACCATCAGGAAGTTGGCCCACAGGTTAGGGATCCCTTAGTGGAGAGGGAGAGGCACAAAGGCTCCCAGCCTCCTGAGCCTGCTGTTGGTTCTGCCTGGGTTGTTCCACCATGATTAGCCCCTTATTTGTGCACAAGCACAACTCACCTCTTACATAAGCAAAGTGGCAAGGGGCAAAGGGCAGGCAAACAGGAATTATATAACCAGCCAGGCCTCCTAACCGCAGTCTGATGTCTGCCCTATCTCTAAGAACTCTCCCAGAAACTCCAGCCTCTCTAGCCAGTCAGCCCTCCCAAGTATCCCCCCCCCTTGTTCTTTCAAAATATGCTCCAAGCTACTGTTTCAAACAAGATTTGCTGCTGGGTCAGACAATGTTTGTGGACAAAAAATACCCAAAAAACAAAAAACAAAAAACAAAACCAACAGTTGTTTCAAGAAAATATTAGAGATGGATTTTAACTCTTCATAAAAGATCAAAAATTTGGGAGAAGAGGGACAGAACAGAAGCCAAAGTTCTCAACAACCCCCCCTTTCTGCATCATCTAGGGGGAACCTTTCACAATCTTATTTTTGCCTCTAGTAAAGAAGTGAATCAGGGAGGTTCTGGAGTTTCTGAGAAACAAGCTAAGGGATTATTAGAAGGTAATTAACCTGATTATCACGGTTCTGTAGGTTTTCAAAGGGCATCTTGCCCTTCCTAGCCAAAGTAATCTGACTGAGTTATATTGTTTAGTCCTGGGTCTTACCTGGATAACGAAAGGAACATAGAGACTGATCAATCAATCTTCTCATTTCATCCATGGGGAAATTGAGGGACAGAGCAGAAAAGTGACTTGTCCACAATAATTATCACACCAGGTAATAAATTGTAGAGCCAAGACATAACCCTGGAGCTGCCTTCAGATTCTCTTTCCTCTGTCTCTCCTCAAGGCCTGAAATATCTCCACAGGACACAGCAGACCCACAATCCAGTTTTCTTAACCAATAATCCTGGCTTTGGAACAAAAGTTGTGAGGATAAAAGGAGAAGGAAGTATAGATATTGGGGGAAAGAATAGAGAAATTTATCCAATCTGATGCAAAGTGAAGAAAGCAGAATTAAGGCTAGAGAGATTTGGGTACATACTGACAACAAGAAACAACTTCTAGTCAAATGACAAACATAAAACTGTGCAAAAAATAAACTTAGCATTGCTTCGTTTTGTATTGCTTGGTTTTGTTGAATTGCTTTTTTTTCCTGTTTCTTTTTTTATGATTTATTACAAAGGACTTACTGGATAGGAAAGGGAGAAGGGATACATTTGGGGGGAAAGGTGCTAGAAAAACAAGAGCTATCAATATAAATAATATTTTTGAAAGATATGTTAAAAATACTTCTTCAGTCAATGACACAGGCAGTTTTGAGATGAAGAGAGCAGTACTGGTCCCATCCCTTTTCTCATGTGATTTGCTTCCTCATATCCAACTCCATTCCTGCCTTTGCAGTAAGATTCAGAAACTTAAGAAGTGGGACCTAAAAAATACACTGCCTTCCCCCATTGAGTTTCACAAAGCACTTTGTCTAATGCATTTTCTGCATTTATTATCCTACATCCTACATCAGATTGCATAAAATCTTCCATACTTCTCTAAGTACATCATATGTGTCATTTCTTATGGTTCAGTAATATCCTATTACCACAATTTGTTAAACATTCCCCAATTGATGGACATCCACTTTGCTTCCAATTTTTTGCTATTCTAAAAGTGTTACCATAAATATTTTGGTACCTATGGAAATGTTTAGAGAGAATAGTTTTAACTGAATGACGACATTGCAAACCACATTACTGGGGGTTTAGAAGAGCCTGAGAGGTGAGGAAGTGAGTGGAAGCACTCAATATAGACAGCTTTTTCAAGGAGTTTGATTGAGAAAAGGAAAAGAGGCATAAGACCATCCCAAGCAGGGATAAAAGTGAAGAAAGCATGATCAAAAAAACAATATTCACCATGACCTTGACCACAGGTGTACTGGAGCCAATTCAAATTGCCAAAAAGACTGATTATTAAATTTTCACTGTGAGCATTTAGCCCTCAGAAGTAGCCAAACTCTACAAATCAGGGCTTGCTATGTTATTTTATTGATTGTTCAGACTAATAAAAAAAGTTCAGACTAAAAAAATACAGATTGAATTTGAAATTCTGTCCAGCATATTTTTTCTCCAAGAAAGTTGGCTGATAAACATTTACCAGCCTACCCATGACAGAGACAGTATAATCAGAAAAAACAACCATAAGATAATCAAAAGTGCAAAATTACAAAGGACAAGCATGGCTCCAAAGAAGAGAAAGAAGATATCCTGACAAATAGAACTTTGCAGAGTTGGGGGATCCAAAGGTATGAACATAGTATATATTTTTAGATATTTTCAATGTATTGATCATTTGTGCTGATTTTTCTTCTCCCCTCCCCTCTAAAATATAATTTGCTACAGACAATGACTCTGGAGGGGGTAAGGGGGTATTGAGAGCAATTTTAGAGATGTAAATAAAAGACATCAACTAAAAAAAATTTAAATAAAAAATATGTTCTCTCTAAGTTATCTAAGGCCTCTTCTCAGTCATCCTCCTCACCCTCTCTGCAGCATTTAAGATCCTCGACCTTGCCCTCTTCCTAGCTGCTCTCTCTCTATTTTCATGACCTCTAGCCCTTCCTACCTTTCCATTCTTCTTACACATTACTCTCTTCCATGTGCTCCATCGTCAAGCCAAAGTATCCTTCTTTCCAGTTCCTCATACATACTGCTGCATCTTTTATCTCCTTGGCTTTCCCTCCTGGTGGTATCCTCTCCTTCCTTATCTCTGCCTCTTAAAATCTGTGACTTTCTTTAAGATTCAGTTCAAATACCACCTTTCCTATTCCATCCCCAACCTAGCTCTGAGGTTTCATTTATTCTGTAAGTGTATATATACATATATATGTATATATATTCTGTGTATACATATATATAATATAGTCTGTCTATACATATATATAATATATTCTGTAAGTAACTTGTATGTCTCTCTATATATTTAGAATATAAATTTCTTGAGGGTAAGGACTGTTTTTGCTTTTTCTTTCTATCCCCAATACTTATTTAGCACAGTGCAAATGATTAACTTATTGCTCTAATACTATACTATCAGCTCCACAAATTGCAACTAGTTAGGGGCACAAAAATAAATAAATAAAAGGATTCAATAAGGAGGTGTTATTTGGGTGGATTCTGAGGAATCAGGTCAATTTTAACAGCTAGATATATAGAGAGAAGACACTTCAGATTTAAGGAACAGCATGGCCCAAGATTTGATAACATGAAATCACAAGATGTTTTCAGAGAAGAGATAGTAGACCAGCTTGGCTGATGTTCAGCATAGGGGAGTGAAAAATAAAATAGAAAAAATAGAAAATTAGGGACCAAAGCATGGAAGCTAAAGAGTTTGGATTTTAATAACAGCAATAATAGTGATGATGATTATAACTTTTATATAAGTGCTTATTATATCCATCTCTTGCCCAAACTTTGTAACTCACAGGGTTTCCCATACAATAGAATATTAATAAATGGGAATGGAAGCAGGGCTCCCATGGAGAGATGCCCGGTGGGGCTCCTTCTCTGGGTATGTCTACTCCTGCACACTTGCTTTCCCACTCTGAGGTCCAAGATAACCCCTAAGGGCCCAGCTTTATTTCCTGCTCATCCTAGCTGGTTTAGTGAGCCCACAATTAGGCTCAATGATAACCTTAGGCCTAAATCTCTGGCACCCCAAACTCTCTAGCTCTATAAAACCCCACCCTGGAGCTTTCATCTGTGGAGATTAAAGTGTTTTTTATAGACAAAAAGTCACTCCCTGGGCCTCAGCAGGTTTGTGGAAAAAAAGAGAGCAGAAATGGAACAGGGAGGGGTCATTCCTGCCAAGGAGCCAGGTTTTGGGGATGGGGAAGATTCCATGTGCAAAAGCACCTTCTCTTTGCCTCCATCTATCTCTTTGATAAGCTTCAGGGATAGTCTTTAGTTTATCTAGAAAAGTGAATGGACGAGAAGGCCCCCAATATTTGCTGTAGCCCATGTCTGTTGGGTGACATGTTCCCTGAGTCTATTCATCCATTCATTCAACAAATAGCCTAGGGGCTGGACAAGGACCCCCGGAAGGACACAAAGATGAATCAGACCCCGACCCTGCCCTGGAGGAGCATATAACATGGTGGGGGGAACTATAACAAGCACACAAATAAATATCCGCCATGATCTTTACACCAAGGTGCCGCTCTCTATGGTTTTCAGGGGGGAGAAATTGCAACTAGTTGTGGACAAAAAAAAGAAAGGATTTGTTAAAGAGGGAGCAGTTGGGGTATGTTACATTAAAATTAACAGTGATTCCCATTTGCCTTCATCCACCATTTTGTGAAGGTAAGTCTCAGCTGCTTATAAGTCACCTAATTTTAGAATAGTCTCAAAATTACTCCCCCTCCCACAGGTCACCCCATTTAAGGAATGTCACAAAATTGTCCCTCTTTCCTTCTCATTTTAGTGTCTCCCAATCCCCTCCACCAATAAGAAACCATGTGACTTAGTCCTTAATATTCTGTTTTTTATTTCAGCTAGAAAGTGTAGAATACAAGGTTCTGGGTCTTCGAAACTGATTTGTTTCTCCAACAGCATGAATTACTAAATCAGCATATGGATTTAATCACTCTGTTGGGCCCCAGGAAAGTTTAACAGATAGATATGGAAAGGGCAACCTGTTCAGACTTAAGAAACAACATGGCCAAAGGCTTGGTAACATAAAATCATAAATGCATTTAGGGACAAGATTGTAGATCAGCTTAGCTGAAGTTCAGCACAGGGAAGTAGTAGTGAAAAATAAATATGGAAAGGTAGGAAGGTATGTAGGGGCCTAAGCATGGAAGGCCTTGAATACCAAGCTAAAGAGTTTGGATTTCAATAAATATGAAATTATAACATTAATAGTTAACACTTATGTAAGCACTTACCATGTGCCAGGTATTAAGTGCTTTACAAATAGCATATTATTTGATGAGCAGACTGATTTCAGAAAAGTATGAAAAGACTTACGTGAACGCATTCTAACTGGAGTGAGCAGAACCAAGAGATCATTGTATATGGCAACAAGATTGTGTGATGATCAACTGTGATGGACTTTGATCTTTTCAACTACGAGGTGATTCAAGGCAATAGATTTGGGATGGAAAGTGCCATCCACATCCAGAGAGAGATCTATGGAGACTGAATGTGGATTAAAACGTAGTATCTTCACCTTTTTTATTATTTGCTTGGCTTTTTTTCCTTTCTCATTTTTTTCCTTTTGGTCTGATTTTTCTTGCCCAACATGACGAATAAAGAAATGTGTTTATAAGAGTTGCATATGTTCAACCTATGTCAGATTGCTTGTTATTTTGGGGAGAGTGGAGAGGGGAAAAGAGGGAGAAAAAATTGGAACACAAGATTTTGCAAAGGTGAACACTGAAAACTATCTTTGCATATACTTGGAAAAACAAAATGCTATTAAAAATTTTATTACCACCCCCCCAAAAGAAACCCCCAAACAAATATTATATCATTTGATTCTCACAACAACCCTATGAGGTAGGTGATATTATTATCCCTATTTTACAGTTGAGGAAACTGAGACAAAGGTTAAGTGACTTGCCAAGATCAAGAACTAGTGAGTATTTGAGGCTAGATTTAAATTCAGGTCTTCCTGATTCCAAGTCCACTGCTATCCATATATTCTCTCTCCAGTAATAGTGAGTCTGAAAGTATTTGAACCATTCTGAAGAGCAATTTGGAACTATGTCCAAAGGGCTATCAAACTCTGCATACCCTTTGACCCAGCAGTGTTTCTATTGGGCTTATATCCCAAAGAGATCTTAGAGGAGGGAAAGGGACCCACATGTGCAAGAATGTTTGTGGCAGCCCTTTTTGTAGTGGCAAGAAACTGGAAACTGAAAGGATGCCCATCAATTGGAGAGTGGCTGAATAAATTATGGTATATGAATGTTATGGAATATTATTGTTTTATAAGAAACAACCAGCAGGATGGTTTCAGAGAGGCCTGGAGAGATTTGCATGAACTGATGCTGAGTGAAATGAGCAGAACCAGGAGATCATTGTACACAGGAACAAAATTGTGTGATGAGTAATTCTGATGGTTCTCTTCAACAATGAGATGGTTCAAACCAATTCTAATAAACTTGTGATGGAGAGAGAGCCATCTACATTCAGAAAGAGGACTGTGGGAACTGAATGTGGATCCTTTTTTTTTTTTCTTTTGCTTACTTTTTTTTCCTTTCTCATTTTTCCCTTTTTGATCAGATTTTTCTTGTGTAGCATGATAAATGTGGAAATTCGTGTAGAAAAATTGCACATGTTTAACATATGTTGGATTACTTGCTGTCTAGGGGAGGGGGTGGGGTGAAGTGAAGGAAAAAACTTTGAAACACAAGTTTTTGCAAGGGTGAATGTTGAAAACTCCCTTTGCATAGATTTTGAAAATAAAAAGCTAATATTTAAGAAAAAAAGAAAATATTTGATCAGGGAAGTACATGATCAGAGATGTGCATTAAGAAAATAGATCCAACACCTACATCAGGGAGATGGAGGGAAGGGAGAGAAAAAGAGCTAGAAGTGTAATTAGTGGTTGCCTCCCCTTGACACCTTTCCCTCCATCAAGACACTGGCCCTCAGTCTGTTAGGTTTTGGGGCCCTACAACCTTTCCCAGTGTTTGGGTGACAATAGGAGAGACTGTTATTATTAAGATCACCGGGAGTAGACCTTAGGAAGCTACTTCTAGGACTGAGTGACCCAGGGGCAAAGGAGAGTGCTCCCATTTTATAGAAGGGCAAGACCAGTGAACTTAATTGGCCACAACTAAGCCAGAGGAGCTGGCCATGCTCTTGTACCCTTTCCCCTAGCCTTCAGTGACTGGAAGAAAATTGGGCTGGGAGATGAGGGGGTGGCAGATACTTTCCCTTAAACTTCCTGGAAGAGGAGAAGGTAATAAAGATGATAATAATAGGGAGACTGAGCTTTCTCTTCATTTCAGAGCCCAACCCTAACCCCTTTGTGGTCAGACAGACTGGGGGAGGGAGATGGGAGGGAGACCGAGTCACTGGTGGGTCAGTGAAGGGCAGCGGAGTCAAATGGATATTAGGCCTGTGGTCTGGGCAGGAGGAGGAGGTTCTGCTGGGGCCAGAGGGCCTGGGATGGGAGAACAGAACCCGAGAACAAGAGCACAACAAGCAAACTCCTGCCAAGCCGGAGGGGACCTGGGTGACTGTGTGTACATTTCCATCTAGATGTCCCTTTCTTTCCCTTCTCCTCTTCCTCCTCCCCGGCCCTTCCCCCTGCCTTTAAACCAACAAGACTCAGACCACTAGTTGGTCTTGGCCAGCAGCAGCAGCCCGGGCGCCTTCCCTTTGGCCGGATGCCCAGGTCCTCCCCTGCCCCACCCCCCACCAGCTACATAAATTCCCTCCCCTCCGTCCCTTCCCAATCCCCAGCTGCAGCCTCTACCCGCCCCAGCAGATTGCAGAGCAGAGGTGAACAGCATGGGTAAGAGAACAGCCACTTTCTCCTCCTTCCCCCACAATGACAGACACCCAGAAAACTCGGGAGAGCCTGGGCCCTCTCCCTCCCTCCCCCGAGTTGTTCCTCTCTCCCCTTCAGCTTTCAGCTCTGGGGGTGTTCTCTGAGTTTCCAGACAGCCAGACAGAGCACAAAGTCCTTATCAGACTTGGACTTTTCTCTCCCTCCCAGTTCAGCTGGGCCAGAGAGCCCCAGACTTTGTCCCATCAGTGTTAGGAGGAAAAAACTGGACAGTGCTTTCACCTCCCCCCTTCTGAAATGATCAGTCAGACCACCCAAACCACCCTATGTTGCCTCAGTTGGATGGAGAGGGGGCATCAGCACCGGCCTCCCTCCAGGGTCAGTGAGCCCAAGACTCGCACCCTCACCCCTTCCCAACGTGGGCTTTGGCCAGCCCAGGCAGCCCAGAAGCCCTAGGCCACTTAGGGAAAGGAAATCTGGCAGGCCCTGGCTCTGGTGGACAGGCAAGAGTTTGGTCATCTCCTGGGGCCATGTGGAGTTCTGGCCCCAGCAGTCTTGGACCTGGAAAGGCTCCCAGATGGGGATTTCCTTGGGACCCTTTTTTAAGATAGTAGGGTGGGGACTTTGGAATTGATTAGCATCCAGGGTCTGGAAGCTCTGAAAAGCAGATGGAGAAGCTAGAAGTGGTTAGGTGGGAACGCAGAACCCAAGATGAGAGCTCCAGTCTCTCTAGGAATTCTTTTGGAGCCAGTTTTTTCTCCAGCTCATTTGGCAGATGAGGAAACTGAGGCAAAGAGGGTAAGTGACTTGCCCAGGGCCACACAGCCAGTCAGTCTGAGGCCACATGTCAGCTCGGGTCTTCTGGACTCCTGGTGCTCTCTCTACTTCGCCCACCTGGCTGCCCTGCCCCTTGGAGGAGGGATGGATCCAATGTTTTTGGCTCTGAGATCTCCAACTCCCTTTTGATCTCATTTGTCTTGTATGTGAGTATTTCTGCCTCTGTGCTTTGGAGTCTCTGCCTCTCTCTTCCTGTGTCCAGGGCTCTCCTGTATATAGTGCTCAGCTGCCAGCACAAGGCCATAAAGTGGTCGAACAGGTCTCCTTAATTCCCTTCTCTATGGTTCCTCCCAAGCTCTACCCAAGTGGGACACTGCCAGAAGCCAGATTACCTTCTGGACCCACTATCCCAGGGGAGCCATTTGCCCTGATGATGCTCTCCACTCACATCCAGGGCAAGGTTAACATCAGGAGAATCCCAGATGTGGGGATCTAGGGAAGATTAAGCTCCCCACATCTGGGCTCCCTCATTCCTAGTGCAGAGACCAGATTAGCTATGATGCAAAGTTTGAACCCATTCTTTCCTCTCCTACCCTCTATTCTTTCTCAATTTGTAGCTCTTCTCTCCAGTCCTTTCAGGGTCACCTCCAAACTGTGGGGTATCTAACAGATGCATAAGTGCCAAAAATAATTCCTCTCCCCTGGAATCATTCTAGAACACCTTATCCCTTCCCCCACCCCAGTGATTTCCACCCCAGCTTTCTGGGAATGACGATGCCATCTTCTGCAGAACATGGCCCCTCACCTGCAGCAGCCCTTGCAGGGCCTTCCTTTGGAGTTTATTGTTTTCAGGCTTCTGGTTACATAATGTGACTCCCTGGCAAGAAGCCCCAAGAAGGACAGAGCCTAACCACACCCAGCTTGGGTCCCTCTTAGTTTGCTTTTACATGTTCTTTCCCAGAGGATTACCAACATTTCTGAAACTCTGGAGATCAGCAAAAAAAAGGTTTTCCGTTTCCTGAATTCTGCCCTCTCAAGGCCCATTCATGCATGATCAGGCTGCAGCTTATTCTTTCTGCCTTTCCTTTCCTAATAGGAGAAGGATGCCAATGGAGGAGAGAGAACAAGGGGAAGGTAGAAAACTGAGCCAATAACGCAGGCTACGGAGGAAGCCCGAGTGGATGTCTTGGGGGACTACAGAGATGAGCAACTCTCTAATCCAAACGTCTCTCTCTTTCACAGCTAAATGTGAAAAATGTGGACCCGGCTATCCTACGCCTCTGGATGCTATGAAAGGCAAGTATACCTGCTGGCCGGGACAGCCCAGAGCTCGGATGCCCTCCGGAGAGGGTCGCTCTGGCCTCGAACGGGCCGGGCCCGCTGTGACTGGGTGCAGCTCTTCTGCTGAAGGAGCAGGATCTGGCTTGGGGGCCCCCCACCGCTTCTCCTGGCCCCTTCCTCTCCCCCCACGGTGCCCATCCTCAGACCTCACGAGCTCTTTGCTGTTCCCTTTGCCCAGCTGGACTGACCCCCACTGTTTGTTATCAGGGCCCCGAGAAGAGCTTCTCTACCTGCCCTGTATCTATAGGAACACAGGCACAGAGGCCCCTGACTACTTGGCCACTGTTGATGTGGACCCCAAATCTCCTTCCTACAGCCAGGTAAGAGGGGGTGGTCATGGGGGACGGCCTGGAGCTCTCCCACTCACCCTCTGCCCCAGCCAAGGTACCTTCCCAACCCTTTCTCAGCGGGGAGGGGGTTTCCACTGCAGCCCTCTCCCCGCGTCGCCTCTGCCCTCAGGTGATCCACAGGCTGCCAATGCCACACCTGAAAGATGAGCTCCATCATTCGGGCTGGAACACCTGCAGCAGCTGTTTTGGTGACAGCAGCAAATCCCGCACCAAGCTCATCCTGCCCAGCCTCATTTCCTCCCGCATCTACGTGGTGGACGTGGCCTCCGATCCCAGGGCCCCAAAGCTGCATAAGGCAGGTTCCTGTCCGTGGCCATGATGAGATCCACCATGTCTGCCTGCTACCTCTGTCCCCAAAGGAAAAGACCTCCCCCCAAGAGTTCGCTCTTGAGTGGGAAGTTTCTTCCTGCAATAGGAAGGAAGAATAGTACATCTTAGAAATAGGAGACAGAATGGGGGGAGCGTGGGATACCCCATCTGGGGAGATCTCCCTGTACAGGATAGCGAGGGCATGGAAGGTAGAACCAAAGGTGGTCCAGCACCTGCACTCGGGCTGCTCACACAGCCATCCAGGTTCCAAGATCCCATGTCCCCCCTCCAAAGGGAGCTGATCTCTGGAGTGGGAGATAACTAACCCATTTCTCTGAAGCGTGTAACATGTTCTGAAGAAGTTGAAATCAGGAAGGCATGGAGATGGGGGGAGCCCAAGCCCACTGGCTGCTGACTCCCTACTCTCGACTTCCATGCAGGTGGTGGAGCCCGCAGAAGTGATGTCTAAGTGTGACCTGGCCTACCTGCACACCAGCCACTGTCTGCCCAGTGGGGAAGTGATGATCAGTGCCCTGGGGGATGCTAAAGGCAATGCTAAAGGTACCAGCAGAGGGCAGACAGCTGGATGTCCAGACAGGGGGTGCAGAGGCAGGATGAGGGCACCTCCAGGTGTTGGGGAGCATCTGAGTGCTGCTAACATAGGAAATGAATGGAAAAGCTCTTGTGTTTATCCATATGCTGGGGTGAGGACCCAAATAGAGAGTCTAGGCTCTGCTCTCAAGAAGCTCAAGTTCTAATCCAATGGCCCCAAGTTCCTCGGGGTCATTTCTATTGATAGATTGTCTTTATTTCTGATGTTGAACCATGTGACAGAGCCAAGACTTTCTTCTCTGAGTCTTTACTGGGTAGGGCTCCTGAGGAGGCAGGGGCTCCAAGACCAGCAGAGGCAGGTGTTGGGCCACATCTCCAGGAGGACTGGTCCCGGGACGATGGCCTTGGTGATCAGTGAAGGGAAGCGTTTGTACCCCCAGGGCTTTGCACCCTAATAAATGCTTGTTGCCTTGACTGGGTCTGGTCTGCCCTGTTCAAGCTGACCTGCCTCAAAGGGTGGCAAGCTGTTGGTGGTGGCAGGAATAGTGGGCCCTTCTCCACTAGGGCATCAGACTGCTGTGGAGGGTGTCCTTAGAGAACTAATTTAACTCTTACAGACCTGCTCTTCATCTGTAAAACTAGAAGGCTGAATTTTAAGATTCTTAAATGTCCAAGTAAGGCTTTCTCTACATTAAGAGCCACCTACATTTAAGGGGCAGGAAGCAAAGGAACGATAAGATAGCACAAAGGCCCAGGGACTGCCTCTCAATGTGAGACCCCTGGAGACAAGATCCTGGGAATTTAGTGCCACCTGGAAGTCCCTACCTACGTACAGGACTACTTTCTGGAGTGGGCGAGTCTGCAGTTCCCTTCTCCACACTCCTTCCTCAGGAGGGTTTGTACTGCTGGATGGGGAGACATTTGAGGTGAAGGGGACATGGCAGAAGCCCGGAGGGGCCGCTCGGATGGGCTACGACTTCTGGTACCAGCCTCGGCACAACGTCCTGATCAGCTCCGAGTGGGCCGCCCCCAACGTCTTCAAGGACGGCTTCAATCCTGCGGATGTCTCTGCCGGTGAGGGCCCTCCTGCTCCCTGGGTCTCATTTCTCCTTCCTCCCAAGTTTCACCTCCCTGGCCTGCAGACTCCTGGGGAGAGGGTCGGGCGCTCTTTCCCCCATCCCAAACTTGGCTCTGGTTTCCTACTTTCTCTTCCTGGAAACCTTTGGTCCAGCTTCGCACCCTGGTCTTCAGCCTCGCCCCCCACTGTTCCCTCTCATCCCTTAACCCTGTGTCCTGATAGCTCAGAATTCCCCGTCCCACTCTCTGTGCTAACTCTCCATCCCTCTTAGGGCTGTATGGCAGCCAGCTGCATGTTTGGGACTGGCAGCGTCGGGAGCTTATACAAACTCTACAAATGGAGGACGGGCTGATCCCCCTGGAGATACGCTTCTTGCACGACCCAGCTGCCTCTCAGGGCTTTGTGGGGTGTACCCTCAGCTCTAATATCCAGCGTTTCTACAAGACTGAGGTGAGTAGAGTGTTACTTTGCTGACATTGTGTGATGATCAACTGTTAGATTTACTTTTTCTCAGCAACACGATGATCCAAGATACTTCCAATAGTCTCGTGATGGAAAATGCCATCCACATTCAGAGAAAGAACTGTGGAGTCTGAACGCAGATCGAAACATTCTATTTTTACTTTTATTTTAATTCATTTTTTCTTTCTTGTGGTTTTTCCCTTTTGTTCTGATTCCTCCTTCACATGACTAATATGGAAATATGTTTAACATGATTGTGCACATATATATATATATATACATATATATATATATATATATACACCTATATCAGATCGTTTACTGCCTTGGAGAGGGGGTAGAGAAGGGAGGGAGGAACATTTGGAACTCAAAATCTTACAAAAATGAATGCTGAAAACTCTTTACATGTAATTGGAAAAAAATTAAATACTATTAAGTGCAAAAGATTTATAGCATAAAAAAGACTACTACTGTGCTATAAGAAATGAGATTGGTTTTAATAAAAATGAAAAGACTTGCATGACATAATAAAGAGTGAAATAAGAAAACCAAAAGAACATTGTCTACGGTAACTGTGATACTATTCAAAGAGTAGCTGAATGACTAAGCTATTCCAAGTAATATGATTGTTCAATTCAATTACAAAAGACTTATGAAGAAAAATGCTATCCATCTCCAGAGAAAGAACTAATATCTGCAAGTATGAGTCGTACGGTTCCACATATTACCATTTAGTCATTTTCATTCATGTCTGATTCTTCTTAACCCTTTTGGGGGTTTTCTTGGCAAACACACTAGTTTCACACAAAGATAAATTGATTGATCAATCTATATCAAATATTGGTCTTCTCTAATATGAAGCTGGAAAGGAAGGATCCAACTCAGAAATCAAAATGTAACCCCCAAAATAATTTGTAAAAGATTGCATAAGGTATGACCCTCTCCCAGATCCCTATCTAAGGAAACAAGGCCACAGTTGCACCCCCACTACTCCTACCTGCATATTCCCAACGTCTTGATCCTCCTAACACACTCAAAACCTGCCAGCACAGCAGGTGCTCAGGAAATATTGGGGAACCAGCTTTTCTCTTCTTCCAACTGGAGCAGCTCTGAATGTGCCTCTTTTCTCCCCATCCCTCCTGGTTCCTGAACTCCCTGGTTCTCTCTGAGACAGGGCGGGACGTGGGCAGTTGAGAAGGTGATCCAGGTGCCATCCAAGAAAGTGGAGGGTTGGTTGCTGCCTGATATGCCAGGTGAGCACGGGGGGAGGGCACCTTTTGGCCTGCCAGAGGCAGGGAGTCCAGGGATCCAGCCACCCTTTTCCTCTCCTTTCAGGCCTGATCACAGACATTCTCCTGTCGCTGGATGATCGCTTCCTCTATTTCAGCAACTGGGTCCACGGAGATCTGAGGCAGTACGACATCTCAGACCCACGCAGGCCCCGCCTGGTTGGCCAGGTTGTAGAGCTGGGGAGAGACAGGGAGAGGGAAACCCAAGGGAAATGAAAGGGGAGTGGGGGGCAAGGGGGAACAGGACAGATCACTGAGAAGACAAAGTAGAGAAGGGAAGGCAAGAGAGCTGACCAGGGAGAGGGGGATGGGAGCCCCAGGGCAAGGCTGGGGCACGGTCGTGGGCCTGGGTCGGACCGGCTGTCTGGACACAGCTCAAAGGACCGGACAGAGCCCTGGCCTTGTGCGCCTCTCCCCCCAACAGATATTCCTTGGGGGCAGCATTGTTCGGGGAGGCCCTGTGCGAGTCCTGGAGGATAAGGAGCTGAAGTGTCAGCCGGAGCCTTTGGTGGTCAAGGTAAGGGCACCCTTTCCTTCAGGAAGCCATCCTGGGTCTGGGACCCTGACAGTTTTCCTCTCTCCCAAAAGGAAGGAGGGATGCCTGGGTATATCTCAGCAGAGGCTCTGGGGATCTCTGTGCTTCTTCCCCTAGGGTAAGAAGGTCCAAGGGGGTCCCCAGATGATCCAGCTCAGCTTGGATGGACATCGCCTCTATGTCACCACCTCCCTGTACAGTGTTTGGGATAAGCAATTCTACCCTGATCTCATTAAGTAAGAGCCTCTCTTCCCCAGCCCTTTCCTTCTCCCTCCATCCTCCCCCCCCAAAGAAACTCCTTCCCAGGCTTCTCCAAGCCCACACACTTCTGGGTTCCCTAAGTAGAAAGCCAGGCCCCAGATTGTCCTGAACGCTCGCCCCTAAACATCATCCCAGGGAAGAGTCCAGGTTGGAGAGGAAAAGTCCCCATGGTGCGGGTGGGGAAGGAGTGAAAAAGAATCCCATGGGACAGGAGGACCTGGCCTTCTCCTCCCACACATCTCCTACTGCCTCACGGATCCTTATTTCCCTTTTCTTCCAGGGAGGGCTCCGTGATGATACAGATTGATGTGGACACCGAGAAGGGGGGCCTGACGCTGAACCCTGATTTCCTGGTGGATTTTGGGAATGAACCTCTGGGTCCAGTCCTGGCCCATGAGCTCCGCTACCCGGGGGGCGACTGTTCCTCTGACATCTGGCTCTGAGCCTGCCCCTGCCCTCCTCAGGCTCTGCAAGTCTGAGCCTGGTGGGCCCTCCTTCCCCATCCCTACCCCACTGAGCCCGTGGGGGAGGGGAGACTCTGGTTTGGAACCTCGAGAAGCAGCTCCCCGTAATCCCTGATTGTATTTGCTCGTCATCTGCTATTTTTGTAAGGTTTCTTGTTAACCTTGGTGTTGCCATGATCTTCCCATTCCCCCCCTCCCGGTGGTGGGTGTTAAGGAATAAGACAAATACTTTCCTTTGAGTCTTTTAGAATTGAGGGAGATATTCCCAGCACAGCTGGCCTTTTATGCTCAGGCTGAGGAAGCGAACGAGAGTTTTATGAGCTTGTTACCCCAGCTCCACATCCCGTACTTGTGTCCTGTTAGTCCATGCAATTATAATCTAGTACTATGACATGATAAATATGGAAATACATTTAATATGATTGTACATATATACCCTCTATCAGATTGCTTGCTGTCATGGGGAGGGAGGAAGGATGGGAGGGAAGGAGAAAAATGGAAATCAAAACTTTTAAAAGGTAAATGCTGAAAAATAAAAAAAAAATTTTAAAGAACATAGTGCTTCATGTGCAAGAATGTTTGTGGCAGCCCTTTTTGTAGTGGCTAGAAACTGGAAACTGAAGGGATGCCCATCAATTGGAGAGTGGCTGAATAAATTATGGTATATGAGTGTTATGGAATATTATTGCTCTGTAAGAAACGACCAACAGGACGATTTCAGAGAGGCCTGGAGAGACTTGCATGAACTGATGCTGAGTGAAATGAGCAGAACCAGGAGAATATTATTCACAGCAACAACAATACTATATGATGATCAATTCTGATGGACATGGCTCTCTTCAACAATGAAATGCTTCAAACCACTTCTAACTGTTCAGTGAAGAAAGCCATATACACCCAGAGAGAGGGATATGAAATGTGGACTACAACATAGCATTTCCATGATCTCTATCGGTGTTTGCTTGCATCGTGTTTCCTTTCTCTGATTTTTTTTGTTCATGTAGATACGATTGTTCTTGCACAGCAAGGTAAGTATGGAAATATGTATACATCTATTCGACTTGTCAAGTATTTTAATATAATTAAAATGTAATGGACTTCCTGCCATCTGGGGAGGGGGGACTGGGGGGAAAATTTGTAATGGAAAACTTTGTAAAGGTCAATGTTGAGGAACTACCCATACATATGTTATCCAAATAAAAAGCTTTAAAAAAAAAAAAAGAACGTAGTGCTTATTGATTAGAGAAAAGCAAATTAAAACAACTCTGAGGTACCACCTCATACTTCTCAGATTGGCTAAGATGACAGGAAAATATATGTTGGAGGAGACGTAGGAAAACTGGACACTAATGCATTGTTGGTGGAGTTGTGAAATGATCCACCCATTCTGGAGAGCACTCTGGAACTATGTCCAAAGGGCTATAAAACTAATGTATACCTTTGACTCAGCAGTGCCATTACTGGGTCTGTATTCCAAGGAAATCTTAAAGGAGGGAAAAAGTCCCACATGTTCAAAAATGTTTGTAGCAGTTCTTTCTGTGGTAGCAAAGAATTGGAAAATGAGTGGATGCCCATCAATTGGGGAATAGCTGAAAAAGTGACATATGAAGATAATGGAATATTATTGTTCTATAAAAAATGATGAACAAGCTGATTTTAGAAAAGCCTGGAGAGATTTACAGGAACTGATGCTGAGCGAAATAAGCAGAACCAGGAGAACATTGTACACAAGAGCCAAATTGTGTGATGCCCAACTATGAAAGACTTGGCTCTTCTCAGTGCTCAGTGATCCAAAGCAAACCCAAAAGACTTTGGACAGAAAAGGCCATTTATATCCAGAAAAAGAACTAAGGAGACTGAATGTAAATCATACATGTTATGTCCACTCCTTTTTTTGTTTTTTTTTTTTAAATCTCTCCCATGGATTTTGCTGATTTTTCTCTCCCAATATGATTCATAAAGTAACATGTATTAAAAACAAATAAATTTACTACAATAAAAAAAAAATATAGTGCTAATGAGGTTCAAATCAATGACCCTTTAATAAGCTTTGCTATCTTGCAAAGCCTGGGTCTACCAGCTTCTACCCTCAACTAGCCATTGATGAGGTCATTAGGGGGAATTAGGAAAAAGGGAATTCCCCAATGATGAAGATTCCCAGTGATAAAGATAGTATCTGGGGTTGTTTCCTCAAGTGGAAAATAGACCTCAGGTCATATTGCCCACTATTTTTAATTCAACATATATCAGTCAAATATGGAGGATGTAGAAACCAAAAAAGAAAAAAGAAAAAAAAAAGTCTGCCTCTGGAGAAAACACAATGTAATTTGTACACAATTATAAGCCAAAATGAAAAAAGAGAAAAGAATTTATATATATTTCTGCTACTATAAATGTGCAGGAGGCCAGAAGGACAGAAACCAGAGACCATCTCACATACTGACCAAAAACTTCATTATTCTGATGAACAACTTTCTGTCAGACCAACTCCTACCACCTTCTTCATCCACTGAGGTCCCTGGCTTCTTCCTTTGTTGAACTTGACTCGGAAGAGTCCCCCGTTCTTCTGTGTCACTGGTCTATGGCCCTCACACCTTAATAGAAGACCACAGGGAATCCCCAGCTAGAGAAAGACTTCCCAAGGTCCCAGTCAATTTAATCCTTAATTAGCCCATGAAAGGGCTACTAAAACCTGTTAACCAAATTGTGGTTTGTCCAAGAAAGCTGTATTACCTTTCAATAATCCCTTCCCTTGTTTTGTAGAGCCTCCTTTTATTGGTACTCCCCTTCCAGTTCTATTTATCTCAGTTCCTCATCCCTCACCTTGAACCTATTCTCATTCAATTTTCTCTTCTCCTTTGGGCTAGACGGCATTACGATTAAGAATAGAGACTATAGCTTCAGACTAGGTTTGAGACTGAATCCAACTAATTCCCATACTATGTAAACCATTTGGAAAAACAGGTAAAGAAGGAGTCCTGCCAAATTCCTTCTATGATACAAATATGATACTCATATCTAAACCAGGAAGAGCCAAAACAGAGAAAGAAAATTACAGACCAATCTCCCTAATGAATATCGATGTAAAAAAATTTAAATAAAATATTAGCAAAGAGATTACAGCAATTTATCAGCAGGATAGTACACTATAACCAAGTGGGATTTGTACCAGGAATGCAGAGCTGGTTCAACATCAGGAAAATTATTATCATATTTGACCATAACAATAACAAAATCAACAGGAATCACAGGATAATTTCAATAGATGCAGAAAAAGTTTTTGACAAAATACAGCACCCATTCTTATTTAAAACACTGGATAGTGGGGCAGCTAGAGGGTGAAGTGGATAGAGCACTGGCCTTGAAATCATTTACTTAACACTTCCTATCTGTGTGACCCTGGGCAAGTCACTCATCCCTAATTCCTAAGCAAAAAAAACCTAAAACACTAGAGAGCATATGGATAAAGGGAATTTCCTTAAAATAATCAGTAGTATCTAGCTAAAACCAATAGCAAGCATTATTTGTAATAGAAGCCAGAGACTGAATCCAATGCCTCTTAGATATAAACTTTATCTTGACTTGATTAAATCTCAGAACTGGAAATTTTTTGATTGGCTCAGATTATTGTGAAACAGAACTACCTCTATATGGGTCTGTAAAAGGGAGCAAGACTCAAAAGAATTTTCCTTGCCTGAAGAGAAGAACTAGTCAAGGCTTAGCACAATAAACACTGTTATTCTTTATGTTCAGGGGAAGATCAAGTGATTTAACTGGAGAAATTGAAGAGAAGGTAGGAGAGGCAACAGTCATGAAGTTCCACCATGGAGCAATTAAGGCAATGATCAACCTCACCTGCCATACATCCTTCCCAATCTTCCCCTCCACTGTAATAGCTCCTTCTCACCACTTTTATGTGAGATAATCTACCCCATTCTCTTTCTTCCACTGCATCTCTCTTTCTCACCCTTTAATTTTGTTTTTTTTTGGATATCATCCCATCATAGTCAACTCACACCTATGCTTTTTGTCTGTGTATATACTCTAACTGTAGAACAATGATCAGAAAAAAAAGGAATTCTCTGATTACTTCTGTGAATGAAAATGTCTTGTTCAACTTTAACCAGCTAGAAAGCAGAACCCTCAAAGGGCAAAGGGACAAAGGGAGACTAAATGGTTTTAGGAAAATGATTCTCTAAGAATACACCCAAAGTGACCATTGTTCTTTTTGATACAATAAATTGAATTTTTACATTATTCTGAGCTTTATAACTATTATTTTGTCACCATGTAAAATTTTTCTTGTTCAAGAATCTCATAAACTATGAGTTTAAAATGAATCATATTAGATAGGCATACCTGTGTATAACAAGATGATGTCATTTTGGACATTTCTTTTAGGTATAAAAATGCTTAAAATTTGAATAAAAATTTGTTTCTAGCAGACTTGTATCTACAACATGGGGTATAATATAGGTTTCCTTCCACATTCCTATCTATGTTAAAGCACAAACCTTTCCTTTTTTTTTTTTCTTTTCAGAAAATTTTTTTTATAAAGCTAGGAGTGGCTTCAGAAAAACTGGCACATTAATGCCCTATTGGTGAAGCTGTAATTTGATTCTATAATCCTGGAAAAGAATTTGTAAGTAGTCAAGAAAAGTTAACATACATAATACAGAAAAATTATATAAAGGTAGGTTAGAGCCAGGTTGTGTGGAATCTTAAGTGCATATTACAATAATGAAAACCTTTTAACTGGCCCCCTGGCTTCCAGTTTCTCCCCTCTTCAATATCCTTTCTTTCCTCCTCCTCTAATACCCCTTCTATACGATAGCCAGAATCTTTCAGCTTAAAAAATCAGGCATATTTTGTAACTCCCTTCCTCAGAAACTTCCAGGGGTTCCCTACAATCTCAGAAATAGAATATATCCTCCCTGGTCGGACATTTAAGATCCTGTACAATCTGGGGTAACCTGTCTTTCCATCCTTATTTCACATTATTCATAGCATCAGAGATTTAGAATTGAAGTCATCTTAGAGCTCTTCTCACCATAGCCCTCACTTTACAGAGAAGTTAATTCTAGAGAGATTGACTTGATGAGGCAGTTCTGAATCATTTGCCCTTCCTGCCCTAACTCCCAGTGACTGTCTTGGTCCCTGAGCCCCGCTAGCCATTTTGTCCTAACATATATATCAGAAGCTGTACCTGATTTGGGAAGAGACAAGGCACAGATTGGCTTGGCTTTAGCAAGTCTCATGGCCTGTGAGACCTAAGACAAGGAGGGGACTATCTTTTCGTCAACAAACTCCTCTCTTCCAGTCATGGTCTGACGTCTATTACACATGGAAATAAGTAGGAAAGATGTTTCAGACACAGAGGAAAAGTCAGTGCAAAGGCCTAGAGATGGGAGGTGGAGTGTTGACTAGTCTGGCTGACCTCCAGGATAGAAGTGAAGGGGTCGCCCTGGAAAATTCACCTCTGAATCTGCACTGCCCACTGTCAGGGTGGATTGGCACCAGGCTGAGAAGAGCTTTAAAAAAAAATTTAATACACGTTGCTTTATGAATCATGCTGGGAGAAAAAAATCAGAGCAAAAGGGAAAAGCCATGGGAAAGAAAAAAAAAAAACACAGAAAAAAGTAAACATAGCATGTATTTACATCCAGTCTCCTTAGTTGTTTTTCTGGCTGCAGACAGCATTTTCTGTCCAAAGCTTATTGGGATTGCTTTGGATCACAGAACCATTGAGAAGAACCAAGTCTTTCATAGCTGATCATCACACATTCTTGCTGTTATGGTGTACACTGTATTCCTGGTTCTACTTGTTTCACTCAGCTCAGTTCACATAAATCTTTCCAGGCCTTTCTAAAATCAGCTTGTGCATCATTTTTTTATAGAATATTAATATTCTATTATCTTCATAAACCACAACTTGTTCAGCCATTCCCCAATTGATGGGCATCCACTCATTTTCCAATTCTTTGCTACCCATAGAAAGAGCTGCTACAAACATTTTTGTACATGTGAGACCTTTTCCCTCCTTCAAGATTTCCTTGGGTTACAGAGCCAGTAATGGCACTGCTGGGTCAAAGGATGCAGAGTTTTATAGCCCTTTGGACATAGTTCCAGATTCCTCTCCAGAATGGTCAGATCATTTCACATCTCTACCAACAATGCATTAATGTCCCAGTTTTCCCACATCCCCTCCAACATTTATCATCTTTTCCAGTCATCTTAGTCAACTTGAAATGGGTGAAATGGTATCTCGAGTTGTTTTAAATGGCATTTTTTTCTAATCAATAGTTAGAGCATTTTTTCATATTATGGATGACTTTAATTTCATCATCTGAAAATTGTCTGTTCATATCCTTTGATCATTTACCAATTGGGGAATGACTTGTATTTTTATGTGACACAGTTCTTTCTATATTTAGAAATGAGAGCTTTATCAGAAACGCTAGCCATAAAAAAATTGTTCCCAGCTTTGTACTTCCCTTTTAATCTTGTTTCTATTGGTTTTGTTTGTGCAAAAGCTTTTTAATGTTATTGCAGTTGTTCATTTTGCTTTTCATAATGTTCTCTAATTCTTCTTTGTCCATAACTTCCTCCCTTCTCCAAAGATCTAATAAATTATTGTTTTCCTAATGTGTTTATGGTATCATCCTTTATGCCCAAATCATGTACCCATTTTGACCTTATTTCGGTATGGGGTGTGAGATGTAGGTCTATGACGAGTTTTTGACAATTTCTGACAATTTTGTCAAAATTTCTGAAAATATATTTTCCAGTTTCCCTAGCAATTTTTGTGAAATAGTGAGTTCTTATTTCAGAAACTGGAGTTTGAGTGTTTATCAAATACTAGAATATGGGTCTTGATTATTGTGTTGTATGTATCTAATCTATTCTATTGATCTATCATTCTATTTCTTGGCCAGTACCAAATGGTTCCGATGACTGTGCTTTATAATATAGTTTTAGATTTACTACTGCTAAACCACCATACTTTGTATTTTTTTTTCATTAATTCCCTTGATATTGACTTTTTGTTCTTTCGGATGAATTTTATTTTTCTAGTTATAAAATAATTTTTGGGGAGTTTGATTTGTATGGCATTGAACAAGTAGACCAAGTTAGGAAGAATTGTAATCTTTATTCTATTACTTTGGCCTACCCATGAGCAAGTGATATTTTTCCAATTGTTTACATCTGGCTTTATTTGTGTGAAAAGTTTTATAATTGTGTTCATAGAGTTACTGGTATTTTATTTTGTCTCTAGGTATTTTAAATAGAATTTCTTTTTCTATCTCTTGCTGCTGGGTTTTGTCAGTGATAATACAGAAATGATTTGTGTGGGTTTATTTTATATCCTGCAACTTTGCTAAAGCTATTATTTTGAATGGGTTTTTAGATAATTTTTCTAGAATCCTCTAAGTATATCATATCATCTGCAAAGAGTAACCAAAATTGGGTTTTCCAAATCAGACTGGGATCTTCTTGAAGCATTAAGTATAAAAGACAGATCTAAAAAACTGATGATCCTATCAATGACACACGAGTTCTTACAATAGTATTCCATTCAAGGGTTGTCTGACTAGGATCTCACATTTAGAGTAATGACAATTCAGCAAATGTTCATAGACAGTCCATATAAAGACTGGCCCCTCTCCCATGGCTCTGCCACCATCACAAGAGCCCTGGGGCCTGGAGCCCAAGATCTCATAACTAGGTGAGTGGCCTCCTGGCAATGAGCCTCTGCTTAGCCAGGCCAGACTTCAGAAAGCAATAGGCACAGCTGGTCACCATAGGCCCTGCTCTGCATCTTCCCAGCAGTGGAGAATCACCCAGACCTTATGTCTCTTTGGCAATGTCTTCCATAACAGAGGATCACCACTGCAACATGAGGAAAAGGACTTTGGGGAGAAGAGATAGTCACCAATTCTTTGAAGTCCAAATCAAATGCCATCTCCTCTTCCAGGAAACCTTCCCTGATTCCCTTCCCAATGCCCTACATCCCCACAGATTGTTGCCCTTCCCATGTACTTCTAGACTGGTACATATTATAGTATTTGTTCATGTGGTATATAATCCTGTTACCATCAGCTCAGGAACCTCCTGGACAAAGCTCTGAGCCTACTCAGCTGCTCAGGCTTCATCCCCAAATTATGTTGCGCTATCTTTGTGTGTATTCTATGCATTTTACATATTCTCTTCTCTTTGTACCCTCCCACCCAAAATTTATGCTCCTTGAGCGAAGGGATTCTTTCCTGTCTCTCTTTGCAATTTCTGGTAAATAGCTACTCAGTGCTTATTAACTGACTTAATTGGGGCAAGAGGGCAACCTCCCAGTAAACTCACATTGAAGCTGGAACACCTTGCCAGTCTCACTTCAATTAAACTAGCTGCCTCGGAGCTTCCAGAAGCCTCTGGAAACTTGCTGTAACTGGAGATCTGCTGTAGCTCCTCCTTCACCTTACCTCTACATCTGATAGCCTCCAAAGGCCTGTCATCTGGAGTTGCTCTTGACCACTTCAAGTGACTTTTGTTTCCTCTGGCAATATTGTCTTGGGTCAACAAGCTCCCCAGTCTAATCAGTCATTTTTAGTCTTCTTGTTATCGGATCCATACTATATCTGCATCACAAAAGGGTTACTCAGGCAATTGGCAAGTCTTTATTCAATTGTCCCCTTACCTTGTGACAGAGATGGGAGAAAGAATCATTAAATAAAACATTAAAAAATTCCCAGAAGAAAATAAAGCATTCATAAAAGTTCAAAAATGATTTACCAAAAAAAAAAAGATCATCCAAAACCTATCTTTTTGTTCTGTTTTTTGATGACTAAGTTCATTTTTTTAAAAAAATCCAAATTTTCAGTACAAAGGTCCTCAGCCTTCACTGGTTCCTTGGTTAGGGTTAATGAATTCCTCTTCCCCGACCAGAGTGCAGACTGCACCCATATCACCTCTTTATATCGTGAAGATTAAGATAGAAAATCTCTTCAAATGCCTTAAAATTTGAATAAGCCTAAAGGAGGCACTGTTGCCACCACAGCAAAGATGCCAATTTCCCTTTCACATGTTTAGATAAGCAGGTAGAAGTCAGGAAAAACTCTTGCTAATGACTCCTCTCTCTTTCTACCCTGCAATTCTGGGGCTAACCTAGGTCCTCCACACTAGGTTCACAAACTGGTCTGCAAACTTTAAAAATTATTTCTAGGTTTTTTTTTGGGGGGTAATACTATATATTTCAATTTATGCATTTCAGTAAGTCAAACATTTTCATTAGCTATGTTGCTAGCACTGAGAATACAAAGTACCCCTCTGCTTAAGGAGCTCACAATTTAATGGGAGAAAGCTACAAGCAAACTGCTATGTACAAACAAGCTCTGGGATTATTGTTCAGGCTCTTCCTGACTGCATTTGGAGTTTTCTTGACAAAGAGAATTGGCCTGTCATTTCCTTTTCCAGCTCATTTTACAGATGAAAAAACTGAGGCAAACAGACTTAAGTGACTTGCCCAGAGTCACACAGCCAGGAAGTATGAGAGACTCGATTTGAAATCTGGTCCTCTTGACACCAAGTCTGGTGCTCAGACCGCTGAACCCCTTAAAGCTTCCTGTAGAATATGGCGCCAGGGGAGACAGGAAAAGACCAGTGGAAATGCCTGGAGGAGATGTGACTTGGAGGTGGTTAGTGTTGCTGGATTGAAATGAAGCAGAGTAGGAGAGCATGACAAGGTTGGTCACCTAAGAAGTGGCCATCTTCATGACTTCCAACACCAGAGGATTTCATCCAGCCAGTGGTAGAGAGCCCCTGGAGTTTGTTTGTCGTGGGGGGAGTGAGACTTCAGAAAAATCAATTTGGCAGCTGATCAAAGGGAGGAAATGGACAGGTGATTACGGCTGGAAGACTCCAGCAGACTGTGGACCGCTATGTACCAGCGCGTGGGTGGCAGAGAAAATCGACAGGCCTTAGCAACAGGTTGGCAGTGGGATTTCAGCATGATATCTAGGAGGCAGGTATGGGTGAGTGGGTGAGTAGGAGAGTGGCGATACCCGCGAAAGTAATAGGGAAGCTAGGAAGAGGAGCTCCCCAGGTTTCACGAGATCTCTCAGAGGGGCCTCGAACCACACCCACACCCACACCCACAAAAAGGGGATTATGATATTCTTACTCCAAGAGTGGTTGACAAGAACCACGGTGATCTTTAATTTCAAAAGGAATAGAGAGCAGACTGGGGTGCCTGGCCTTCAACCTCAGAATGACACAAGGGAATAACAATCCATGGGCTCTGGAGATTTGCTCTGTGCGCGCGTTGGTGTGGAGACAAATTTGTAATCGTACAGCACCATGCGATTAAAGAGCCGGAAAGGCCCTCGAGAGATGACCTCATCCGGGACACTCGGATGGGCGCTATTATCCCCTCTCCTCTGGGAGGAAGCCGCATTTGTGGCTGCCACTTTCACTGGACTCTCGGGACTCCCCCGTCCGGAGATGTGACCAGTGGTCAGGAGACTTGTTTTTAAATGAACCCTCGGAGCCCGCTGGGTAAGGAAGAAGCACCAAACCATTCAAAGCCTGGGTCCGCCCTCAGATAACTTATCCCACGGGGACGTGGAGGACATGGGACTCGTGGAAAGGGGAAGCCCTATAGGGAACTGTCGGGCCCAAAGACAATTGGAATAGTGTGTGCGCGCAGCGGGGTGAATGCCACCCCAGCTGGGGAGTGTGGGGGGGGAAAGAGGGTATAAAGTCGGTGCGGCCGCGGGACCTGCAGGTGCCGGACCAACTCCCCAGCCCAGTCCCACAGACCCCTGGCGCAGTAGCTCCCCATGCTAGTCCGCTAGTCCCGTGCAAGTGACAAAGGAGAAACCCACAAGGGAGGGGAAAACCCCGGGAATGCAGGGGCCCGGCATTCCGGCTGCGGCCCCTTTAAGAGCAGAACCTCCCGGAGCTACCCGTCCCAACCGACCCCAACTTAACCGAAACCCAACCCGGACTTCCCCGTTACCGCTCAAATATTGCCAACTTTGGATTTTCCCTCCCCTGCTAACCAATCGAATCGCTGTTACTAGGCAGACTTGAGCTGCTGCCGAAACAAGAGAGGCGCTGCATCTCCGGGAGGCGGCAAGGACCAATAGCAGACGGGGCCGGCTGGTGTATCCGGGCAGATTGGGGCGGAACCAACCAATCAAAAAAAAAAAAAAAAGGGGGGGGCCAAGCTACGAGTGGAGCCGGGACCGTGAAGCCGACCTAGAGTCGAGGTGGCTCGGAGGTAGTTTCTCTTTCTCTATTCCCTTTTTTTTCTCATTGGAAAGAAGAGTGAATGCTTGAGGGTGGGGAGGGGGCAGTGTTTGACTTAGAGCAAGGCAAAGAGAATCTGGGCTGCATTTCCAACTATCTCCCCCGCTTCAACCACAAGCACCCCCAGCGTCGTTCCCCCCACCCCCGTTCTCCGGACACCCCTCCCAGAGCGGGACCCACTTAGCCACGCCCCACGCCCCTGCCCCATTTTGCACTGATTAAGCGAGCCGCGGCCCTAGGGGAAAGGTGGGGAATCTGCACCCTGCTAGGCAGGGGGTGAGCAGTTGTGCCCAGGGAGTGATAGACGGGGTGGGGGTGGGGTGATGGGTGTAGGTTTTCCTCTCTTCCTACTAGCTGCAGCCCTAGATTTCCCTCTTCTCCGTCATCTGACTAAGGGGGAGGCCGGGAAGGGGCCGACTGGAGGGAAAGCTCCGAAGGGAGTAGAGGTGTGGTGGCGCCACTTCTGCACACGTTCCCACTTGCCCTCTGGGGCTCACCATGACCCTGGGGTGCCTCAAGTTTGGATGTATTTGCCAAGTTTCACTGCACTTGTAAGGGGAAGCAGGTAGCGCCAGTGGGGTCCAGGCTCATGATTGTTTTCTTTCTCCTTGAAGTGACTGGAGGGGCGCCAAGAGTAGGGAAGGTGCCCCGCATTTCAGCCTGCCCCAAGTTCTGATGCCAAGATGGCAGAAGATGAACCTGATGCTAAGAGCCCCAAGACCGGTGGCGCAGCCCCTGGGAGTGGGGATGCTGGCGAGCCTACCACTCTCCTGCAGAAGCTTCGAGGGTCCATCTCGTAAGTCGCCACCCTTGGGGGCCCGTGGATCATCCCCGGGATGGCTCTCCCACCAGGTGGTCTGGAGGGAGGGAGCTGGCATCGTCAGGATCCCGACTCAGCTGTTTGCTTAGTGACCCTGAGCAAGTCACCCCTGGCCTCGGTTTCCTCATCTTGAAAATAAGGGGGTTACACTAGAATGATTAGTTCCCAGCTTGGGTCTCCTGTGTGCAGGTCCCATGCCAAATTAGACCCCAAAAGCTTAGCTAGAAGTCACCCTACTGACCATCAGCCTTCTCCTTCCCACAGCAAGGCCGTGCAGAGCAAAGTAGAGGGGATTCTGGTGAGTAACATGGCTCAGGGACGTGATGAAAATGGGTTCACAGGAACAAAGTGGTTTCTAGTCACAGTGATATGGTAGAATAGATGTGACCTTGGACGAGTCACTCAACCTGGTGAGCCTGGCTACCTTATCTGTAAAATAGGGGAAGGGGAGCCTGGGCAGAAGGCCTCATCGGACCCAGCTCAGGCTCTCACTGCCATCTGTGCCTGCCCTCTCTCCCTATTTCCAGCAAGATGTGCAGAGATTCTCAGACAACGACAAGCTGTATCTTTACCTTCAGCTCCCTTCGGGCCCTAGTAGTGGAGATAAAAGGTAAGTTTGGTCCCACCTCTGGCAACTACCAGTTGTCACTGACCACGGGTCTGCATTAAACAAAGGGAGGAGAAGAGGGAAAGCTAGGATTCTGGGCTCAGATAACCTGTCTGTGCCAGAGGGTGTGCAGGGGGGACCAGGCTGTGGGCAGAGTGGAAGCCTGCCTCCTGCGGCCTCCCTGACTGCCTTCTCCTACCCCCAGCAGCCTGGAGCCGAGTGCGCTCAGCCATGACGAGTACATGTATGCCTACAGATGGATTCGAAACCACCTGGAGGAGCATACGGCCACGTGTTTGCCAAAGCAGGATGTTTATGATGCTTATAGGTGTGTGTGGGGGCAGGGGTGTGGGTTATACTCGTGTCCACCCTAGAACCCCTCAGGATGTGTCCCTACCACACATTGTTCCCCCCCAACCCCTGTCCCTTCTATTCACTGGTCTTCCTCCTTTGGGCACCCACTACCCAGAAGGTACTGTGAGAGCTTAGCCTGCTGCCGGCCGCTCAGCACTGCCAACTTTGGCAAAATCATCCGGGAAATCTTCCCTGACATCAAGGCCCGGAGGCTGGGAGGCCGGGGCCAATCCAAGTATCCTTGGAGGGGAATGTGGGGGAGTGAGTGCTGCAGGACCATGCTGACAACACTGGGGGGGAGGGAGCACCGGGAATACAGTATTCTTTAGGTGTTAGGAGATCCGTTTGGCTTCTCCTTAACTTAATACCAGATATTGCTACAGTGGTATCCGAAGAAAGACCCTGGTATCTATGCCACCCTTGCCTGGACTTGACCTCAAGGGCTCAGAGAGTGTGAGTAAGGACAAATACCCTCCCTGGGTGAGAGTCTCTAAGGTTACCAGGCGCCCTTGGTTGGGGTCCCTGGGGCTGCCAGGCACCAGGGATCCTCCCCTCCCCAGCCTGATGCAGGGTCTGAGTCCCCGGGGAGGGCTTGGGGGCTTCCTCAGGCTTGGGTAGGTAGCTAGGTGTGTTATTATCTGCCACTCATAGCCAGAGTTGGGCCCAGAAGTGGGCCCAGGTCCCCGAGACGAACTAGTGGAAGCGGCCTGTGCCCTGACCTGTGACTGGGCGGAGCGCATCTTGAAGCGTTCCTTCAGCTCCATCGTGGAGGTGGCCCGGTTCCTGCTGCAGCAGCATCTCATCTCTGCTCGATCTGCTCACGCACATCTGCTCATGGCCATGGTGCTCACTGGTATGTCAACCCTTTTCCCCTTATCTGAGAGTCCTAGTACACACTGGGGCAGAGACCCCCAGCTTAGCCATCCTAACTCCTGGTTCTCCTCCACACCCCACACTGGAAAACCTTGTGCCTTTCAGATGAACCTGATCGGCTTCCACGGGATCCCTCATCTGCTACTAAGAATGGTCTGGAGAACCCAGAGGGAAGAGCCTCAAAGGGGCAGCCCCAGGTAAGGAGGCTGAGTCACCCTCATGAGGTGGCGGGAGGGGGCAGGAAGTGAGACTACTGCTGCTAGCTGATCTGTGCCTTCGTCCACTCCATACTTTCTCCATTCTTTTCAGCCCCCCAAGGAGCTGGAGCCCCGGACTGGGTCTGCCCTCTCAGTTCGGGGGGAGCGAAAGAAAACTGCAGAAACCTCAGCCCCGGCGGCCAGCAGCCCCCAAGTGAATGCTCTGGTTGCCCGACTGCCTGTGCTCCTCCCCCGGGTGCCCCAGCCACAACTTCCTCGGCCGCTCCGAGTCTCCCCGCCAGTCCTAGCCCCCAAACTTCCCTCAGGTACCTTAAAAGTCACTACACTGCCTTTGCCTAGTGGGGCTGGAGTGTCCCAGGGAACTCTGCCTATCATCAACATGATCTTGCCCACTGTCTCTGCTGTGCCTATACCTGGGAGAGTTCCACAGGAAAGTCCCACCCAGACCCAGGGCCTTGAGAAAAACAGGGAGGCGGGCCCCGGGGTGGGCAGAGGTGTGAAGAGGACAGCCGAAGTGCCTATGAGCGATCCCAGAGGACAAGAGCTAGCTGCCAAAGCACTAAACCAGGATTCAGAAGAAATAGGGATCGATGCAAAGCGTAAAAGAGGGCGTCCTCGAAAGAAATCAAACGGAGAGGGGGAGCAGAGCTCCTCCCCTGAGAAACCACTGCCCACTACAGACTCGGCCCATTCCCCCAGGGTACCGCAGGAGTCTTGGGGCTTTGGAGGGGAGAGTGACCTAGCTAGAGGGACAGTAGGAAAGGGGGAGGAGAGAAAAGTGCCTTCTCTTGGCCAGGAAGATGGCACTGATTTCAAGGGAGGAAGGGGACCTAGTGCCCAGCATGCCAAAGAAATAGGGGATAGAAGTCTTGTCACTTCTAAAGTGAGTGTCATTAGGGGCAACAGAAGCTGGGAGGAAGTGCCCCAGTCCATGGGAAAAGAGGCAGCAGAACCCACAGGGCAAGATAATAAAGACCCAAAAGGGACCTCATCTCAAGGCTCCCTATTTTTTGGACACAAAGATCCCAAAGCCACACCCCCTTAGTAGGTATATGGTGAGGGAGGGGGGAGAATTTGAATAGCCCACAGGCACCTAATGATCCCTTCTCTGATCCTGCCTGTTATTGGCCATGCCCTTCCCAAGGGAGACCTGTCTTGGTCCTTCCCCTTATGGATCCCCAATCTCTTGTTCCTCCGTTTCCTTTTCCCAGCCTTGGATTCAATACTACCTATTAATAAACCTGCCATGCCCCTCCTTTCATCTCTGTGCCTTTCTTTGAAGAAGTTGTACCAGACAGGAGCTGAATGTAGAACAAAGCATTTTAAAGCCAAAGAGAGCATAATATAGTGCAGAGAAGCAAACCGGGTCTAGGGGTTAGAGGGCCAAGTCTCTTGTGGACTGACCTCAATTGTGTCCAAGTCTTCATGACCCTTTTGGGATTTACTTGAACGAGTTCACTTGCCCAGGGTCACACAACATGATGTGAACTCATGAAGTCGTAACTCAAGAATACCCTTCAGTTTCTTTGTACTTAGAGGCGTTTCATTGTACTGAGGATTTTCCTCTGATTTGAGTCTTCAGCTTATTAATAAGCCAAAGAAGTTGATAACAACTGATAGTCATGGTCACTATATCTTTTCCAGTTCCTTAAAATTCTTATCAGAACAAGAAACTCTTTAACTTTATACGTAATAGACTTCCAGGGGAGGACACATACATCACATCCCATACACAACTGCAGTGCCTTCCTAGTACCTATTTTAGGGCCAAGGATTTTTTTCTCCACCCTATCAAGAGCCTAATAAGGAAAGAACTTAATTTCCCTTGAGGGTTTGAGGGAAAGATTGAGAAATTAAGCACAATAAGTGAAAAATATACCTTAACTCAAGAAGTAGACTAGGAAAGGAGAGGTGAGGAAGAGAAATTGTTAAGAGAAAAGCAAAGAAAATCACAGAAACATGTATAAACATTCACATATACTTACCTATCTCTGTAGATACAGTACTTAACACTGAGAAACAACTGGGCTACCAACAATCCAACTTAAAATCTAATTTTTAAACCTCTGGCAAAAGAGCAAAGAGAACTAGGAGTACTAGAAAGAAGTGGGAAGTGAAGGGTTGGTAAAACATTCAGGCCATCTGATGGCTTCTTAATTTACCTGATATATATTGTTTTTATATGATCTACATTTCTCAAAAGTAGCTTTGCCACCCTCTCTGTTCCCAGAGCCATCATTTATGGATGGGGAAGGGAAGGAAAAAAATCAGTTCAACAAAAACAATCAACATATCAAAAAAAATCTTGACATTTGCTCTTCTACCTCTGGGGGAGGGGGGATGCTTTTCTATTTGGGGGAAGAAGAGTTTGTTTTTTTTAAATTTGCAAAACATATGTATGGGTAATTCTTCAACATTAACCCTTACAAAGCTTTCTGTTACAAATTTTCCCCCCTACTTCCCCCCCTCCCCTAGATGGCAGGATATCCACTACATGTTAATTATGTTAAAATACTTGACAAATCAAATATATGTATACATATTTCCACAATTATCATTGTTGTGCAAGAAAAATTATATCTACCAGAAAGAAAAATCAGAGAAAGGAAACCCAATGCAAGCAAACATCAATCTAGAGCATGAAAATGATATGTTGTGGTCCACATTTCACATCCCTCTCTCTGGGTGTATATGGCTTTCTTCAGTGAACAATTGGAAATGGTTTGAAACATTTCATTATTGAAGAGAGCCATGTCCATCAGAAATGATCATCATATAGTATTGTTGTTGCCGTATATAATGATCTCCTGGTTCTGCTCATTTCACTCAGCATCAGTTCATGCAAGTCTCTCCAGGCCTCTCTGAAATCATCCTGCTGGCTGTTTCTTACCGAACAATAATATTCCATAACATCCATATACCATAATTTATTCAGCCATTCTCCAATTGATGGGCATCCATTCAGTTTCCAGTTTCTAGCCACTACAAAAGGGCTGCCACAAACATTCTTGCACATGTGGGGCCCTTTCCTTCCTTTATGATTTCTTTGGGATATAAGCCCAATAGAAACACTGCTGGGTCAAAGGGTATGCACAGTTTGATAACTTTTTGAGCATAGCTCCAAATTGCTCTCCAGAATGGCTGGATCCGTTCACAGTTCCACCAACAATGCATCAGTGTCCCAGTCTTCCCATATCCCGGGAAGGAGAGTGTCAAGTTTGGCTACTATTTCACAGCATTTAAGTTTTTATTCTTTTTTTTCTTTTCTTTTTTGGCTGAGGCAAGTGATTTGCCCAGGGTCACACAGCCAGGAAGTGTTAAGTGTCTGAGGTCAAATTTGAACTCAGGTCCTCCTGATTTCAGGGCTAGTGCTCTATCAATGTACCACCTAGCTTTATTCTAAACTTTTTAAAGAAATGTTATTGTCACATTTAAGCAAAAGTCATTACAATGTTTTAATGGTTCTGCCTAATTCACTTTGCCACAGTTCACATAAGTCTTGTCTTTGCTTCTTTACCACAGTAACTTTACACATTCATATTCTTTTGGATTTATAACACTAGTTAGCCATTCTCCACTCTATGCTCTTAAAAAAAAAAGTGCTGCTAAAATATTTTAGTATGTAGAGACTTCCTTTTTATCCCTGAACTCCTTGAGATATACCTCCAGCAGTATAAGAGGATGGATCATTCTTTAGTCACTGTCTCCACATAATTCCAAATTTCAAGAATGGTTGCAGTGGGAGCAGCTAGGTGATGCAGTGGATAAAGCACCAGTCCTGAAGTCAGGAAAACCTGAGTCCAAATATGGCCTCAGTCACTTAACATTTCCTAGCTGTGTGATCCTGGACAAGTTACTTAACCCCAGTTGCCTCAGCAAAAAAAAAAAAAAAAAAAAAAAGAATGGTGGCAGTGGTCAATGCACAATTCTACCAGCATTATATTAGCATGCCCATCTTTCCACAATGCTTCATCATAGACTAGTCTCATATTTTGCCACTATGAGGAATAGTGGGAGGACAAGGTTCTGTTTTCACAAGTGGCTGTAACAACTACAATAAGGAATTTTCTGTGTGACCCCAGGCAAGTCACTTAACCCCAACTGCCCCAGCAAAAATTAATAATATATAATAATAAGGAATTTGGAGGAGAGAGGGGAGTCAAAGCAGTGGTGTTTATTACCTTGGCCAGCAGTTCTTGATGCTTGAAGTCACAAAAGCTTTTATTATGCCAAAAATGGATTAGTTTCCAAGAGTCTAGCAATTAAGAAAAATTTAAGAAGGCTTTGTATGCTGCAGGTTTGGAGCTGAGAGTTAAGATCGTGATTTAGGGAAGGAGATAAAAAGTCAGGATGGAGGTTCTGCAGGAAGCAAATAGAGTAATAGATAAGAGATTTTCATCAGCTGGATTGGCAGTTTAGAGTGAACCCTGGGCTCTAATAGCAAGACCACAGATATGAGATTCAAACCCTCTGGGTTCAAATTTTAGTCACAGTGCTCTTGCCACTGCTAGGAGAAGCTTAGGCTTCATTAAAATAGATCAGGGAGAGGGAACATATTAAGAAGTGTATGTAGTGGGAGGATAATGACATGCTTGACTTTGAAAGGGCCTCCTCCAATGAAAACTCTGAGGAGGAGGAAGAAAAGGATAGGGCCCTGGTATCTGTGAAGGTATTAAAAATTTAAACTGCTTCACTTACCCTAAATCTGTTCATTCACTACATCCTTTTGGGGGTTCAGAATATTTGGCATTTTACTAGGTATAACGGGAAACCTTAAAGTTCTTATTTACATTTCTCTTTTTCTTGACTTAGGACATTATTTCATACAGTTAATAGTTTGCAATTCTTCTATTGAAAATTATCCATATTAATCTGACCATTTGTGAATTAATTATTAAGGTCTTACTAAGTGCCAGGCCAGTACTACACAATTACAAATACAAAAAGCACGACAGTCCTTGCCCTCGAGGAGCTTACATTCTAATAGAGGAAGACAATACATATGAGAGAATGGTGGCTTGGAGGCCACTGTTTTTTGGGGGGCAGGGAGAACATGGGGGATGGTAATGAACCATGTCCTTTCCACCAGGGCTAATGCAGAAAATTGTTTTGCATGACTATACATACCTGCAATGCGTTTTGTTTTTCTTGTCTTCCCAAGAGTTTTGGAGGAGAGAACAAAAATTTGGAACTGAAAATTTAAATTTAATTAAATTTAAAGTTTAATAGAATTTTTAAAAGTTAACTGCTTTATATATAATCTATATTAAATTTTTTACCATTTTAGAGAGAAGGAAGGGTAGAGTAGAGGAAGAAAAAAATTTCATTCTTAAAATTGTGTTTCTGGGGCAGCTGGGTGGCGAAGTGGATAGAGCACCAGCCCTGAAGTCAGGAAGACCTGAGTTCAAATCAGATCTCAGACACTTAACATTCCCTATCTGTGTGACCCTGGGCAAGTCACTTAACCTCAGTTGCCTCAGCAAAAAGCAAAAAAACAAACAAACAAAAATTGTGTTTCCATGTAATTGGAAGAAATAATTCTATAAAAAAGGTATGTACAAATTACAATATTTAAAGATTTTAAAAATTATTTTAATGAGAACAAAGTAGGATTTGGCCCTATAATAAACATTTTGATTATTTCATCTTTATTTCTTTTTAAATATCTACTTTTTATGTATGTTTCATAATGCAACATATTGGTTCCTTAGGTCATATATATAATTTAACAAACATAATTTAAAAAACAAAATTTTTTACTGATATTGGGAGAGTTAAGGGACTTATCCTCCTTCATACAGCTAATAAAAGTCTTAAGCCAGGTGTTCTATCTACTATGCTATCTCATTTCCCCTGGCACACAGGAGGAGATTAATTAATGTTTACTGAGTTAACCTTTCTCATCCTTAGTCTTCTCACCAGTAAAATGGGGATAATAAAGATCCATCTCCCACGATTGTTATGAGGATTAAATAACATATATAAAGTGCATAGCTTAAAACACTATGCAAAGCTGGGACTCTAATACATTGTTGGTGGAACTGTGAATGGATCCAACCATTCTGGAGAGCAATTTGGAACTATGCTCAAAAAGTTATCAGGCTGTGCATACCCTTTGACCCAGCAGGGTTTCTATTGGGCCTATATCCCAAAGAGATCTTAAGAGGAGGGAAAGGGACCCACATGTGCAAGAATGTTTGTGGCAGCCCTTTTTGTAGTGGCTAGGAACTGGAAACTGAATGGATGCCCATCAATTGGAGAGTGGCTGAATAAATTATGGCATATGAATGTTATGGAATATTATTGTTCTTTAAGAAACGACCAGCAGGATGATTTCAGAGAGGCCTGGAGAGACTTGCATGAACTGATGCTGAGTGAAATCAGCAGAACCAGGAGATTATTATACACGGCAACAACAATATTATATGATGATCAATTCTGATGGACATGGCTCTCTGCAACAATGAAATGTCTCAAACCAGTTCCAATTATTCAGTGAAGAAAGCCATATACACCCAGAGAGAGGGATATGAAATGTGGACTACAACATATCATTTTCATGATCTCTATCGGTGTTTGCTTGCATCGTGTTTCCTTTCTCTGATTTTTTTGTTCATGTAGATACGATTTTTCTTGCAAAACAACTTGTCAAGTATTTTATCATTATTAACATGTAGTGGACTTCCTGCCATCTAGGGGAGGGGAGGGGACTGGGGGTAAAATTTGTAACGGAAAGCTTTGTAAAGATCAATGCTGAGGAACTACCCATACACATGTTATGCAAATAAAAAGCTTTAATAAAAAAACAAAACAAAACAAAACAAACAAAAAAAAAACCACTATGCAAACATTAGTGTTGAAGTTGTGGTTAGTCTCCGCTATATATTTGGTTCCATCCCATGGTATTGGAAGTGGGAAGGAAAAGGGATCTTGTGACGGGAAAAGATAATGACAAATGTTGGAGGGGATGTGGGAAAACTGGGACACTGATACATTGTTGGTGGAACTGTGAACGGATCCAACCATTCTGGAGAGTAATCTGGAACCATGCTCAAAAAGTTATCAAACTGTGCATACCCTTTGACCTAGCAGTGTTTCTATTGGGTTTATATCCCAAAGAGATCTTAAAGGAGGGAAAGGGCCCCCACATGTGCAAAAATGTTTGTGGCAGCTCTCTTTGTAGTGGCTAGAAACTGGAAACTGAATGGATGCCCATCAACTGGAGAGTGGCTGAACAAATTATGGTATATGAATGTCATGGAATATATTGTTCTGTAAGAAATGCCAGCAGGACGATTTCAGAGAGGCTTGGAGAGACTTGCATGAACTGATGCTGAGTGAAATGAGCAGAAGTAGGAGTTCAGTGTACACGGCAACAATACTATATGATGATCAATTCTGAAGTATGTGGCTCTCTTCAACAATGAAATGTTTCAAATCAGTTCCATTTGTTCAGTGATGAACAAAGCCATATACACCAGGGAGAGGCCTGTGGAATCTGAGAGTGGACCACAACATAGCATTTTCATGCTCTCTACTGATGTTTGCTTGCATTTTGTTTTCCTTCTCAGATTTTTTTTCTTATAGACCCAATTTTTCTTGTAGAGCAAGATAACTGTATAAATATGTATATACATATTGGATTTGTCAAGTATTTTAGCATAATTAACATGTATTAGACTTCCTGCCATCTAGGGGAAGGAGGGAAAAATTTGTAACAGAAAGCTTTGCAAGGGTCAATGATGAAAAATTACCTATGCATATGTTTTGCAAATAAAAAGCTTTAATTAAAAAAAAAGAAAAGAAAAACGGATCTTGAAACACACTGGCTGCCTCATCCTGCTCTTAAGAGCTTTTCTCCATGTTTTGTGACTGAGTCACTTAGCAGATCAATTCTCCAGAATCTTGGGATAGAGACTGGCTCTACATCCAAGGCCTGCCCAAGGCTGCATGGAAGGATCCAGGGATGAGGCAACAGGCTTGTGACTCTATACCCAGCAACTGGTCCTATTCCTAAGCTCAGTCCCTTGGAAGGGGACACTGAGGGGTTATAAATCCAATCTATCCCAAGGGTTCCAGCACAGGAATAGGTTTCCTATTCCCTGCCCCTGAGTACCTTGAGCTCTAGTGGCAAGGGTTGCAGAAGGGGGTGAATGAAACTCATTCAGACAAAACCCCAACAATCTTACTCCTGATGGAACTGGGAGTTGAGACCTCTGCAAAGGAACTGAGCTAGTGTGAGAAATTGCATCAATGCCTTGAATAGAGTCAATCAGTCTATAAACATTTATTAAGCACCTACTACGTGCCAGGCACTGTGCGAGATACATAAAGAGCTAGAGGGAGGAGGAGAGCAGTGTCAGAGGTGAGCAATTGGCCTGGGTGGAGAGAGGGGGCCGAGCCAAGAATGACTGGGGAGCTGATGCCATCCTCCATGGCGGGGCGGGAGAACTTCTTTCTGCCAAGGGCTACTTGGATGTTTCAAGCGTCATTTGTGGACCACGTAGAATTAAGACCTTACAGAACTCAAGCCCAAGGAGGGTGCTGTCCCTAGCTTTCAATTCATCCCTGCCCACCTCTACCTTAACAAATGGTTCCACAGTAACAAGGAAGCTTGTGAGGGAAATGAATTTTGTTTCCGACACTTTTCATAATCTACTGGACATCCAAGAATGAGGTACCTGAATGGCAGCTGCAGATGTGAGATTGGAGGGCAGTAGAGACAGATGTAAGGGAGAAGGAAGAGGGCCCAGGGCAGACCCCAGGGGACACCTGAGGGAAGAGCGAAGGGTTTGGAAGAAGATCCAGCAAAGGAGCTTGACAAGGATCGGTCAGGAGGAGGAGAACCAGGAGAGAAGAGAAAATCAGAGAGAAAAGGGCCTCATTTCTCAAATACATATTGAGTATAGAACTGAGCCAAATTTCTAAAAATAAAAGTCATCTCCCAATCGTTAACGATTATAGGCAGTTTTCAGAAGAAGAAATCAAAACAAATACTCTAAGTCACTATTGATTTAAAAAAAGGCAAATGGAAACAACTCTAAGGTAATATTTCATATCTATTAGAAATGACAAATGCTGGAGGGGATAGGGGAAAATAGGTACATTGATGAATTGTCAGTGGAGTAGTGAACTGGTCCAATCATTCGGAAAATAATTTGGAACAAAGGAAAGTTACTTATGGCATTTTTAATATATAGTTATTTGGGACATCTCTTTATGATGTTTGGGGTTTGCAGTTCCATAGGTGGGACAAGCAACTCTGTTAATTTGGCTTTATGATAGTTTGTAACTGTAATGTAATAGTTGAAAAAGGAATGGTAGATCTTTCAGAGGGATGAGAAAACAAGAAGGAATTGCTCTTTTTGTACTTAATTCTGATCAAAAAGAAAGAATTAGTCAGTGATGTGGAAGTGACTAGAACCCCAGAAGAGAGGATGTCTTGGAGTCTGTAATACAAAAGTAATAATAATAATAATTGTTTGGATAATGCTTTTTTAAGTTTGCAAAGCATTTTAGATATATTACTTCATTTGAGCTTACATTCATCCTGCAAGATAGTTACAACCACTATTATTATGCCCAATTTAAATGAAGCCCCTGGCAGTATGGTGTGTAAAATCCTTCTTGGCTTCCTAGGCTGGATTGTTCATTTCAATCTGCATTAAATGCTGCTGCATCTCACTCTACTACAACTCAAATGTGTCTCTTTGATAAGATCAAAATGACCATCATGGAGCTGATACATGAGATAAAGAGAGCATAAAAGAGCACCTCACTGCCTTTGATGAGTTTAAGCCTTCTGGCTTGGCTGAATGACATCCTCAGGTACTCCAAGAATTGGTGGAGCATTTTTGATTTTCCCAGATCATTAAAAGATAGTTGGCAAGAGGCAGAGTCAATCTGATGGAGTAGCAGGAATAAGTCTTATAAACCCTCCCCTCTCTCCAGAACCACAAACAAATCAAGAAAACGCACCAGACTGAATCCCAGTGGGAGATACCCAAAAAAAGTTGCAGTGAATCACTTTCCAGTGAGATTGGCATAAGGAAACAAAAAGAGGAGACAAAGTGGTCAAGACTGACTGGAGGGAGTTTTTGGGATAAAAACTCACTATTTGACAAAAACTGCTGGGATAATTGGAAACTAGTCTGGAAGAAATTAGGCATTGACCCACACCTAACACCATATACCAAGATAAGGTCAAAATGGATTCATGATCTAGGCATAAAGAATGATATTATAAACAAATTAGAACAATGTAGGATGGTTTACCTCTCAGACCTGTGGAGGGGGAAGGAATTTGTGACCAAAGAAGAACTAGAGGTCATCATTAATCACAAAATAGATAAGTTTGACTATATCAAGTTGAAAAGTTTTTGTACAAACAAAATGAATGCAGACAAGATTAGAAGGGTAGCAGTAAACTGGGAAAATATTTTTACATCCAAAGGTTCTGATAAAGGCCTCATTTCTAAAATATATAGAGAATTGACTCAAATATATAAGAATTCAAGCCATTCTCCAATTGACAAATGGTCAAAAGATATGAACAGACAATTTTCAGACGAAGAAATTGAAACTATTTCCGGTCACATGAAAAGGTGCTCCAAGTCACTATTGATCAGAGAAATGCAAATTAAGACAACTCTGAGATACCACTACACACCTGTCAGATTGGCTAAAATGACAGGAAATGATAATGATAGCTGTTGGAGGGGATGTGGGAAAACTGGGACACTGATACATTGTTGGTGGAACTGTGAACGGATCCAACCATTCTGGAGAGCAATTTGGAGCTATGCTCAAAGAGTTATCAAACAGTGCATACCCTTTGACCCAGCAGTGTTTCTACTGGGCCTATATCCCAAAGAGATTTTGAAGGAGGGAAAGGGACCCACATGTGCAAAAATGTTTGTGGCAGCCCTTTTTGTAGTGGCAAGAAACTGGAAATTGAAAAGATGCCCATCAATTGGAGAAGGGCTGAATAAATTATGGTATATGAATGTTATGGAATATTATTGTTCTGTAAGAAATGACCAACAGGAGGGTTTCAGAGAGGATTGGAGAGACTTGCATGAACTGATGCTGAGTGAAATCAGCAGAACCAGGAGAACATTATACACAGCAACAAGACTATACGATGATCAATTTTGATGGACATGGTTCTCCTCAACAATGATGTGATTCAAACCAGTTGTGCTGCGATGAAGATAGTCATATACATCCAGAGAGAGGCCTGTGGGAACTGAGAGTGAACCACAACACAGCATTTTAACGCTTTCTGTGAATATTTCCATGCATTGTTTTCCTTCTTAGGTTGTTTTTTCCTTCTTTTTCTCTTTCTAGATCTGATGTTTCTTGTGCAGTAAGATAACTGTATAGATATGTATACATGTATTGTATTTGTCATATAATTTATCCTATCTAGCATGTATTAGATTACCTGTCATCTAGGGGTGGGGGGCAGGGGGAGGGAAAGGAAAAGCTTGGGGAAAAAAAAGTTTTTTTTGCAAAGGTCAATGTTGAAAGGTCACTCATGTTTTGCAAATAAAAAGCTTTATAAAAAAAAAAAAAAAGACTGACTGGAGGGAGCGTTTCAGAGTAGCAGTTGCAGAGAATGAAGCTCTGCACTAAAGTAGGAAGAAGTGACCTCAAGAAAGCTGCTAGAACAGGCCAACTGACAGCTGTCACCGACTACCCAATTTCAGGTCACAGATCCAGAACAAGCTGAGGGGACCTGAGCCCAAGGCTAGGCCTAGGCCATGTACTGAGCAAGGAACAGGTTCAAACAAGGTCCCACATCTAAGTCCTGCCTTCTAACCATGAGTAACCCACAGAATTCTGTCCTGCATCCTCTTTTTATCTTCCTCTATACTATTTCACTAGGTGATCTCACCAGCTCCCAAAGATTCAATATCATCAAAACACCAATGATTCTCAAGTCTTCTTCATCTACCTCAGCCTCTCTACTGTCTCACAACTCCAAATACCTACTGGACTTTTTGAATTGGATATCCTAATTAGTTGTTGTTTTTTTTTGTTTGTTTGTTTTTTTGCTGAGGCAATTGAGGTTAAGTGACTTGCCCAGGGTCACACAGCTAGGGAATGTTAAATGTCTGAGAGCAGATTTGAACTCAGGTCCTCCTGACTTCAGGGCTGGTGCTCTATCCACTTCACCACCTAGCTGCCCCCTAATTAGATATTTTAAACTCACTATGCCCAAAACTGAACCCATTGTCTTCCCCCCCCC
>JAJPUD010002886.1:0-39993 GCA_023553655.1 Myrmecobius fasciatus
GGCCTGAGGCAGCGGCGGCGGCGGCGGCTGCTGCGGGGCGCCTGAGAGCGGCGGCGGCGGCGGCAGTGGCGGGTGGATGGGCCCCGGGAGCTCGGCACCATGGAGGGGGTGCTCTACAAGTGGACCAACTACCTGAGCGGTGAGTGGAGAGCCCCCCACGGCGCGAGGCGGTGCGCGGCTTCCGTCGACTGAGGAAGGCCGGCCGACCCGAGGCTGGGCTGGCGGGGCTGCGGGGACCCGCGGGTCGAGGCAAGCCCCTCCTCTTACGGGTGGGGAAACTGAGGCCCGGGCGCGAGAAGCGGTTTGTCCTAGGTCAGGGACCTTGGGGGGCGGGGCCCCCTGCTCATGGAGTCTTCCACTTAGAAAACGGAGTCATAGGGTCATTGATTTAGGGCCGGAAGGGGCCTTGGGAGGCGCCGTCTGGTCATTGAGTCTTAAGCTTCGGTCTGGAAGGGGCCTGAGGGCTTCTGTGTCCAGCTCCTTCCGCTCATGAATAAGGAGCCTAGGTCCCGACAAGTCAGGTGACCCTCGTCCCCTCATCTTTAGTTGAGGCTCCTCCAGGAACTTAGGGCTAGCCCGGGATGACTCAGGTAGCCAGTTTCCCCAGGTAAGGAAGTGAGCTGGCCAAGGTCACGCAGGTAGCCCGTGGGAGTGCCGGGATTCCCGGGCCAGGAGTCAGGATTGGAACTCAGGCCCCGACTCCAAAGCCCAGGCCCAGCTTTCTGCATTATTGTGGTCACTGGGGGTTAGAGGTCACCATTTTTGTGATTCCAGCCTGACTTCCACATCTGCACTAGTATCCCAGGGCCCTAAATAAATGTAGGAACCCTTGTCCCAAGGAACACTTCCTTTGTGGCTAGCTCCATTATGCACAGTGTGTTGGGGTGCCCTGCGGGCCCTCTCCCCTCCCAGATTAGCCTTCCAGATCCCCGGGCCTTTTCCCCCATCTGGTCTCATGTGCTCGGGATAATTTACCTCTCAGATCTTTGGAGAAAGGAGGAATTTCTGACCAGAGAACTAGAGAACATTCTGAAATTCAAAACGGACAACTTTGGATACATTCAGTTAGAAAAACCTTGAGCAGCCCTCGGATTTGGCCGGCTGCATTTCCTTCAGGACCCGGGCCTCCAGTGTCCAAGGGAGACAGGCAGCCAGGGTATCCCCTGGCTCTGCAGGGATGGGCTCTCCACGTTCCTTCCTAATGAATGGGATCTGGTTCTCCTTGCTTGTCTCCAGGCCACCCTGGGAGTGCCCGCCAATAATCTCGGCTTAATTGTGGCCTGGCCAAGTTACCCTCACCACAGCATCCTTCCTTGCACCCCTCCTTCCCTGTCTGCTTTCAGTAGACACGACCCTTGCCAACTATGAGTCAAAACGTATAAAAAAATTTTTTTGACTGTTTTAAAACAGTGCTGCAAAGATCCTAGTTCTGGAGCCAGGCTTAACCAGGGGAAGTGACATACCCATTGTCCCAGAAGGAATAAGTGACGGAGCTGGGCTTTGAAGCCAGCTCCTCTAAGTGCCAAGCTCTTTTCACTGTGCTGCACTGGGGCAGAAAGCAGCGCCAAGGAGGGCAAGTGATTGGGCCAGGGTATCACAGAGCTGGGATTTGAACTCGGAACCTTTGGCTTCAGACCTGGACGTGACGTTTTAGGGATGTTGATTTCTATTAGGATTTCATGCAGGGGACATTGACTTTTTCCAGGACAATTCACCAAGATTTAAAGTTCAGTGAAATTCAATTTTAATTGTGGTTGTTCAGATAGCTGAGCGGCTCAGGGCCTGTCCAGCAGGCAGGAAGAAGTACATGTGATTTCCCAGGTACAGCAAGAACGTTTGAAATGCTTGGGTACACCCAGGGATCGTTTCACAGCAGCAGCACCATGAGTGCTGGGTCCCAGTTGACTGTAATTGTTGAAGGATTATCTTAGAGACCAGCGCCCTGGGCCCAGCCTCACCTTCTGGGCCTGAAGGCAGGGGCTTGGACAAAGTGGTCTTTGGATAGCTCCAGAGTCTGATTCTTGGGCCAGTGAGTGGGATGGCAAAGGCTTATCCTGCCCCTTCTCTTCCCCCTTCATTCTTTTCTTCTCCCCCACCCCAGCCTTTCTCTTCTTTTCCCTCTCTTCTCCCCTTCTCCTCCTTTCTTATTTCCTCTCTTTTCTCCTTTATCTTTTCTCCTCCTATTGCTTCCTCCTCCCCATTTTCTAGTTTCTCCTCCCTCCCTCTTTCTTTCTCTCTCTCTCCGTATATATTCCTCTCTGTCTGTCTTTCTCCAACTCCCTTCTTCATTCCATTTTTATGAGTGGATTAAGTGCTGGCCTTGGAGTCAGGAGGACCTGGATTCAAATCCCATATCTCTCACTTAATAGCTGCATGACCCTGGGCTGGTCACTTAACTCCTCTGAATCTGTTCCATCAGCTATCAAATGGGCATGACAAAAATGCATGTGGTCTGGTAGCTGCCCCCCACAATCATCATGAGGATCAGATGAAATAATGTCGATGTGACAATTTGCAAACATTAAAGCCATGCCCATTTGGAGGCCATTATCATCACCATTATTACAAAATATTAGCCTGTACGATGTAAGCTCCTTGAGAGCAGGGATTGCTTGGGTTTTGTGCCTCGAGCTTCCTGTGCCTTCCTAGTGTGCCACCTGGCACAGAGGGAGATGCTTAAAAACTGTGGGTGAATTGAATGTCGTCATCCCCATCCTGCCTTTGTGGGTGCCCTGTGCAGGCCGATGGCCACCCCACCTCGCCAGGAGCAGATTGAATGGCTTAATTGGGCTTTTATGTAAGTTCTTCATTGAATGGCAAAGCTTGCCAATAATAAGATCTTTATTCAGATTTCTTGCCACAAGGATTTTCTATCTTTGGGTAAGGGAAAATATCTTGCTGCTAAATTCGCAAAGCTTTTTCATTTCTACCATCTACAGGTTTGCAGATAAGTCTTGTTAAAAAAAAATGTTTAGGTTGGCTATAAGGAAAAGCAATAGTAAGTAATAATAATAATTAGTATTTACATAATAATTACTGTGTGCCAAGCTCTGTGCTAAATGCTTTGTAATTATGATCTCATTTGATCCTCACAACAGCTCTGGGAGGGAGGGTGCTCTTACAATCCCCATTTTACAGGTGGGGGCATTGAGACAAGCACGAGAATTCTGTCAGGGACAGCCAGCTGCTAGAGGCTAGCTAGACAAGACTGCCTTCACCCCTCTTATTTTACAAGTGAGGAAGTAGAGACCCAGGTAGTAAGTGCTGAAAGCAGAATGTGATCCTGGGCCCTCATCATGCCCAGGCAGCGCGCATTCCCTCCCCCAGCTCTCTGATGGAGGCGAAGGCTTGCGTCCAAGGCGATAGGCTGTACAGGAGACATTTCATTCCCAAAAGAAGGACCGTATTTGTGATGGCTGCTAGGAGGAACCTTGAGGCCCTCCCCATCATTCCTCCACCTCTCCTCCTCCTCCCTTCTGTCTCATGGGAATCATGGACTGCCAAAGCATTTGTTCCCCAACAAGGTTTTCCCCTCCCTGGGTCTCCTTTCTGTCCTCAAGTGATACTGTCTGTGTCTGACTGTCGCGGTGGTGGGTGTTGTCTGAGGGCGGTGCCAGCCGGCGGGTCGGGCAGCCTGAACCAGCACCTGTCTCCAGAAGGCTCCCTGGAGCCAATGTCACGTGACAACCCCCCTCCCCCTTTCCATTTTACTGTTACAGAATCAGTAAAAGAGAGATTGCTTAAGAAGGCTGAGGGTGAGAAGCTGCTTGGGAGGAGGGAGATTCCCAGAGCCTGTCCCACACCTTCTTGGGCTCGCTGAATTCTCATCCAAATTTGTCCAGACTGTGCTGCTATGGAAGGATTGTTTTCCATCCTCAGTATTTAGGTCCTTGCTCTCGTGGTGGGGTCAGCATGGACGTGTGGAGCTCAGTGGTCATCAGGGCCACCCCCTCATTTTGCAGATGGGGAAACTGAGGCCGGGCCATTTGGCAGCTTGCTGAAGGCCATGTAGATAATAATTGTTTGAGACAAGATTTGAACTTGGATCTTCTTGACTCAGGGCCAAAGTGCTCTACTCTGCTTTTTTTTTTTTTTTTAATTAACAAGCATTTATTTTTCCTGCCTCCCACATTCACACACACACACACAAAAACCCAAACACATTGAATTAGAAATCATAGTTAGAATAGGAAAGGAAAAGGAGGAGGGAAGGTAAAGAAGATTATCTTCTTCTGTACATATTTCCATATTTATCATGCTGCACAAGAAAAATCAGATCAAAAGGGGAAAATGAGAAAGAAAAAAACAAGCAAACAGCAAAAAAGGTGGAAATACTATGTTGTGATCCACATTCAGTCCCCACAGTCCCCTCTCTCTGGATGCAGATGGCTCTCTCCATCACAAGGCCATTGGAACTGGCCTGAATCATCTCATTGTTGAAAGGAGCCACGTCCATCATAGTTGATCATCACATAATCTTGTTGTTGCTGTGTATAATGGTCTCTTGGTTATACTTACTTACCTACTACTTTACATCAGTTCATATGAGTCTCTCCAGGCTTTTCTGAAATCATCCTACTGATCTTTTCTTATAGAGCAATATTATTCCCTAACCTTCATAGACCATAACTTATTCAGCCATTCTCCAACTGATGGGCATCCACTCAGTTTCCGGTTTCTAGCCACTACAAAAAGGGCTGCTGCACCTGTGGGTCTCTTTCCCTTCTTTTAAGATTTCTTTGGGATACAAGCCCAGCAGATACACTGCTGGGTCAAAGGGGATGCACAGTTTGATAGTCCTTTGGGCATAGTTCCAAATTGCTCTCCAGAATGGTTGGATCCGTTCACAGTTCCACCAACAATGCATCAGTGTCCCAGTCTTCCCACATCCCCTCCAACAGTTGTCATTATCTTTTCTGTCATCTTAGCCAATCTGAGAGGTGTAAAGTGGTACCTCAAGAGTTGTTTCCCTTGTCTCTTAAAAAATAAATATCCAGCAATTTCAAGTGCAGAAATTCTTCCTCCCTCTTTTATTGTTTTTTTTGGGAGGAGGGGGTGATTGGAATATTTTAAGAAATCTTTTAAAATATAATTTAGCTTCTGAAAAGTAGGGAAAAATCTCTCCTATTTCTGTCTCCTTTTGAATTTTTCTTCTTTTACTGTATAAATTTCCTGATTCTGCTATTGCTGCTGATGCTATCATATAACTATTAGTTACATATGATAATATTTGTGTAATAATTTTTAATAAAATGATATTATAATTGGGTTCTTTACTCTGGGCTGCTTCATACAAATCTCCCCATCTTTCTCTCTTTATCATATTCTTCATTGCTCTTCATTCAGGAAGTGTTTCATTGCAATCCTTCACTATGTCACGTTCAGCTGTTTCTGAATCACAGACCACAAGGGTTATTTTGAGTCAGGTTTGCTGCTGTGGATGCTGCTTCTCAGAATATTGCAGTCAGCCTTTTCTTTCCTGCCAGTAGTGTTCATAGGGTATAACCTTAGTAGTGGGATCACTGGGGCAAAAGTCATGAGAGTTCTCTGGCCCAGAGTAGTCAGTGGTTCTCTCAAAGCCACACAGCTGCTTACAGACACATCTGAGCCTCCCACTATGACATGTTGTCCAGGGGCTTCCTGTTTAGGCAAGTATTGAATTCTTGGACTTTTGGAATTCCCCCCAGAGACACTCAGTGGGACTGATTCCTCTGGGGGAGGGGAGGGGGCTGAGCCCTTTTCTTGGCAGAGAAGGGGCTTGTAAGTAATGCAGAGAGCTGATTGAGGTGAGAACTCTGGTCCTCCTGGGCCAAAGGTTAAGCTCTATTAGAAATGGAGAAATTCAGGACATTTGTCCTTAAGCAGAGATTTTAGAGGTGGCACGTCTACCACAGCACAGTAGAAAGAGCCCAGGATTTAGAATCAGGCGACCTGGGTTTGAGACCAGAGTCCTTATGAACGATGGCAAGGGTCAAGGCAGGAATGAGAAGGAGAGCGCTGATAGTTGGGGTGGTCTCTCGTGGGAGGGGGTGGCCAAGCTCTGCTTTAAAGCTAGGGATTTATGAGACAAAAGCAAAGAGACTTCTGGGAGAGGGGTCTACTTCTGAAGAAAGGGAGGGATGGAAGTGATGTCGAGGCAACAGCAAATTGATCAGTTTTGGTGAAATGTAGACTACCTCGTGGGAGTAATAAAAGTCAGTCTTCAAAATCAGGTCGGACTCAGATTGTGAAGAGTGTTAGACATCAGAAAGAAATGAGTTTGTATCATATAGTACGGGCAATAGAGAGCCCCAAATGTTATTGAGAAGGGAAGTGATGTGGGCAGCTCTGTGCTTAGGAATATCAGTGTGGCAGCTGAGTAGAGAATGGATTGGAGAAACGAGTCTAGGAAATCAATTAGAAGCCTTTTCTTAGTCCACAAAAGAGGTGATAAGGGTCTGAATCAGAGTAGTGATTTGCCCTAGGTCATCTGGCAAAGGCAGAATTCAAACTCAGGACCTCTAACTCCAAAACCCCACTACTGGGCTTCCATTTGCAGTTCCCAAGAGTAGGGGTCAGGGTTCACAGTTGGATCTCTCACTGTAGCTAAGGAGGAAAAAGAATGGGTTAGAACTGGTTATGCCCTAATTTGATGGACCAGTCATGTTAGTTAAATGCAATCTTGTTAAATAAGGTACAGCATCTGATAAGTGTATGTTGAGACTGCTGGTGTTTCACACGGGGTTGGAAAGGAGGAAGGGAAAGAATAGCATTCTTGAGTCAACACTGGGGATGACTCAGAAAAGGACTTTTCTAAGGGAGAAAAATCAACACTTTGAATTAGAAATCATAGTTAGAATGTGATGGTGACTTACCCAGAAAGAGACAAAGTGACATAATTTGGTTTGCAATGGTTATATTTCAAGAAATTATAAAAGAAAACTTCCTAGATCTCTTAGAACCAGAGAGCAAGGTGGAAATAGAACAGATTTGCCAATCACTTTCTAAAAGAAACCCCCAAGTGAAAATTCCCAGGAACAGTATAGCCAAAAATCCAATTTTCACATAAAAAGAATATTGCAAGCAGCCGGAAAGAATCTAAGCCACAGTCAAGATCCTCCAAGATTTGGCAACTTTCACATCAAAGGAGTGGAGAGCTTAGAAAGTAAAGGATGTATTACAACCAAGAATAGCAACAAAACAAACGACAGAGCTACTAAAACACTAGAGCAAGGAAAATGGATCTTTAAATAGACTTCCAAGTATTCCTGATGAAAACACCTGAGCTGTATAGAAACTTTGAAGTACAAACCCTAGAGAAACATTAAAAAAAAAAAAGCATAAGCAAAGGTAAACTGCTTACATTCATATATAGAGAGATCACACATATGTCTGCTTTAAATCCTATCATCAGGCATCATAGAAAGAGTCCATTTGGACAGAAGGCCTAGGACAAGAATGGAAGGGGAAAGGAAAAGGAGGGAGGGTAAGGAAGATTATCTCACTCAATCTGTGCTAGTAGAACATTATACAGACAAGAAAGAAGGAGTGTGGGAGAGTGGGTAACACTTGAATCTTTCATATGAACTGATTAAAGGAGGGAAGAATATACATACATAGAGTTGGGTACAGAAACATTTCACACAGGAGGGAAGAAGGGACAGGAGGGAATTGAAGGAAGGATAGATTGAGGGAAAACTCAGAAAAGTCTTCAGAAAAACTGAACTAAAAATACACAAAAATTTTTATAGCCGCTGGTTTTTTTTTTATGTGTTGGCAAGTCTGTGTTGAAAATTGAAGGGCTTGGTCATAAATTGGAGAATGGCTGACCAAGTTATAGTCTAGGAATGTGATGGAATACTGTTGTGCTACGAGAAATGATGAAGGGGATGTTTCTGAAGGCTTTGGGAAGACTTGTAGGAACTGGTACAAAATTGCTACACAAAGTCAGCAGAACCAGGATAACAAATTACACTGTAACAACAATATTGTAAAGACATACAACTTTGAAACACTCAGAATTCTTGTCAGTGTAATAATTAAGCACAATTCCACAAGATTCTTGTTGGGACACATTACCTGTCTCCTGCTAGAGAGGTAAAGGGCTCAGAATATAGACTGAGACCTCTTTTTGGGGACATGGCAATGCAGGATTTTGTTTGCTTGTTTGACTATATGTGTTTGCAATGGGTTTTGTTTTTCTCTCTTTTGCAGTAGAGAAGGTAGGAGAAAGAGGAGGCAGATTTTTATTTGTTTTTTAAAAAAGGAAAAATGTATTAGTGACTGTGACTTTAAGAAAAGTAAATGGGTTCTGGGAACAGTTAAAAGCCAAAGTGGAGGATTAGAAGGCACATAGTCTGGGGTCCGCTCTCTAGGGGTATGTGTAGATGGGAGTGGTTGGGAGGGGTGGTTCTGTGCAGAGATGGGACTCCTAAAAACTACTCAGGTGCAAACTGGACACCAAGCTTTCGTGATATGAAAAGGTACAAGTTTCCTGGTCTTTTTAACATTCACTCTCAGCTTGGTAAATATTTAAGTAACAACATAAAAAACTTCCAGCAAACAATAAACAAGGTGATAAGGATAATTTAGTCGTTGTTCATACTTTTTTCTCTACAAGTGATGCATACTTCTTTCCTCTCTATTCATCTGAATTTTCCCTGTCCTTCTAGTCCTAAATCAAGACCCACCTGCTTGGAGTCTTCTTGGACCATTCTATTCTACCTCCCCTTCACTACCTGTTCAATTCTCACCCATCTGCCCTAGAGAAAGAGTGAATGGCAGAAGTAATGCCTCTGGGCAACTGTCTAAGCTGCCTTTTGGAGAGGGATTCTGCTTAGAGATTTTCAAAGATGACTAGCCTTATTTATAAAAGTAATGGTAGCTTCCATCTTTGCTAGTTTGGTCTGGGCTATAGAGTTTCTTTCCTCCTCTTGGTCTTTTCTTCGTGGCTAGACTGCCAGGATGGTCAAGACTGCGACGTCAGTTCTGACTTCCCTGAAGAAAGAGGAAGGTGGCCCAAGGACAGACTCTCCACATTTCATCTGTTGTGTCACGACCACAGAACTGGCAGGTGAATCTCCAACCAGGAAGCAGGCTCATGGTCACCCACCTCTCTGCCAGTTTCCCCATATGAGTCATTGTTGCCATTCAGGCAGTGCCAGCCACTGCTAAGTGGATGTGGTGACCTGATGCCCATCGAGAGTGCCCATCCTTCCTGCATTTAAGTCCAGTGAAGGGTCAGCAGGTTCTTGGTACTCCTCAATCTGTTTCCCAAAACTCTGGTAGTGAAACGTTTAATGAGAGATTTTTCTAGGTCACTCAGTCCATATATCCAGATTACTGTAGAATTAAATAGTAACATCTGTGGGGCTCCCACCAGCCCCCATCTGGAAAGATGCTAATTCTGTTGCTGTAGGTTTTTGCAAATGCCTCTCCTCTTACAGCAGCACAAATTGGGAAGAAGCCTCAGAGACTGAGAATCCAGCTTAAACCCGAACGTGTTTGAAAAACCAGGTACCCCTGCCCCTTGTTTGGAGGTCTCCTCAAATGGGCCATCTCCTTCCTTCCAAGAAGCCCATTCTACTTCTGGAAAGCTTACGTGCATAGGAGAATCTGCTTCTTTTGTAATTTCAGTCAGTAAGCATTTATTAAGCACCTCAGAGGTGCCCGGCATTGATGGCACTGGGGGTACCATTCCTTATCCTCGGCACTCAGAGTCTCATGGGAGAAGCAACATGCAAACGACCGAAGAAACAGGAAGGATAAATTGGAGAGAATCTCAGAGTGAATGCAAGAGCATGGAAGGGATCAGGGGAGGCTTCCTGTGAAAGATGGGATTGTAGCTGAGCCTTGAAGGGATTGAGAAAGGCAGATGCCCAGTCTGCAGATGAGCATCCTGCAGGGAACAGCTGCAGGACTCCCTTCCCTCGCCTTTCCTAGGCTCAGCATCACACTGCTGGATGTCCAGTCTCTGGTCCTCCTTCCATCCTGGTCCTGCTTCTCTGTGACCTCTCTCCTGGCCACGTTTCTCTATGTCCTTCCCCCTCCCCCATCCATGTTTCTCTGTGTCCTTCCCCCTCCCCCCCAGCCATGGTTCTCTGTGTCCTTCCCCCTCCCCTCCGGCCATGTTTCTCTGTGTCCTTCCTCCGGCATGAGGAAGCACCTCAGTCCCTTAGCATCGCCCATCTTAAGCATTCAAAACATGTTGCTGGAGCTGGCGATGGAGGCCCCGTGGACAGAGCGCTGCGCCTGAGGTCAGGAAGTCCTGAGTCCCAATCCAGTTTCCTCAGCTGTAAAATGAGGATCATTAGAGCACCCGCTCCCAGGGTGGTTGTGAGGATCCAGCGAGATAATGCGTATAAAGTGCTTTGCAAATGATGCAGGATTATTCTGCCAGATATTGTGATTGTTGTTGTGGTTATTCACGTCCTTTGGATTTCTGCTGAATGGTCCTGCTGAGGCAGCATGGAGAGCTAGCCCCCATTCAGAGGAGCTGGGTTCAAGTAGTGCTTCTGTAGAGCCCTGAAAAGGTCATTTAAAAAGCACACAGACCAAAGCCCCCAAGGAGGTCTGGGCGCAGACCCAACTTCCTCATTACTCTCTTGTGGTCCTGACTGATCAGACTGATGGGTGCCAGCCCTATGAGCTTTTATTATCCCTCTGTTACACATGGGGAAACTGAGGCAGGCGGAGGATTACTGTCTTATTCAGCGTCACCCAGCCTCGGGTCTGAGGCAGGATTAGAACTCAGAACTTCCTGCCTCCAACCCTCTTCCTGACCTTGTAGAAGGCTTTGCTCAGATCACAGTGTCCTCGTCAGGGCCGGGGCCCTCGCACACTCCCTGGACAACCTTGGTTGACCTTCAGGGCCTCGGTTCCTTGTCCAAAATGAAGGGGTCAGGCTCTGGCCAGCCTTGGCGGTTCCTTCCAGCGCCCTGGGTCCCAGTGATCCCATCAGTCCTAGGGTAACAGAGTGACTTAGGGCAGAAGGAGCTCTGCCCGAGGCCCCAGATCTGCAAACCTCAAACATTGTTAAAAGCCTCAGGCCCTGTCCCCAGGCCATGTCTGTCCCACTGTGCCTCCCCCCTGCTGTGGGCACCACCAGTGCACACTGCAGTCCTCCGAGCCTTTCCTGGCACTTGCTGCTTGGCATTTCCCATACACCCTCTGGGCTTTGGCCTTCTCTTCATCGCCTGTGGCTGCCCGCTGCTTCGGAAAGCCTCCTCTCGGATGCTCATGTGGGCTCTCAGGCCCCTGACGCCCTTACCCCCACAGACACCGACATCCACTGCCTCCCCTTCCCTCCATGTTCCTGTTTAAGTTGTTGCCCACTTCCAAATGCCCTTGTGACCTCCCTTTATCAGCCAGGAGGAGCCCCTAGAGCAGCATTTCTGGGTTTTATTGGCGTATTTTAATCCAGAGTGTCCTGTGGCTCTTTATCATAGATCATGAGTTCATGGACCAGAAGCTAGAAAGTGCCTTAGAGACCTCTTTTTACAGATGAGGACACTGAGGCTCAAGCTCAAGGGCACGGTGGGTGGGTGGGATGCAGCAGAGAAGGTCCTTAGGAGGCCGGGCTAACACTACACGGAGATTTGCGAGGAATTGGTGTTCCATTTGACTGACAGCTTACTCGTGTACAAAATATTACCCTCTTAGAGAGGCCTGTACTTTCCCCCACCCCAGTTCTGGGTGTGCTCAGGCTGGGAAAGGAGGTGAAGGCTAGGGATCAAAGGATCTTCCTTTCATAGATGGTGAGGCGGGGGCTCCGTAAGCCCCTCACCCAGCTGAGTTATTGTGGGAGCCAAGGCCAGAATCCTTCCCTCTGAGGCTTTCTCTCAGATTTAGAATTTGGGTAGAATTGCATTTGAGGCCCCAGCCCAGGGCCCCATCTCTGAAATTCCCCTTTATTTCTACCAGAAGCCTTTCAGGAAATGGCTCCAGGCCAGTTGTTTTTGGGACTTTGTGGGACATGGAATGCGGGGCCACTGGCCTCCTGAGCTTTGCCAGGGAGAGGGAGCTGCTTGGAAGGGGGACACCTCTGCCTTTAACTGCCTGGAAGGCTCCTTTCACTGCTTGCTGCTTTTCCCAGGTTGCTGAGGCTCAGGCTGGTCTCCCGGGCTGTCCGTAATTCTGGCCCTCCTCGGTTTCCCTGTGATAGGCCAGGTGAGCAAATAACCTGTCACGAAATCAATGTGACAAATTCACTATGGCTGTTCTCTTTGTCAAAAGGTAACTTTATTTAAAAGAAAAGGTTACAGGCAAAATGGAGGGAAAATGGGCACCAGGAGTGGTAAATGTGCCATGGTTTGGGGAGGGCAATCAGCTGATCCAGGAAAGGAGTTTGGAAGAATCCATGAAGGGCATATGCCATGAGCCTGAGTGTGCCATTGACTGGCACCCTCAGTGTAAATCTGTAGAGGAGTTTGGCAGAGTAGCCAAGATTAGGTATAGTAGAAGAAAGAAGCCATTAAAGGGAAGGCACTGTGGGGGAGCAGGACAGAGAGAGAGAAAGAGAGGGAGGGAAGGAGAGACAGACAGACAGACTTTCCTGTGTTAGCCTCAGGTATCCCCTCCACACTCTTCTTCCTTCACCCATAATTGTCCAGGTGATGCATCTAATATGCAGATTTTATCCCTGGGCCTTCTATCAGTTTCCTGGCCTGTGAAATGAAAAGATCAGGATACAGGGGATCCCAAACACCCTCAGAGGGTGGCAGGTTCAAATTTAAAGCTTTGCCATCTGGCTGCAGCTCACCTTCCCACTTACTTAACATTCGTCCTCCTCACCCCTCTCCCTGCCAGACAACCTGGCCCACTTTCCATCCCATCTGTCTTCTGGTGTCTTTGCTGGGCCTGCCCCCCAGGTCTGGAGTGCTGTCTCCTCCCTCCTGGCATAGGATCTGCTCAGGTGCCACCTCTTAAAGGAGGTGTTTTCTGCTTCCTCCAGGTGTTAGTTTGCATTTCCTCCTCCTTGAAGTCCTTTTTGATTGAATGTGTATATGTACCAGGTCCCTGTGGGAAGCTCCTTGTGAGCAGACTGTTCTCCTTTGTCCCTAGCACCTAGGAGATCCTTTAATAAATAGCTTGCATTTGGGGATTTTGTTCTATCTGCTGATATTCTGAGGACCTGACAGGAGAAGGAAGCCCTCTGTTCCTTACCTGAAGCCCATTATTCTCCTTAATGAACAATTAGGTGCCTCTAGCTGTCTTCTAAAATCCCCCATCTCATGCCCAGAATAAAAATGTAAAGCAGTCAGTCCATAAAGATTTAGTGCCCAGAGCTGTTGGCCTGAAGTCGGGAAGATCTGAATTCAAGTTCAGCCTCTGGCACTTACTAGATGTGTGATGCCCAGCAAGACTTAACCTCTGTTTGCCCCAAGCTTTCTCATCTATAAAGTAGAGATAAGTCTGGAAAGACTCATCCCCAGCGTAGGTAAAGTGAGGGAAGGCAGGGAGATTCTCCAGCAGTGTGGAATGGGGCAGGGGAGGGAACACGAAACTTTGGCCCCTCATGTTGACATAGAAATTTGTATATGTTTATGGATGTATTTTATCAGTGTATCAGTGAATTAAAATCAGAGAGGACTACACTTTAATCTGCTTCTGGGCACACTTGGGAGAGTTTGTGGCCAGCTGCTAAGACATACACATCCATTAAAAATAGAAACAAAAGCATTTCTCCACATGCCAAAATACAGACTTCTCTGTCATTGCTTTTAAATGTAAAAAAGAACAGTAGCGTGTAAACTACTTGAGGGCAAGGATTTTTCCCCACACTAAACATTTATTTTTTTCAATCATCAATCATTTATTTTCTCTCCCTCCACCTCTTTGCCCAATTGAAAAGAAAAGCAGAAGCCCTCTAGTATATGTGAAGAATCACATACAGATATGAATGCTTATCTAAAAATCCATTCTCATTGCATATCCAGAGTCCATCCCTCCATAGCCTGCTTTGTCATTGGTCCTCTGGAATTGTGGCCGATTGTTTCCCTGATGGGAGTTCCTAAGCCTTTGCCTTCATAATATTGCTCGGTTGCATGCTACAGTATTGTATGTTGCAACATATGCTGTTGACAGTTCCGCTCACTTCACTTTGCATCAGTCCACATAGGTCTCCCAGGTTTCTCTGAATCCATCGCCTCCATCCCTTCTTACAGCACATTCATACACTGTGACTTGTTCAGCCATTCCCCAGTTGGTAAGCGCCACTGCCCAGGTTCCTGCTCTTTGCCACTGTGACTTTGTCCTTGGGTCCCCAAAGCCGAGCGTGGGGTTCCACACGTGCTAGGAAGCCAACAAAGGTTCAAGTTGAATGAATTCAGCAAAGGCCATCCACTTGATTCCTCGGGTGTGGGAGGTGAAGCAATGGGCTCTGGCGTGGGAAAGCCAGGGGTCCCATCTGGCCTCTGACACCAGTCGGGATGCTGGACAGGTCAGGGGGAAGGACTCGAGCCCCCGTCTCCTAGGCCTCCTGTGAGATGTAACAGACACCCGAGGAAGGCTCTTCCTCCACTCAGGATGGGGCCAGCCCGGCAGAAACCTTGGTTCTCCTTGCAGGTTGGCAGCCTCGGTGGTTTCTCCTTTGTGGGGGGATCTTATCTTATTACGACTCCCCCGAAGATGCATGGAAAGGCTGCAAAGGAAGCATCCAAATGGCGGTCTGTGAAATTCAAGGTAAGCCCGGGCCGCCAACAGGCCTGATGCAGGAGCTGGCCGAGGTACCAGTGGAGCCCATGAGGTGCTGGTGGTGTCTCGGTGCGGGCTGAGCCGTATTTTACACACTCCCGGGGTGAATTAGCAGGTTCTAGGAACTTAGCAGACCAGAGCAGACTCCTAAAAGTATGTGTGTTTTTGTGCATCAATCACACAGCATAGGTATGGTTTATGCATTTATATACATACGTATTCTATATTGTGTATATGTGGCTACGTTGTATGCACTCTATTTTGTTTATATGTGTGTCTGTCTCCTGTGCAAATAGATACCTATCTTCTGCGTGTTTCCTCTATTTCTATATAATAACTAGCATTATACAAGCTTTAATATTTGCAAAGAGCTTTCCATAGATTTGCTCATTTTATCTGAGCATTGAAGGCAGATTGAGTTCTAGACCCTGGATTCAAAGCCTGCCTCAAGGACTTCCTATTCCTAGTTGTGTGACCCCAGGGAAAATCTAAGCCTCAGTTTCCTCATCTGGAAAATGGGGTAATAATAGGATCCACATCCACATTATTCTGAGGATGAAATGAGACAATCTCTCTGTATCTGCTTTGCAAACCTTAAAGCTCTATGTGAACTCTGCTAATTATTATTATTATCCCTTGGTAAAAGGCAGAGAATATCTGTCTTGTCTCTCTAACCCCAGGACCTAGCACAGTACGCCAGACGCAGTGGACACTTAACCTAGTCATACTACAGGTTAAATGTTCTAATTATAACATTAACAGATGTTTGTTAAATGAATGAACAAAGAAAAGGAAACTCCCCCCAGCCTCTCCCTCCTCTCCTCCAGCTTGGCGTCAGTAATCTGGGACAAGCCAAAATGTTCACAGTTCCTAAGGACGCTGGGGGGTCTTCCTGGTGAACGAGCCCACTGCTGGGGGCTCATTTGCTCATCGCTTTATTTCCTCTCCCACCCACGTGCCATCGCCATGCCTTCAAGAAATCCCCCAATGGGCTTAACTGTCCCCCAGTGTCTCCATGACTGGCGTCCTGGCTTTTGGCGCTAAGATATTGGCACATGTGTGGGGGAGGATGGAAACCTAACCTGGACCAAGTCCTTAGGAGGAAAAGCAGTTTGTTTGTTTTTCTGAGGATCTCCTTCAGACAGTTCATGATTTCTGCATCACTGGAAGTCAGTTCATCTAATTTAACAATAATTAATTGCCTGCTGTATGCAGGGTATGGGGATAGGAAGAGAAAAGCAGGCGAGTGGCAGGTCCAGCCATGAGCATATCCTGGGCTGCCCCCCCCACTAGGGAGCCCCTGGCCAGGCTCGCCCTCGGGCTGAGGGAGGTGGGGGCAGATTGGGTAAACCGTCCTCCGCGTGGCGTGACGTCGGTCCTGTGGTCCCCAGTTCACTCTGCAGATAACACGCGGATGGATCTGATCATTCCCGGGGAGCAGTACTTCTACCTGAAAGCCAGAAATGTGGCTGAGAGGCAGCGGTGGCTGGTGGCCCTGGGCTCGGCCAAGGCCTGCCTCACGGACAGCAGGGCCCAGAAGGAGAGGGGTGAGTGCCGGGCCCGGGGCCTGCTTGGTTCTCGCCCCGAGTTTATGCAGGGAGGGCTCCAGTCTTCAGGCCTACTCCGAGGCCCTCCCCCCCAATTCTGACCTTGTGGGTTCCCGGGTGCAGCCTTTGGGATTAGTGACTTGCCCAGCATCCCACAGGTGATGAGTATCAAGGGTCTGAGGCTGCATTTGAACTCGGCTCCCCCTCACTCCAAGGCTGCTGCTCTGTCCACCTATCACCTCCCTGCCCCGACAGTGAAATGCTAAAAGACACTGTCAGGGACATCGGTCGTTATCAGCGCCTGCTCTCCCGAGGGATAAGCCCACATCTGCCCTTCCCCCCCCCGCCTTCCTCATGCTCACCCCTGCTTCTCCCCAGAGTTCACCGAGAACACGGAAACCTTGAAAACCAAGATGTCCGAGCTCAGGCTGTACTGCGACCTCCTCGTCCAGCAGGTGAACAGGACGAAGGAAGCCGCCGCGGCCGGTGTGGGCGACGCAAAGGTATGGCGACCTCCCCGGCGCCGCCCCTTCCTGTTGGGGTCAGGGCCCCTCTGGGGTGCAGGGCAGGAGTCACGTTACCTGTGGTAGGCTCAGGTAATATGGCTGTTTATTGTCATAGATCCCGCGTGAGTGTGTCATTGGGCATAATTATTAATATACGGCTGTGCTGTTAACAGGACTGTGAAACAGTGTTATTGCCCTGATGGGGTGGCTGCTGGGGGCCAGGGATGGGGGGGCCAGGGCCCGGCCCTTCTCACAGCAGGGGCTCAGGGAGCTGGGGCCCAGACAGGGAGGGGCCGGTCCTCCAAAGATGGCAGCCTCAGACTTTGCCCCTGCGCCGCTTCCTCTGCAGGAGGGCATCGACGTGGGCACTCTGCTGCAGTCGACGTGCAACACCTTCCTGAAGACGCTGGAGGAGTGCATGCAGATCGCCAACGCGGCCTTCACCTCGGAGCTGCTGTACCGGACCCCTCCGGGCTCCCCCCGGCTCGCGGTGCTCAAGCCCAGCAAGGTGAGGGGGCCGCCATCTCCCGCCCTCGGCGCACCCGCCTGATCCCCTGGCACTAGGCCCTTTCTCGGAGGCGGCTCCCCCTTGGGTGCCGGGTGGTCCCGCCCCCTCAGCTTCCTGAGCACAGACGCTCTGATTCTGTGTCCATATTCCTGCGCCGCAACCTGGCTCCTAGCAAATCCATAAACAGAGCCGTACGCCAGCATTAGGTGCTCGGCCGCCCTCTTAGCAGGGACTGGTGACATCCGTGACCCCTTCCTCAGGACCCCCTTCTTTGGGTTTCCCTCCTCAGGACCCTCTCCTCAAGACCTCCCTCCTCAGAATCTTCTATTCAAGACCCCCCTCCTCAGGACCACTTCCTTAGGACCCCCTCCTTAAGACCCCCCCTCCTCAGGACCTCCCGAGGTGGTCAGAGGCGCCTGACGCGCTGGCCACAATCGTAGGGCTGTTGCATCAGAAGCTGTTTCTGTGAACATCTTTTTTCTTCTTTTCAAGATGAAACTTCCCATCCTGCCGATTCCCAGCGCCCTGGAAAGGTACGGTCTGCTCGCTGTTTGTGGGTGTTAAGACGCGCTCTCCCTCGGAGCCGCGAGCCTCCCCGGGGACAAGCTTCGGTGTCTCGTCCAGGCTCGCCCCCCTCCTCCTCCTCAGGGGCTCCTGCCCGCACTGGTCTTTATCTGCCCTCTGGTCCTAGCCGCCCCCGTGGGTCACAAAGAGACGCTCGGTGTGTGTGTTTATGAGCCTGACTTGACAGGCCAGGAATAAAGAAACTAGACCAATTATGGCTTCCCAGAGTCCCGGCTGATGTAGGTGCTTTTGTCTGTAGTTGGGGTGATGGCACCGTGTGGGAGAAAGAGTTCTGGGCTTGGGCCCTGAGGATCTGAGGAGGGGGTGACCCTGGGAAAGAGACTTCTCAGGAATCGGTACCACGTGGACCCCGTACCCAGTGGCTTGCCCTTTCAGTGAGGACAGAGGGAGAGAACTGGGAACTCGAAACCCTGAAAAACAAGGGCTAAAACTCATTTCTGCGTGTAATTGGGGAAAACCAAACCATAAAGAAAACAGCTTCAACCAGATAAAGCGACGTGCACAGGCCTCTAGGACTGGCAGGCTTCCTTCTCTGTGAATCCTGAAGTCCTGCCTTAGCCCAGTTAGCGTGTCGCATGGTGTTGTATGGGACCAGAGCCAACCCTTCATTGTTTAAATTAGGAAACCGAGGCAGCCCATGAGAGTGGAGGCTTCAGACTGGATGGTGGGACTGGGAGCTTCTTCCATTAGACTTGTTTTCTGGGGGCTCTCCCTAAGAGGGCTGACTTTGGGGGAAGTGAGAGAACCCTCAAATGTCTGATTGCTCATTAACGTCTCTTTTGCCTTGGGAGGACTGGTGTGGAAAGCTGTAAGCAGCTCCTTGCAGCTCCCCGACTGGGACCCAGCCCCCTCCCCTATTTCATGTCCCAAGGAAAGTGCAGGTGTCTCTACCCCAGGAGGAAGAACATGTGAGGCTAAAGGGGGAGTTTTCCACGCCTCCTAGTCTTGCCAGGGAGCTTGGTTAGAGAAGTTGTGTGGGTGTGGGGAGGCTCCTGTGGGACTGAGAAAGCGAGACTTTCTGAGCAAAGTGCAGGCCCCCTGGAGCTCTGGGATGGGGCCTGGGGCTCAGAGACCCTCAGGATCTCCCCAGCCTCCAGAGAGCCCCCTGGGCAGGCACACCTGCTCGGCCTTGGGCCCTCACTTCCAACTGGGACAATTTCTCCCCCAGCTGTTTGTGAGAGTGGGGACTGGGATGGGGAACACTTTTTGGGCCGTGGGGATTGTGTAACTTACTGTTCCGTGAGAAATAATGCCTTGCTGATTGGTTTTGGGTTTTTTTTTAGGCAGACAGAATTGAACAGCTGTGAAAATGGATCGTTAAATACAGAAATAAGTGATTCTGAAGAAACCCTAATTAGAAACGAGAGCCCCTTATGTATGAAACTCACAGACAAGGGGAACAGCTTGTCAACTGAAGAAAATATAGAAGATCACTTAATAGGTAAAAATAAAGACAGAGAAGACATGAAATGGACCTTCCTCCTTTCTTTGGAGAGATGGGAGACTACGGATGTGGGATCTGGTGCACACTGCCAGAGGAGACCCAAGGGTCTTTTTTGTCGAAGGCACATACAAATTTGGGCCTTAGTTTCCTCATCTCTAGAATGGGGGCTGAGGGGTCGACCAGATGGGGTTGTGGGGTTCCTTCCAGCTCCAATGATAGGGTCCTGTGATTCTATGTTTTCTCATACCAGACCCAATTACTGTGGGACTTCTGCTTAGAGACAGATTTCCATTTACTTCAGCTCCATTGGGTAGGGGATAAGTCCAGGCTTTGGAGGGCTCTCTACTAAAGCACCATTCATACTGAATTATTATTGAGATCTTTTAAAAACCAGTTTCCTTTTTCACCTTTCCCAAAGTAGTTTTGTTTTAGTAAAAACTCAGTTTTTACAAATAAGTCAGAAATGCAAATGTCATTCCTGATGTAAGCTTTTTATTTACAAAACATATGCATGGATAATTTTTCAGCATTGACCCTTGCATAGCCTTGGGTTCCAAAATTTCCCCTCCTTCCCCCGCACCCCCTCCCTTAGATGGCAAGAAATCCACTATTTGTTATATATGTTAAATCCAATATATATAAACATTTATACAATTCTCTTGCTGCATAAGAAAAATCAGATCAAAAAAGGAAAGAAAATGAGTAAGAAAACAAAATGCAAGCGAACAACAACAAAAAGAGTGAGAATATCATGCTGTGATCCACACTCAGTTCCCACAGTCCTCTCTCTGGGGGTAGAGTTAGTTGTCATTTTTTTAAAAAAGTAAACTTGGTCTGACTCTCCCAATTTCATTAGCTCTGTCACTCATTACAGAAGTAAGAAAGGAAAGGGACACTGATTTTGCTTTGTTTTGCTTTTTAATAATAGATTTATTTCATAAATCTTATTTTTATGTCACGTTGCTTTCCTCTATATCCATCACTCCCCACACCTCTGCCACGCCCACTTCCACATGGGGGTATCTTTCCCATTCTCCTCATGAGCAGTGATGATTGATGGTTATGTTCTTCTCCTTTGAAGTCCAAGGTGGTGAAGTCAAGGATGATGGAGAAAGAGATGCGGAAGCACCTCACGAGAGTGACGAGGAGCGCCCACAGGAGCGTGCCCTGGGAATGAATCCTGACAGCGAATCTCCTGGAGCACAAGTGGAAGAGGAAAAGGAGGAGGTCCAGACGTTCTTCAGTGCCATGAATACGAGGTATTATCCCGTGCCACGTAAATCATGTTAGTGGGAGCCGTGCCTTGCTGCTTTGCACATAGATGATGGTGTGGAGGAAGAGAATCTTCCTGGAACAATAAAGCTAAATTGTACTTGGATTTTGAGAGTGGAAATCTTATCTCCTAAGAAAGTTAAACCTTCTGCTAGTCTTTTGGAAGCCACTTTTTCTATGATTATAAGCAAATTCTTAAACTTAAGGAAGGCAGGGACAGAGATTTTCTTTTTTTATTTGTGTATCCATTAAACAAAGTAAGTGCAACCGTGTGAAACTCCTGCTTTCTTCAAGAATACTGTGGCCATTTGACCTCAGAAGCAGTGTTTATACATCCGCAGTGTAGCGGAGTGAACTCACTCAGTGCTAGGCTGGAGACAAGATCCGCAGTTGACGTCATCCGTGTCCGCCATACTTCCAAGTGTCCTGAAGTTCACATGGAATTATGTTCAAATGAACAAGGGCCTCGGGGCCAGGTGCTGGGGATACAAAGTCAAAAGTGAGAGTCCCTGCTTTCCTGGGCGGAGATTGCCCCTCTTCAGGGTAGGACGGGGGCTAGATCAGGAAACCTGGCTCCAGTCCAGCCTCGGACATTTGGGTAACTCCTGTTGGCCGCAGGGATAATAGTAGGTCCGACCTCCCAGGATTGTTGCCAGCGTGGGATGATGTTTGTAAAGCACCTTGCACACAGTAGGCACCATGGAAACGTTAACTATCATTGTTGCTGTTAATTATTGTTGTTGGAAGAAAGAATAGGAAAGTAAAGAGAAAGGATGGGCCTTACTCGGCCCGATGTAAGAGTCAGGCAAAGAAGAATACAGAATGCCGGGGGCTTTCGTTAGCAGAAGGAATATCACTGTAGGGTTTATGAAGCAGCTGCTCTGTTACGGATACCCCTGCTTTCTTCTGTTGGGAGGAAACAAGATATACATGGGAGATCAAATACAGAGTATATGGGCCAGGTCGTTTCTGGAAGGGAGGGCCCTGCTCTCCGACCAAGGAGAGTTTGTTGATGATGTAAGAGGGCACGCGCAGAGAAGTGCAGGAGATGGTCTCCTTGCACAAGGGAGGGCTTCCTGGTTCTCTGGCTCCGCTCCCAGCCCCGGGCCCGTGGTGCCGCCAGCCTTGGCAAAGGCTCGCTCTTGCAGTGACGCCGTGCCGACTGGCGCAGTCGTGGCTGTCCGGAGGTGGCTCTAATTTTCCCTCCTCTCCCTGTCACCCCCACGCTCAGCTTCAGCGACATTGACCTCCTGGAAGACGGCGGCATCCCCACGGAAGCCTTCCTGGAGTCGTGCTACGCCATTGTGCCGGTTCTAGGTAAGAGCGGCCTCTGGTTCTGGGCTGGGGCTCGGGCCGGGTCACTGCCCAGGGTAGCCCTTCCTTGGCCAGCAGCTGCTTGCTGAAAAGGCTTTTCTGAAGAAGTGAAAGAACTCCCCCCGAGCTGAGGCCTGAGGTCATGGGGAGCTGGAGAGAGAAAGAGACCCCCTGGGACTTGCAGAGAGGCCAGGGGAGCCTTGCTGGGACTGGGGGGTCTTTTATTCCCCTTCTGAGCCTGGAACACAGAGTTGGAACTACAGGACAGATAAAAGCGCATCCTTTTGGGTGAGCTTTGGAGACTCTCAGACTGCACTGGCCAGAGGGTGCTGTCCCCTCTGGGAGTAACAAGCCCCAAGGGCCTTTTAGCCCCCTCTGGGGGTCACAGGCCCTGAGGGCCCCTCAGTTCTCTCTCCCATAAGTGCCCCAGAGAGTGGGGCTCTGTGGACCCCTGGGAGAACAGAAAGGATGTTTTCCCTGGTGGTCCCTAAGCTTCAGGAGGTAGCCATAGGGCAGGGGGAGAAGAAATAAGGCTTGATGAAGCACCTACTATGTGCCAGGCGCCACGCTGGGCCATGGGCATACAGACTGAGACAGGAGATAGTTCTTGCTTCAAGGTGTGTATGACCCGAAGGAAAGACAACAGGCAGACGAACACTCAGTCAGTTGTATGTGGGATGAATGGGACAGCGCAGGAAATACAAAGGACACGTGTGGCAGATGTCTGTGGTTGGTTTGCAGTAGGCACTCAATAGGTGCTTGTGGAACTGTGAGTAGTGGGCCAGAGGCCTTCTCCATGTTTCTTGGGTAGCTCAGAGTTGCTGGTGTAGTACCTGGACCGTCCCTCTGCTGCCCCTCATTCTCAATATGTGTAAACTAACCAAAGGAAATAGGAGTAAAGGGTATACGATTCTTGTGGGGAAATCATTGATTCAACCAGCATTTATTAAGTTCCTACTGTATACCAACCAACATTCTAGGCCCTAGTGATTCAAAGACAAGACAGGAAAAAAGATCTCTGACCTCAAGGACCCCACATTCGATCACACAAAGAGGGAAAACCGAGGGGTGGGTCAGGAAGTTAGTAGGAGGGCATGCGAAGCACAAGGGACACCCCCACCCTGACAAAGACCGCCTTCTGAGTCTTTGCTATTCTGCTGAGAGCCGGCTCCAAGTGACCTCGGGAGGTTAAGGACTCACCTCTTATCCTGAGGCGAACATCTGGGTGGGGGGCCTGGACACCCTCGGTCCCATTTCAGAGTTAGTCCGACTTCAGAGCAACGTAACGTGTTGGGGGAGGGTCTCGGGGCCCTCCATCTAGGGTGTAGCTTCCTTGCTTCAGAGGAAGAAACTGAGGCCGTGCTCGCCCGAGCTCCCCCACAGCCTGGGCCAGGACTCAAATCCAGGACCTGTGAAGCAGGAGTCAGCAGGGGTGGGCGATTTCTTACGGCTGAGGGCAGGATTCGGCCCCCACGGCCCCCCAGCGGCTTGAGAATGCCCCACTGTTCAAAAGGGAAAAACCCACCCCCTTTCCTCTCTGTCCTTCTAGATAAACTGGGCCCCACGGTCTTTGCTCCCGTTAAGATGGACCTTGTAGGAAACATTAAGGTGAGCAACACCCACGGCGTCCGAGCTGGCGGGCGGCCCAGGGCCCGCAGGTTCCTTCCTCTCTTAGCACTGGGGGATCTGCTGTGATTTAAAGCAAAACAGATTCAGAGGCGCTCGGGACCTAGGACAAGTGTGGCAGTGTTGGGGGGGGTGACTCTGTGTGTGCCCCACACCCCCGCCCAAGGTGGGGTCCGCAGCTGAGCCTCCGGGTGAGCTTTATGGGAAGGCTCCTCCCCAGCACGTCCTCTTCAGCCTCCTTACCTTTGTACCATCCGTCCCCAGCACCTGGAGTGTCCCCGACACCTGGAGCGCCTCATCAGCTTCCTTTCAGGCTCCGCCCCGCTGCCCCCCTCCAAGGCCTTGCTAACCCCCCAGTTAAGAATGATCTCTCCCTTTTAAAAGGACTCGGTGTTGGCTCGCCTGTCAGCCAGCGGGATGGAACCCCGTGGGGCAAGAGCTTCTCCTTCTCTTTCCTTTTGGTCTTTGTGGCCCCAGCCCAACGTCTGGCCCAGACAGCTGTCAGTGATCCAGATCTCTCATCTTGTCATCATCCCCCCCCACTCCCACTCCACCTGGTCTGCCCCCAAAGGCTCGGTCCCCTAGGCCAGGGAAGGCGCATTCTCCTGCTACCCCCAGCCTCCCTCCCCTGATGCTGCCGTTCAGGGGGCACTTGGGGGCTTCCATGCGGAGCTGGGAGTGATCCCTGTGAAGGAAGCCTCACGGGCCCCGCGTCCCCAACTGTGTCTAACTTTAAGCCTGGCTTACATTCCAGCCTGGTCACCCTTGAGTCTTGGGGCAGGAAGGGAAGTCCTCGCACCCAGACTCCGTGTTAAGGATAAAAAAATGAAAGGGAGGAGGGGGCTTCCCAGGCTCATAGAGCCGTGAGGCCTCAGGGTTTGGCTTGGGCCCAGACCCTCCATCTGACCCCTCTGCCCAGCCCTGCCTCCTTGGAGAGGTGAGGGAGCTGTGGGAGGGCCAGGTTGCCAGGCAGCCTCTTTCCTGCCCCCGGCCGGCCCCGGGCCGATTCACATCTGGCTGGGCTCCGTCACTGACCCGCCCCCTCTTCTCCCGCAGAAAGTCAACCAGAAGTACATCACCAACAAGGAGGGCTTCGCCACCCTCCAGGAGATCGTGCTGCACGAAGTGGGCGCCGGCGTGGCCCAGGTCAGGAACTCGGCCACCGAGGCCCTCTTGTGGCTCAAGAGGTAAGGGGAGGCCTGGGCACATCGGGCTGCCCCGGAGCTGTGGGCACAGGCTTTTACTAACCAGGGCCCGACTCACAGAGGGCAGCGGGGGGAGGGGGGAGCCAGGCTTCGTATGTGTGGCTTTATTGGTATTGCAAAGCCGGGGGGCTGGTCACTCTCGGCCAGGGCGGGCCCCCATCACCGGAGATCTTGGGGGCAGTCCCTCCATTTCCTCCTCAGGGGCAGGCCCCTCACCAGGCCTTGCTTCCCTCCCTGCCCCCCGCCAACATCGCCGTGGCCCCTCTCTCCCGCTCCCTTCGCCAGGTTGGGCGTCCCTGGCCCGCTGGCCACTGGCCCGGCCGGCCTTAGGTAAGGGGGTTGGGAAAGGTCCGCAGGTGCCCGGGAGGACTCTGTGAGCCCAAGGATCAGGTTTCCGATGGCACACTGCCCGCGCCTCTGCCAGACCCCATGTGGGCACTTTACCCACAGCGATCCTCACAGCTTTGGGGAGGGAAGCCTTGTCCCATCCGAGGCGGAGTCACGGGGCTGGTCAGTGTCTGAAGCTGGACTTGAACTCGCCTCCCTGACCCCGGCTCCAGCGCTGTCTCCCCTGCATCTCCTTCCAAGCTCAGCCAACATTGGGAGTCTTGCAGGATGCCCGCCGGGCGGCCTAAGCCTGACTCCTTTCCTGGAGCCTGGCAGAGCCAGAGCGTCTCGCAGCCCTCCCCCACCCCCAGCCTGTGACCCTTGGGCACTGACCACTCCCTCGCCCCGTCTTGTTCCCCCACAGGGGTCTGAAGTTTCTGAAGGGCTTCCTGACGGAGGTGAAGAACGGAGAGAAGGACGTGCAGAGGGCCCTGAGTGAGTTGGCGCTGCGCCTGCTGCCCCATCTGGGTGATGGTGGCTGGGGGCGGGCGGGGGTCTGAGCTCGCCCTGTGTTTGCCCCCTCCCCCAAGGTCTTGGGGGCCATCCTCTGCCCCTCCTCAGAAGGCAGGAATGCCCACACTTTGGGGCCCGACCTCTGCTGGGGGAGCGGCCGCAAGCTTGAGGCTCCTCGTCAGGCCTGCGCGGTGCCACCCGCCTGGGAGCCCCCTGCCCGCCTGGGAGCCTCATCAGCCTGGTGGGGGAAACAGGAAAAGTGCTCTGAGTGCTGAGTAGGTGCTTAACGAGGGCATCTTCCCTCATTCCCTCACTGGGTGCTGGGCACCGTGCCAAGTGGCAGAGGCAAGAAGAGGGAGAAGGCCGTCCTGCCCTCGTTGCTTAGTGCCCCCTTCCCACTGACTCCCGTCCCACGCCAGCGCACCGTCATTCGGGCCAAGGGGGGCCAGGGTGGACAGTGCGTGCCCCACTCAGCACCAGTAGCCCACTGCCCACAGCGGAGGAGGAAGGCCGTGCATCAGAGTCCTTACAAAGCAAAATTATGGGCCGGCAGTTGGCGGCGCCGTTGGCTGGCCACCATTTTGTGCTTGTTTCACTGAGTGGGTTTTTCCTCTTGTGACCCCCAACTTGAGCCCCCCCACCCCGCCCCCCACTCATCTCCTTTCCGCAGTTTGCTCTGACTCCCTGCTCTTATTTAACCAGATCTTTGTCCCGCTCCACGAGCTCCTACAGTCCACGCTCAGCCGGAGCCAGAAGGGCCCGGGTGCGCGCCCCCTGCGGGACTGGCAGTGTGGGGCCCCGCCGTGCCCGGGGCCTCTTCTCCCTGGGGGCGCGGGGTCATCCCCTTGAGAAAGTGCAGGATCTGTCTGCACCTGCACACGTGCACACACACGCACGCCCCTGTAGGAGCCCCGCTTCTCACGGGCGCGCCTGCTTCTTTTGCAGACAGCGCCTACGGCCGGACGCTGCGGCAGCACCACGGCTGGGTGGTTCGCGGCGTCTTTGCGGTGAGTGCTTGTGTCAGGGTTGGCCTCGGGCCCGCGTGGCGGGGTCTCCAGAGGGGGAGGCGAGGGGCCCCGCTCCCACAGGCGCTGCTGAGGCTGCGGCCTTCCCTGCGGCCCGGCGAGGACACAGAGGTTTAGCACTGGCAAGTCTGGGGTTACTCTTGTCCCCCTTTCACAGATGAGAGAACTGAGGCTAATGGGGGGGGGGGGTCATGCAGCCAGCAAATATCTGAGGCTGGATTCGCATGCGGGCCTCCTGGCTCCAAGTCCAGCGCTGTCACAAGCCTCTAGCTCAGTCGGACTTGCCAGTGTTTGTGCCCTGCTGCATCTCTCCGTGTATGCTATGTGTATGATTGTACCATTCCATGTCGGCTGCATGTTACATTACAGTTATACATGTAACATACGTGTCTGATGCATGTAGTGTGTGATTATGCACATATATTCTGTATACAGCAGGACTTACATGCGGGAGACGGCCAGAAGTCTGCTTCATGTGTGAAGCAGTGAGTGAACGAATAAGTTCCCATAAGAATGGGACGAGCGAGTGAGTGCGAGCGAATGAATGAATGAAACAGCATTTATCAAGTACTTGCTGTATACCCAGCACGAGAGAGAGAGGGGACACACACGGGAAGCACAGCAGTCTCTGCTTCCCAGCAGCTCCCATTTTCATGGAGATTTCCCAGTCGTCCCCCATGTGCCCGCACGCTCTCTCCTCATCTCTGGGCCAAAGGGAATGGCCGCTCCGGCCCTCTCTCTGGGCCCCTCGGCGCCCACCAGCCCGGGCTGTAAATGTGGGCAAAATGGAGGGAAGTCTGTGGGGATCTGTCCCTGGGGGACTTTCCTCCCTCGTCTCCAGGGGTGAAACCTGAGCAGAGAAGGAGGAGGCCGGCCTCTCGTCCGTCAGCCCTTCTCCAGGGGAGCCCTGGTTTTCCCTTCCTGAGCAGAAAGGGGTCAGGGAAAAGGGGAGAAAAATGAGGAGATGCCAGAGAGAGAGAGAGACAGAGTGTGTGTGCAATATACATACGTGTATGTGTCTGTGTGTGTCTGCACTTGTGAGTGTGTGTGACTGCATGTGTGTGTTTGCACGTCTGCCTGCAGTGTCTGTGTGCACGTGTGGCTCTGGGGGCGGCCGTGCCCGCGGGCACACCCAGGAGCCCATCCCTCTCTCTTCCAGCTGGCGCTCCGGGCAGCTCCGTCCTATGAAGACTTTGTGGCGGCGCTGACCATCAGGGAGGGGGACCACCACAAGGAGGCGTTTAGCCTCGGGATGCAGAGGGACCTGAACCTTTACCTGCCGGCCATGGAGAAGCAGCTGGACATCCTGGACGCCCTGTACGAAGCCCACGGTCTGGAGTCCGACGAAGTGGTGTGACCGCTGGGCACGGGCCTCCTGGCTACTTCAGGGAATGAAGCGGAGTCCGCTCCGGGCTTTCTGAGGCTCATGGCCGTGAGCCTCCTCCTCCCTCCCCCTCCCTCCTCGCCGCCTGTCTTGTGACCCCACGACCCCCAGGACGGTAGAGGGGCCGATAGAGCTCCCCCTGCTTTCCATGTCAAAGCTCACAGTGCCCGTGTCTGTGTATGTTCGGACCAAGGTGCTATGTCCCGGTTCTGTGGGCCCGAGGGCCCCCACCCTGTGCTCTGATCGATCCATATGTCGGGGGTCAGCCCTGGTGCCCTGCTCTCAGCGGCCACACCGGGGGTGAGTTGTCGGACAAGGACTGGGGTCCACAAGGGCCATTTGCTCTTCTCCCGAACCAGTCAGCCTTTGGGGGTGATTGGAGCCGGACGTTTCCAGAGGCGCCAGCCCGGTGTTTCACCTGCTGCCCGGAGCCGTCCCCAGAGTCCAGTGGCCAGCACCCCTGGAGCAGAGGCCCTTCCTTTCACAGTCACCAAAGTGACTTGCCCCTTTCCTAAGGGAGGTCAGGAAGAAGTGGGGGTGTCCACAGCTCCCCCAGACAGAGCTTCCCCAACAGGCTCTCAGGGCTGGAGGTGCCGGGAGCGGAGCTTGGGAAGCGGCTTGGCGCAGGAGGACCAGCCCTGGGACCAGGGTGTGAGCAAGAAGCCTCTGCTTTCAAGCCCCGGTAGGCAGAGCGCAGGCCCTGGAGCCGCAGGCAGCCCCCTGCTCATCCACCACGTGCCCTGGATCTTCGGGTGAGGTTTGATGGGCGTCCTAAACCAGTGATTCTCGTTGGGGGAGTCGGCCGAGGCCGCGCCGTGCTCCCCACTGCAGGCATTTGTGAGTGAGCATCACTAAGGCAGCTTGGGGCCAGTGAGCTTCCAGGAACATGAGCCTCCCCCCATACACAGTGCCCCCATTTTCTCCCAAAGCTTCCTGCAGAAGGCTAGTGCCCCCCAATGGTGGGCAGGTGGGTGCGAGTAGTTTAAAGGAGCTTGCTCCTGTTTCTGAAGAGAACCTGCCAGCTCTTGAGAGCTCATAGACAGTGAGCCCTTAAACCGCTCAGTGTTTTGTGAAATCGGAGCATCCGGTCCGGCTGCTGCAGGCCCTCGCCCACTGACCTTCCTGGACCAAAAAGACTGACAGGGGGAGGCCAGGCCCTGATGGGGCTTCCCCTTCCAAGAGTTTGGGAGCTTAGTTTGTGCACTGGGGGAAAGGTGAAGGAGGCAGGGGGGTTTGGAGCCCCTCATTCCCGATGAAACTGTTTGTGAACATTGTGCTGGTGCCTGGCGGGAGAGCCTGGCGGGAGAGAGGTTGGCGGCTCAGGCTCCGCTCGCTCTTCCAGGCCCGGGCCGTTAGGATGCTGTGTACATGCTGCCTTGGAGCATCCCACTGTTTCCGTCTATGTGGAGGGAGGGGGCTTTCTGTGGGTGCTGAAGACCCCGACTTGAATCTGCCAGGAGCTTGAGTACAGTATTTCCCATCCTTCCTTAAAGGGGGGACATAGACATCCTTACCCACAGAGGCAGCAGGGTGTGCTGGGAGGGCAGAGCCCTGGGCTTTCCCTCACCAGCGGTGTGCCCCTGAGCCTGGCACTCACCTCTGAGGGTCTGAGTGTCCTCAGATGGATCGGGAGAGGGCTGGGCCGAGGCTTCCCTAACACCCCCTGGCCCCAAACCTGCCATCTCTTTTCCTCACCAGCATGAAGGAGGGCTGGCCCGAGGCTCGAGTCCCCACAGGAAACTTGTCTTTAGAAACACCCAAAGTTCTGTCCGACTTCAGCTGGCGAAGGGAGTGAGACGTAGAGGAATATAACGGCGTCTGTAAGGCTTTCTTATTAGAGTCTTGGTTTTCGTCGGGGGCAGAATTGACTTTTTCTAGTTCTCTCTTAGAAGTCAGCACCAGAACAGAGGCACCAGCTGGGCCGGTCCTCCCTGTCCTCACCCCTGCAGACTTCTCGGACCTCTGACCGGGCCTCAGCTCCCTGGACAGCCTCTCACCAGTTTACATGACTAATAGGTATCATTAAGTCATAGGATCTATTTTTTCACAAACCTGATAGAGCTTATATATTCAGATTCGTGGAGTCGCCATCTTGGATTTGGCTTATATTTTCTTATTTTGAGAGCCTCGGTTTAGAAAGGTGATGGCAAAAGACCATTATTCCACCATCTTGGTAATCATGGGAACTGGCTCTCAAGAGCCCCCATTTTGGGGCAGAGATACCTATGTTTCTTCAGAATTACTGCTCCTTAAAATAAATGAATAAAACTATTCAGTCTTGGGGCAGCTAGGTGGCTCAGTGGTTAGAGCACCAGCCCTGAAGTCAGGAGGACCTGAGTTCAAATCTGGTCTCAGACACTTAGCATTCCCTGGCTGTGTGACCCTGGGCAAGTCACTTAACCCCAATTGCCTCAGCAAAAAGCAAAAAAAAAAAAAAGAACTATTCAGTCTTTAAGCACCTGTGTCCAGTTCTTATGTCCTCAGTAGTCCTTGAAGGATGGATTTCATTTTTGAAAATAACTAGAAGTCATTCAGAGCTACATTGGCTAAATAAGTTAGATTCCCTAGATAAGACCATTGGTAGTAAGATTCAGGGAGTGATGAGAAAATTAAAACTCCCGTGACTTTCCAGCTCTTTTCCAAGGGATTTCCAAAAGTCAAAGGAACTGCTTGAAGCCACCCCAGTCCAGAGTTATAACTCTGAAGGGTGTGCACATAACAGAACCCTGTAAATTGATCACACTCCTATTAAGTGGGAGCTTCCCCCCCCCCAATAATGGGATGCATTAACCTAAGAGAATGGTTTCAACTACCAGTGTTCAGTGCAGAATCTTCGATGGTAAAGGGGGAAAAGAATCGCTTAGAACAAAGAATAAAGTCTATGCTCTCATTAAGAAAGTGAGAAGCAGCTTTGGTCTTGGAAAAGCCTCTTTCCTGGTGATGGGAAGATTAGCCCAGTACCAAATGGCAGGGAGACATCTCTTCAGAGGAGGGACAGGTTTTCACAGCATCACCAACAGCTAAGAGAATTGCCTGAAGCATTTGGGGAATTATTGTGACTCCCACCACTGGGAGAGAAGGCAGCAGTTTGGATGAGCATGAGCTCCCCTAAGCAACAGACCCAAGTTATAGCATCACATACGCCCGTTAAGTGGATTCCACTGTCTTTCTGAAAGATAGCAAAGAGCAGTTCCTTTAAATCTTACTCATCTAAGGACAAGCTGGGAAAAAACTTCAAAGGTCATCTTGCTCAGCTCTCTTGTTTTACAAATAGGGAGACTAAGATCCAGTATTGAGTTGATTGCTATGTTAAAATTTAGATTTTTGAAAAGATATTTAGAATTAGTCACAGTTCAGCTTAGTTGATGCTAGAGACCTTGGGTTCTCAATTTTGCGTGTCTGTCATAGACCCCTTGGCAGTCTGGCTAAAACCTAGAGACTGCTCAGAGTGATTTTTCTGAAAGTATCAAATAAAATACATAGTATTTCCAAGAAAATCAGTTATGTAGAAATGCACTTATCTAGGTATTTAAAAAAAAAAAAAGATTAAGCTCCCAGGTTAAGAATCCTTGCTATAAACAGACAGCCACATGCCCTCAGCTCAGAACTTTGTGTTATGTGTCTGCTGAACGCTGCTGAGAACGAGCCCCTCTCTGCTCTGCAATCTGCTAACTGCTTACTCAGGGTTTCCCAGCCATTTATGGCATTTTAAGGTCGGCTCCAGTCTCTGGGGCCCTTTGCTAGTCCGTGAGTGTTCTCTCCTTCCAGGGTGCTGATCTCCATCCTCTCAGATACTCTGCCTGCGTGCCTGCACATTCTGTCCATTTGCACATCTTGAAGGTAACGGTTCTTTGCTGACCTGGCGGGGCACTCCAGCACTTCATAGACTGGCCGGCTACATGTTTAAGCAAGCATCGACTCCTGGCTCTGCAAAAGAGGCCGAGGGTTCCCCAGAAGTGGACGGGCCAGGTCTCCAAAGTGAGCCCGCTGGCCTTTCTCTTGGGGCGCCGCCCAAACGTGATGGGGAAGAAGTATGCGCTGGAGCAGTCAGGAGACGCCCAGGGACCAAGGTGGCGACTGCTCCCCGTTCCGAGTCCATCTCATGCTTTTACAGACTCTGTTCAGTGTCGGTTCACTTTTCTTAGTGGGAACAAACTCTGCCGCATCCACAACCTTGACGTCCATGCGCTTTAGCTCACATTTCCCGGGGTGACGAGGCGTAAGACGGCGTCGCACTTTCTGGCTTCTCGGCGCGGATGTGCCATTTCCAGGCCTGTTTGAGGCATGTTTCCTGCAGCCCATGTGGGAATTTCAGCAGGATGTCATCAGACAGCCCATCTACCTCATTTTGAAATTGGCCACAGACAAATAAATAAGGAGAAAAGTATATTGTCGAAGTAAATGTAAACAAGCGAATGAAGGGAGAGGTGTATATAAGGGAAAGGGGGAGGGTCTTGGTCGAATATATGCCAAAGGCTAAAATGTACATAGTGATATTTCCCCACATTCATTTTTTAAATAAATGTTCAGCTTCATGTCTTGTATTTCTCTCTCTAGCTTCTGTGGTTTAATGGATGAACTTTTTAGCATCCCAGGCAATCTCCCATTTGGAGACAGTCCTGCCTTTCTGAATGTCGATAGAACAGAGAATAAACTAAAAAGATGTACCATAAAGTAGTCCACTGATTTCTCTCCATCAGTCCCTCTTTTACTGAACTTTGCCTAAGAACATGAAGTTTTGAAATACTCTTTGAGTTCGACCAAATAAAAGCTGATTATTTTTTGTTGTGGCTCTAAACACGTTCGTCCTGTATATCTGTTGAGACAAGGTGGGGTGGGGGTGGGAGGTAAGGGTTTACTTTTTTTTGCAATGTTTTAAAACATCTGTCAGATTTTATATTGTTTAGTTACAATAAACTTATTTTTAAAGTATTTGCCTTTAAGAGTTTCTGTTGAATTATGCCATCTCTCTAGGATATTTCCTGTGAGTTCTATAAAAATTCACTGGCTAGTTCAGGTCATATTCCCTCATTGAGACTCAGCTTCCCTATCTGTAAAAAGGGAGGGGGGAAAAGAGGAACGAAAAATCCAAAGCCCCTTCTAAGACCTCCATTCTGTGACCCCTAAACTAGAAATGGTGTTGAGACCAGGGACATAGGATGAGGCCCTCAGATTTTACCAGCAGGTGCTGGGAGTGGAGGGCTTAGCCTGGTGCTTTAAACCACTGCAGATGCTTCACAGATCTAGGGGGAGAGAGGTAGGTAGGTCTCTAGGGAACGTCGTTTTAGAACACATTTAGAAAACAGATGGATCAGAGCCTTCGGAAAAGTGTTTTGGAATTGGAGCACTTCATCATTCCCAGTGGACCTGCACCATCCAGATGTCCCTTGAGAGCATCACTCGTCCCTGTCATGACTTAATCCTTTGCTGTTCCCCTAGGACTAGGGCTTTCTCTTGGAAAGCATGGCACCACTTTAAAATTCCCTTCTCTCTAAAACAACTGGATTTCTAGACTGCTGAGGAAATTAAAATGTGTCCAAGAAACTTCCTCTTCTCTCCCCAGACCACCAGGTACCAGAGCATTCAAAGACCTGGCCATTGTCCAAGAAATTGACCCTTTTGTATCCGAGAGACTAAGTAAGCGGCTCCATCCTTTCCTGCAGCAAGCTAGTTTTGCAGAGCTGTCCAACTCACCATCGTGGCTGCAAAAATCCCCAGCGTAAGCCAGATGAAAATATGATTGGAAAATATTTAACAACATAACAGCACAATACAACATAGATAATATTGATTTGTGGTTTTCTAAGTCAATACATCACTTCAGGGGTCCCGCTTTGCATTTGAGCTTGCCACTGATTTAGAACATTTATAACTAAACTAGGTCTCTGCCACTCTTTCCAAGTGGGGCTCCGGGAAATCTTGCTGCCCTGTGCCTGTTGCCATTTCTTGGGCTGAGTGTTTTATTGCCACTTCATAGCTGCCATTTCAGGGGCTGAGAATGGGGAGGATGGAGGAAGAGAAGGACCCACCCCTGAGGAGCTGTACCAGTACCCAGGACCAAAGATGGCTCCCAAGTCTGTGATTGAAGCTCAGCTCTCTCTGGATGTCTCCAAAATGGGAGGACTACAACTGAACCCTTTTAGTCAACTGACTCTGAGCCCCGGTAGTCATTGGTCTCCCATCTGTGACTTCACCTCATTGAGAAGTGATTTATGGCTACCCTGGGCCAGATTTCCTCAGTCTTCTCACGTGTACCATCGGGCACATCCAGACATAGGAAGACAGTCAAAATTCCAAGCAGTAGTTCGCCTTATTAAGTTAATTAGGCCATCCTGATCCTGATTATGGCTTGTCCTCCCAGTTAAAAAGTACAGTCTCTACTCATCTGACCAAGATGCTTTTTGGTGCACTGACATGTATCCCCAACTTCGGACATATCTCTGGGGACTTGGGAAGGCTCAACGTTGGAGAGCAGATCACTCAAAACAATGGCTGCCACCTTCCACAATCTGCAGCAGAGCTTCTTAAACTTTTTCTGTTCTTGACCCCTTCTCACCCAAGAAATTTTTATGTGATCCTGGATACATAAATGTATAAAATAGGTACACAAGTCAAACATTTGCTAATTATATTTGTACACTCCCTACATTCAATTATAGGACCCTACATAAGGTCTTGAACCATAACTGAAGAAGCTGAGATTTACATGAGTCTGCTGAAGGTTCTGTAATGCACAGTATTGGATGCTAATAATCTCCTGTGAGGGTCCTGACCTCCCATAGGTAGGTGGCTTGTGGGTTCATCCTTATCCCCAGCACATACAAAATTCTAGAGAGTCTAGGTCCTAGAATTCTAGAAAATTCTAGTTTCGTGTTTTGTCTCATGACTTGCCCTAAAGTAAAAATAAAACAAGTAAAGGAAATCAGAACTTGTGCTCATGGAGGAAAATGAACGATCAGGTTTTGTTTCTAAGAATTTATATAATAAAGATGCAAAGGAGGATGCTCTCCAAGAGGAGGTCCAAGAGCAGCTAATTTTTGTTCTGGTCCCTGGGGTGGTTGCATGCCAAACTAAGGATTTAGGGAGAGTTTCTCCTTAGCCCTCCAGCCTCCAAAAGCTGTGTACCTGACAACCTTTAGGAGCGCATAAGATTGACATTTGGAAATGAATTGGGTCAGATATTATTGTATCTTGGATCAGATATTATATATACAGATTATATATTGGGTCACATTATCATTCTAAGCCATGATGGGGAAAAAATGACTAATAGCCTTGCTTGCCAACCAAAAGAACTGGAAATACCGAAGTGGAGTGTAGGGGGTGAGTGCGGGGAGAATTGAAGGATTTTGGCTCTGAGTGTTCAGCTGACCTTGGAGGCGGGCGGGGGCTTATTAATCTGTCTGGCCTCAGGAGAGCAGGGTAAGGGGGTTTGTTTCTCTCTGTAGCTGACACAAGAGGGCAAGAGACAAGGATGTGGAGAGGGGTGGGCAGAATTGCTCCAGTAGGATGGGAGCTGGTTTAAAGATGGAACCGTCCATGTTAGGAAAGGGAAAGCAGGGGACTCCAAAGAGGGTCATAGGAGTTCCCAAACTCTGAGCTCGTTCTCTGACTGAATCAGTCCCAGACAGACAAAACACAGCGAGAATGGGAAACTTGGCTGCCGACTGGGTTTGGTGGCGCAAAACCGAGGGAGTGATGGTGAGGAGGAGGAAGGTGATGAGTTTGGTGAGGATGAGGATGGTGATGATTTTGGTGATGAGTTTAGTGATGATGGTGATGAGTTTGGTGAGGATGAGGATGGTGAGGATGAAAGTGATGAAGTTGATGAATTTGGTGATGATGGTGATGAGTTTAGTGATGATGAAAGTGATGATGGTCATGATTTTGGTGATGATAGTGATGAGGATGGTGATGAGGATGATGAGGATGATGATGAGTTTGGTGAGGAGGCCGGTGAATGAGAAGGACGATCCCAACAACTGTGGTGGTGATGCCCTAAATGATCAACCCCCAGCAAATGAGCAAAGCGCTTTCCGATTTTTTGCTCATTTACCCCACGCTCACCCTCGGATGCAGCTGCCGACATCCCATCCAGCAGCCGGGGAAACAGGCCGGCGGGGTCGGGGACGAGCTAGCTCCGCGTCTGAGGCGGGACTGGCGAGCCCGCCAAGCCCCCCATTCAAAGAACGGTAGCTCTCCCTTTCTCGGCAGCAGGTGGCAGCAGAGAGCAGGAGCGGACCCTGTCGGGACCGGACGGCGGAATCCCGGGCTGCGGTACCAGAGAGCCGAGATTGTCGCTGGTCAGCGGGAGGCGCATCAGCAGGGGGCTTCCCAGGCTGTGCGGCGTCGGAGGAAGTTCCCCTTGTTCTTCCCTCACCGCCCTCATCTTCCTTTTGGCTATCCATAAATGCGTCCACCAGAGCAGCTTCTAAAATATAAAAAAAAAAAAAAGACAAAAAAAGAAAAACAAAACAAAACAAAAAAACAAAAACAAACAAAAAAAAACCCAACCTTTTTAAATGCTGAATTTCAGAAAGAAAAAAAGTCACCCTCCAAAGAAATGGCTTCTCCCTCTTAAAAACCCCTACTTTCTTGGGAAATGAATCTGAGGCCTGTCCGATCTCTCTCACCGGCCTCATCTCCCTCTTGGATATCCATAAATGTGTCCACCAGAGCAGCATCTAAAATACAAAAAATAAAATCCAACAGAATTTCAGAAAATTGGGAAAAAGTCACCCTCCAAAGAAATGGCTTCTCCCTCTTAAATATCTTTATTTTCTTGGGAAATGAATCTAAGGCCGATTATTAGATATGCATATTGATTGCACATCAAAGGCTCTCAGGATTCAGAACAAGATCTCAGCATTCAACTTCTTTGCTCAGTAAAATTTTCCATTACTAAAGGAGTGATGGGAAACCATGGTATCCTTGGGGACAAATTTGAATGATATTTCAATTACAAAAGTGGTGATTCCGGGACCCAAAATCCTCATCCTTAGATTGGTGCTAACTTTGACGCTGTGTTTGGGAACCCGCCAGAAGGGAAGGTTTCAAAGGAGCCGTTTCCTCCATCTTCCCCTGATCTTATTGAGAGTCTGCTGCTGCCCGTGTCTGTGGGACAATGATACTTTGAGGATGTTTCTGGCACTGGATATGAGAGCATCCAGCAGCTAAAGCACACAAAACAAAGTCATAATCCTGCTCAAGGGAGGGAAATATTTAATGGGAACTATGACGTACATGGAGCGCCAAGGGAGATGATTAGCTCAATCAAGGAACGGACGATTCTAATATAAGGTTAGAGGTCAAATATGTGGACTGTCCAGGGAAATTCCTAGCTCAGTACAAACATGCAAACCTATCACACATAATGAAAAGAGGTCCTTAATAATAGCCCTAAAAATATAAGGCATATAATTATTCCTAAAAAAAAAAGGAGGGGTAATGACAATGGAGCACCTCTCCTACAGAAGAAGGACCTGTGAACTGCCCAACTGCTAACAGAAAGAGGGGGAAAGTAGAGCGAGTTCCATTTACTTCTATCCAGTGGAGAAGATAGCTCCAGTGGACTTCAGTGTTCTACCCTTCAGAAGAAGAGAGAGTGAGAACAGAACTGTCCTTTGGAGAAGCTAGAGTATATGATTTAGGGAAAGATGGATCCAGGAAAAAATAGAGGAGAGAACCAGCTGAGATGGATTCACTGAATGTCAGAGGGCCAAGACCAGAAAAAGAGAGAGGTGTACTGTAGACTGGGGCTAAAAGGGGGAGGAGGAAGGGATAGATAGGCTGGTGAAGAATGACTGGCAGTGACTTTTGCTCAGCCCTCCCCAATCCTTAGACCCACTGCCCTCTCTTGTTTACATCTTGTGCCACTTCTGTGTCTCTCATTCCCTCACTAACTGTCCCTTTCTCATGTCTTTTCCTCCTAGTAAAAACAGTGTCACAAAGGAAGAAATACTAGGAGTTGCAAGGTTTGAGTTCAAATCCCAACTTAGCAATTAACCAACCTCCTGTATGACCTTGGACAGCTCTATACTTCCTAGCACCTGACTTTCCCTATCTGGTAGCTGTCAACATTTTTTTCCAGCTTTAGATCTGTGATCCTAGGGGTGATGTTGAACACATCTCTTCAGCTTCTCAGCCTCAGTTTCCTCATCTGCAGAAAGAGGAAGTTGAACTGGATGACCTCTATAAGGTCCCTTCCAACTTTTGATCTGTGATCCTCTGACTCTGGGAAGGAAGAACTTTCAGAATCTTGGCGATTTGTCGGCAATGATGGAAGCCCTTTTCAGCCAAAGGAATCACAATGAGGTTTTGGAGTGGAAAGAATTAAGATTTTTTTCCCTTGCGGATGCCCCTGAAAGAATGATCCTGAGCTGGTTCTACTTGTCCTCCATGAAATCCTTCTGCAGAGAGAAGGGTCTGTCATACTTAGGACTAACTGAGTCTTCCCAGTCTTGTTGGGCTTTTCCTAACATACTTTTTTCCCTAAGGCAATTGGGGTTAAGTGACTTGCCCAGGATCACACAGCCAGAAAGTGTTAAGTGTGTGAGAGCAGATTTGAACTCAGGTCCTCCTGACTTCAAGGCTGGTGCTCTATCCCCTGTGCCATCTAGCTGCCCCGCTAACATACTCTTTTGATGCTTCCTCAGCATGTGGATGGGATGCTGGCCTCCCCAGCAACATCATAGTAGAGCCAAGAATTGGTAGCTCCTGCCAAGCGGGAGCCTAGTAAAAATCCATCATCTGCCTGGCTAAGCTCACAAAAGCTCACCACCAACTTGAATAGGGGGGTGAGAAGGGGGGTATAGATGGCTTTCTTAGTCACGGTACTCTCAAAGATATGGCCACCCCCATTGTCTGCCACCTCTCAGACTGTCTGTCATTTACATCAACCAGCAAAACCATGGGTTGTTGTATTGAGCCCCATGACCTGGGGAATATGAGCACAAAAGACTTGTCTACCTTCAAAGCCCCATGGACCCAATTCACCTGGTCTCCTCTGACAGATGCATTAAATGATCAGCAGAACACAGTAGTCTTCACGCCAGGAAGCTGACGTCCGTCGACTTTGCCGAGTAACTGGATTTTATTGCCGGGTCTCCTCCTAGCAATTCCACACTCTAGAATCGTGTTGAAAATTGGCTTCTCCGCCTAGTCAGACATGTCAAAGGCGGCACACCAGTAGAGCTGCTATGGAAGGGCCGGGAAGAGAAGAGCAGAATTTAATTACAGCCTTTCCCAGGGGACGGAGCTCCGAGATGATCTGAAATGGCTTGGGGAATGACAAGCTTGATCATCAGAAGCACACGTCCTTTCTCTTCTCTAAGGGTACAGGCTGGGCCATGACAATGAGGAGCTGCCTTTCATTTAATCTTGGAAGGGGAAGATTAAATTTGGGACAAGCTGTCCACCTGCCCTCCGGCATCTATGCCCTAGCTGCCATAAGAAACAGCCATGGCAAATTGGGAATTGGACAAAGGAAATTAACCTGGAAGTGGACAGAGAAAGGCAGCGTTGATGAACGGATATAACTGATTTCTGAGTCAGTGAACACAGTCCCTGATCCTGTACCTCACTGTGTGATTGCTGCTTCAGTCTGTCTATTTATTAAATTTTTTTTTAAAATGGGGAAAATAATATTTGTCATCGGCCTCTCTCAAAGGGACGACATGAAAATAAGAGTCAATGTCTGGAAGCTGTGGATTATCTATTTGACTATTGGGAAAGTATTTTGATGGAATTAATAAATAGCGCTTCACCTTTCAATGACACCCAATATCTTATCATTCCAGAATATTTTACTCACATGAATTAATCACTGAGGGGCAGCTATTTGGTACAGTGGATAGAGCAGCAGCCCTGAAGTCAGGAGGACCTGAGTTCAAATCTGGTCTCAGACACTTAACATGCCCTAGCTGGGTGACCCTGGGCAAGTCACTTAATCCCAATTGCCTCAGGAAAGGAAGGAAGAAAGGAAGGAAGGAAGGAAGGAAGGAAGGAAGGAAGGAAGGAAGGAAGGAAGGAAGGAAGGAAGGAAGGAAGGAAGGAAGGAAGGAAG